>OY723396.1:21181539-21576539 GCA_963210295.1 Ophion ellenae | reverse complement strand
TTATAGCACGAGAAAGCGCGAAGGCATAAAAAAGATCGGCACGTGCCCATACGCGCACTCGCGAACTTGAATGCACACACGTTCATAAGCATAAATCGATGTTTGCACAGCCCATAAAAATCGGCATATTGCGATATCTGTGGCCCCTAATTTGGACCACGCAGCATTCATATTGGACCCAAAACAAAACTTTTTTCAAGCGTGGTAAAAATCGAAATTCGACCCTTAAGGGGGTGAAACAGGGGTTTCAAATTTTTTGTTTGTTCGGATGTTTTTTTCATGCTCACATATGTGTGGCACAGTTAAAGGGTTAAAAGTACTTACTTGACTGTCTACACGCACCGAACAGCGAGAAAAACATGGTATAGTGTTATATATAAGATAAATTTGGTAAGTTTAAAATAAATCTGGTAAAAAATAGGTTTTTTTTTCATACAAACCTTAACATTCCGTTTAACCCCCTTAAAGGTTATATTTTGAAAATTGCTGAAATGGATGTTCAATTGTTTGTACTGGAGTGTATTTATACCAAGTTTCAAGCAAATCGGACCAAAAATAATCTCATATAAACTTTAACACCCCCGTTTCACCCCCTTAAGGAACGAATTTCGATTTTTACCACTCTTGAAAAAACGTATTTTTTTGGGGGTAAAATATGAAGAGCGCGTGGTCAGAATTAGGGGCCACAGACATCGTAATACCGCCATACAAATTCCACATCCACCCACTACGAATTTTCGCATTTTCATGTTTCTAATTTCGTTTGTTTTTTGGTTTTTTTTCTTCTGTTTGTATCGCAGAACTCCGGCGAATCAACGTAACGTGTTATGAAACTGTTGCCGACGATACAGTTGCCGCAGCTACCGCCGGTATCAGCCGCTGGCGGTATGACGGGGATGGATTCCCGCCTCCCACCGGGAATATCGTTGCCCTTCAGCCCCACCGATCTCCTATGGCGATACGGACCAACGATGAGCTTTTCGCCCACCGCTCATCCACCGCCCAGTCCACTTTTGGACTTCAAAACCCACCTACCAACGACACTCGGTGAGCGAAAGTCCAAAAAAAAAAACTTGTACTTCGTAATGTTGAAGTTTGCGCCTTTGGAACATTTTTCACATTTTACTTTCCTCATTCTCATCAGTATGGAAGGATCTTTTTTTTTTTAAGATTTATATCGTAGATCGCTAAATAAATATCTTCAAAAATTGTTGGGATTGTTTGTTGGCAAAAACTGCCAATATATTTTAATTATTATTGAGTCTTAATATTCTTAATTATATATTAATTAACATATAATTAAGAAATATATTTTAATTTCATTGCATTCCAACGATGCAAACTTCAACCTCATCATTTACGGCGCATTTGATGTTCGAACAATTCAACGAGCTCGAATGGCCATTGTCGACGCAGAAAAATGTAGAGTCGAGAAAAAAGACAGAGCCACTCGGAGAGCACTCAAATGAGCCGAAAAATGACAAAATAGTCGAGGGGCTACATCTACCCAGAGACCCGAAAAAATGGCACAGTTCCGAATCTTTTTCTCTGGGAGACGGCTGGTGAAAAAGAAACGCATTTTTTTCAACATAAAGATACATATATAGCGCGCCGTTTGGCCGTGGACACTCTCCAGCTCAAACGGGGCATCTGAAATCTGAAAACCAAACGGATTGTTCAAGTTAACCATAAATACGAGTCGTTGACGATCGTCGATTTGAAAAATAATTTTTTCCAACAAAGTGGCGACGAATTGGAACTCGAGCATACTAAATATATGATAACAGTAGTGATTTTTGCGTAACTATGGAAAAATAAAGACCGATTTTGAAAAAGTGAGATCGTCAACGACCTTTAAATGTTTCTCATCGTATCTCCTGTAAATTTGGAAACAATCCATCAAGTGGTTCTCCCGATATCATGTCCACTGACTTTGAAAACAGAGTTTCGAGAAAAACGAGTTTAAAGTTTGAAGTATGAGCCGCTTTACGCGTGGCTAAATTCAGTGCACTAAATTTAGACACACGTGGTGGAGGAATTTAGAGCTTGCTCTTTACACTTGGTTCAATTAGCTTGCTAGCTCAGTGTAGACGCGAACTTCGAGCGTAGAAGCCGCTTTACACATGGCTAAATGCAGGGCACTAAATGAAAAAGACTCTGCATTTAGACAAGTGTGAATATACTTAGACTGTTAGACACACTAATTAGATAATCAGACTCACTTTACTGAGTTAGCAAGCTAATTAGATCAAGAGTAAAGCGCAAGTTCTGGATTCCCCGCGCCACTTGTGTGAATCCAGAACTTGTGCCACACAAGTGGCGCGGAGCTAATTGTCCAATTAGTGTGTCTAACAGTCTAAGTATCTTTATACTTGTCTCAATGCAGTCTTTTTCATTTAGTACACTGCATTTAACCATGTGTAAAGCGGCTTTAAGACTGGAAGTGACGACTCTGATTGTCTAATCAGTGTATCTAACAGTCTAAGTATCTTTACACTTATGCAATGCAGTCTTTTTCATTTAGTGCACTGCATTTAGCCATGTGTAAAGCGACTTTAAGACTGGAAGTAACGACTTTTATTGTCTAACAGTCTAAGTATATTTACACTTGTCTAAATGCGGTCTTTTTCATTTGGTGCACTGCATTTAGCCATGGGTAAAGCGACTTGAAGACTGGAAGTGACGACTCTGATTGTCTAATTAGTGTGTCTAACAGTCTAAGTATCTTTACACTTGCCCAAATGTCTTTTCCATTTAGTGCACTGCATTTAGCCATGTGTAAAGTGGATTTAAGAGTGGAAGTGACGACTCTGATTGTCTAATCAGTGTATCTAACAGTCTAAGTATATTTACATTTGTCTAAATGCAGTCTTCTTCATTTAGTGCACTGCATTTAGCCATGTGTAATCCGGCTTTAAGAGTGGAAATGACGACTCTGTCTAATTAGTGTGTCTAACAGTCTAAGTATCTTTACACTTGCCCAAATGTCTTTTCCATTTAGTGCACTGCATTTAGCCATGCGTAAAGTGGATTTAAGAGTGCAAGTGACGACTCTGATTGTCTAATTAGTGTGTCCAACAGTCTAAGTATCTTTACACTTGTCCAAATGTCTTTTCCATTTAGTGCACTGCATTTAGCCATGCGTAAAGTGGATTTAAGAGTGGAAGTGACGACTCTGATTGTCTAATTAGTGTGTCTAACAGTCTAAGTATCTTTACACTTGTCTAAATGCAGTTTTTTTCATTTAGTACATTGCTTTTAGCCATGGGTAAACCGGCTTTAAGACCGGAAGTGACGACTCTGATTGTCTAATTAGTGTGTCTAACAGTCTAAGTATCATTACACTTGTCTAAATGCAGTCTTCTTCATTTAGTGCACTGCATTTAGCCATGTGTAATCCGGCTTTAAGAGTGGAAATGACGACTCTGTCTAATTAGTGTGTCTAACAGTCTAAGTATCTTTACACTTGCCCAAATGTCTTTTCCATTTGGTGCACTGCATTTAGCCATGCGTAAAGTGGATTTAAGAGTGGAAGTGACGACTCTGATTGTCTAATTAGTGTGTCCAACAGTCTAAGTATCTTTACACTTGCCCAAATGTCTTTTCCATTTAGTGCACCGCATTTACCCATGTGTAAAGCGGCTTTAAGAGTGGGAGTGACGACTCTGATTGTCTAGTTAGCGTGTCTAACAGTCCAAGTATCCTTGCACTCGCCCAAATGTCTTTTCCATTTAGTGCACTGCATTTAGCCATGTGTAAAGCGACTTTATGGTGGTGCTATGGTGCTTTATGGTGTAGCTCATTCAATTTCGGGAATATTTCAAAGAAACTTTCAGGCAACTTTCGGGGAATAAAAATATATTTGGAAAATGCGATTTTTCGACCCACCCAGGTAGATGTAGCCCGCCGGGAATGTTAAAAAAACACTTCCGTCGCAACTAAAGTATTTCTTTCGCTACTGACCGTTTCGCAGCGTCGGATCCGAGGCTATGGTCGCGGGAGGACGTCGCCGCGTTTTTGCGCTGGTCCGAGCGGGAATTCGATCTACCGCAGTTCGACATGGACATGTTCCAGATGAACGGCAAGGCGCTTTGCCTTCTCACCAAGTCGGATCTCGGCGAGAGATGTCCCGGCGCCGGTGACGTATTACACAACGTTCTCGGTATGCTGGCGAGGGACTTCAATCAGTTGCAACGATGCTTACCGAGCAGTCCTGTGACGCCAACGAGGCCATCGGTGTATCCCCTAAGTCCCCATTCCCATCCGCCGACACCAACGTGGGTGGAAAATCCCTACACCGCGAATCTCGCGTCGTTGATGTCCGCGAACTCGGTGACCCTGTCGCCAGCACCCTCGATCGACAGCCAAGCCGGCTCGCCCGGGCACATCGAGAACAATCAGACTCAAGTTTACAAAAGCGACTCCGACGAGGACAATCATCAGGGCAGCAATAGCCCACCCGCAACACCCACCGCCCTCACGGCACAGAGACTCAGCGAGGTATGCGTCAAGGATCAACCCAGTCCTACTCTACCACCGCAAATGATGCCACTCACACCCGGCGCCTTCAGACCAACGTCCACAGCCGCCAGAGAATTCTTCCCTAGCGACTCGCCCGAACCCAACACGAGTAAGTTTTCCCACACCATTCTTTTTTTACGTATCAATGGAGCTGAAGTTTGCAGCATTGGAATTCAACGAAAATTCGCAGCTTCGAAACGTTCGAAAGCATTAGAAATGATTTTTTTTTAAGTCTCAGGCCAAGGTGACGGTTATAAAATCGTGTGCGAATATAACAATTGTTTTTCGTATGAACGATAAAAATACCTCGGATGTTGATACTATTTTTTTTTAAATATCATTAACATAAGAGGTCAACATGTTGGTACCGAATTTTGGGAAATTTTCCGAAAATCGTATTTACCATGATAACTCGAAATCCATAGACTTTGGACTAAGGTAACCTAAGTTAGATATGTTCCTAACGAGGTGACCTATCACCCCCTTAAGACTTTGCATCGACCTTCCTAACACCCTGTATATATATATTGTAACTCTAGAAAAAAAAACCTTGAGAGAACCAAAATCGAATGCGGGACCTTTCGATTGTCGGTCGAATGGTCTGACCACTGAGCTACGCCAGCCCGCTTACCACACCTTTCTCAAATAGTCTTGATATTCGTAACGCAACGTTACAATATATATATATATATATATATATATATATATATATATATATATATATATATATATATATTAGGGTGATTCGTTTCGGGGCAACTTGTTTTTTTGACCCATCGTGCCCGAAAACCTTTAGTTGGTACCCAAAAACGAACTTTCGCGAGGGGGGGGTGTTGTCGAAAAATATTTAGAGGTCGCGAATCAAAATTGAAGGTTTCCCATTTGATTAACATTGAAAAAAATGTATTTCTCATTATTAGTGTTACAATTCCGCGAATTTTGATATCGCGATATTTTCCAAGTGGGTTCTCATAGGAAATATGCTACTCCACAATAAAGTTCATTGAGCCATGGCCGTAAATTCAACCGTTTCAGCGGTATCATTATTTCAAGTGAATATTCTGCGAAAATATCTATTCAAACGGCTGTAACGCCTAAGCTATTAGATATATCGACGAAAATTCAAATGAGAACTTTTTCGAGAAAGTAATTTTCTACAAAAAAGTCTTATAAGCCGAGCCCGTAAATTCAACTCTTTCTCAGCTATAGGTGGAAAAAGTAAAATGAATAGTTTTTTTTGGTTTAAAAAAATCTATAAATAGATAATATAGTGATAGAAATATAGTAAATATGGATAATAGAAATATAGTAAATAAATAGATTTTTTTTTAAACAAAAAAAATCTCTTTTACTTCATCCACCTATAGCTGAGAAAGAGTTGAATTTACGGGCTCGGCTTATAAGACTTTTTTGTAGCAAATTACTTTCTCTACGTAGTTCTCATTTGAATTTTTTTCGATATATCTAATAGCTTAGGCGTTACAGCCGTTTGAATAGATATTCTCATACAATATTCACTTGAAATAATGATACCGCTGAAACGGTTGAATTTACGGACATGGCTCAATGAACTTTATTGTAAAGTATCATATTTCCTATGAGAACCCACTTGGAAAATATCGCGATATCAAAATTCGCGGAATGGTAACGCTAATAATGAGAAAAACATTTTTTTCAATGTTAATCAAATGGGAAACCTTCAATTTTGATTCGCGACCTCTAAATATTTTTTGACAACACCCCCCTTTCACGAAACTTCGTTTTTGGGTACCAACTAAAGGTTTTCGGGAACGATGGGTCAAAAAAGTTTCCCTGAAACGAATCACCCTAATATATATATATATATATATATATATATATATATATATATATATATATATATATATATATATATATATATATATATATATATATATATATATATATATATATATATATATATATATATATATATATATATATATATATATATAACCCTAAGAAAACTATCCGAAAAAATGCGGTGTGCTTCTGGGCCCGGATTCGAATGCGGGACCTTTCGATTGCCTGTCGAATGGTCTGACCACTGAGCTGCGCCAGCCCGCTTACCACACTCTTCTCGAATAGTCTTGATATTCGTAACGCAACGTTACAATACACACACACACACACACACACACACACACACACACACACACACACACACACACACACACACACACACACACACACACACACACACACACACACACACACACACACACACACACACACACACACACACACACACACACACACACACACACACACACACACACACACACACGTGTGTACTTGTCACGCTAAAAGTCTCCAATGGCAACGAAATTATCCAATAAAAATTCGACTCGCACAAAATTCTTCGTTATGGAAAAATCTCACGCGAACATCGTGCCCAAAATTTGTATCATCTGAAAGCTCCGAGAGAACGCGAAAAATAAAGAAGAAAAAAGACGATAAATTATTCGAATCGTGGGCCACATCTGTTTTGCCAGAATTTACGAGATATAACGACAAGTACCGCTGTTTAATTGGCAAGAATTTTTTCGCGTAGCCCAAGTGGCGTGACTCGCCATCAACCCGCACACACGTGTGTGCGTATGTGTGTTTAGTCACAAACGGAAGTCTCAAAGCGTATCTGATAACGAGGCAAAAGTTACACGCGTACGAAGAGTTTGCTCTGCGTAGACGCGAATCGACGATCTTCGGTTATCTCGCGTTTCTTTCTTTCATTTTTTTTTTGTGTTCATATTTTTATCTCTTGTTTTCTCTACTCACAGACGGCAGACTTCTGTGGGACTTTTTGCAACAATTGTTGAACGATCCGTCGCAACGATACACCCACTACATCGCGTGGAAGAGCCGGGAAACCGGTGTCTTCAAGATCGTCGATCCACCGGGACTGGCGAGACTCTGGGGCATACAGAAGAATCATCTGTCGATGAATTACGACAAAATGAGCAGGGCGCTGCGCTACTATTATCGCGTCAATATACTCAGAAAGGTGCAAGGCGAACGACACTGCTACCAGTGAGTACTGACTTTTTTTTCTTTCATAATTTTTATCAATTTATTCAAAATGGCACACTGGAGAGATCGGAGCTTCACGTGAAATTGTCCCATCTCGAAAATCCAAGAACAGGTCGAAAAACCAATTTGGCGAATTTTTCCGCGTCTGGTGACATGCATATATATAATATATATAAATTATATATTAACGGGCTATACCAGTGTGAACGCTGAAAATTTGGGTGATTTTCGGGATTTTTTTTGGAAGAAAAGTACTCAATTGAATGCTTCGGAAAATTGAGAATATATTTGGCTATATTTGACCGATATTGCATAATTTTTTTATAGAAAAATATTGAGATCCAAGCGACTTATGCGCTGCCTTCGGAGGCGCCAAAAAAAAAAAGTTCCTCCACTGCTGACATGATTCCGGCCGATTGAGTAGCTGAAACCGAAAAAGGAAAAAATGTCGTTAAACTGGAAGGTATTTCCTGTACAATGACGTAGGATTTTCGAAAAATATCAAAATCTAACAAAATGGCGTAGTTATGAAAAAAAATGTCTGTTTTCTTGCCTATAAAATTGTCGTTTTTTTTTTTCAATGCCAAATCGTCAATTTTCATCCAATCACAAATATCCTACGTCATTGTAGAGTAAATATATTCACGAGTACTCAGTTGAAATTTCAAGTCAATCGGATAATTGCTCGTTGAGTTACAATGTCAGCAAATTTGAAAAATCTCGTTTCGAGAAAAACCCGTTTAAAGATTTAACTATCGATTTTTGCAAGATAAAATTATTAGAGATACGACCTTGACTTTTTTACGGGATATTCTTGAAAGTATAAACTGTCGAAAAGGGCAAAAAAAAATCGATTTTTTTTTAAAGTGTCACACTGGATAGCCCCTTAATCCACATATATATATATATATATATATATATATATATATATATATATATATATATATATATATTCGGAGGGCAAGTAAATTTTAAAGCATTTTTTTGTGAAAATCGGGGCTTTATAGTGAAAAAATGGTAAAAGTCGTGCCTAACAATTCTGCAAGTTCTTCTTGCAAAAGACTCAAGTCTTTCAAACGTTTGTGGCCTTCGTTCACGTTCCTTATCCTCAGTGTCAAAATCACCACTTTTGAACCGTCTAAACCCGTACTGACAAGTTGAGATTGATAGAGCATGGTCCCCATAAGCCTCACTCAGCAATCGATGACCTTCAGCTGCTTGTTATTCGAAATGGAAGCAGAAAAGTAAAGCTTCCCGCAAATTGCGTTTCGTTGGCACAAAGTCGACATATTTGGAGTTGAAAAAAAAACGATGTTGTTTACACTTCGACAAGATGAGACGTACTGAAAAATAAAGCCTAATGATGATGCTTTAACATGAAGGTTAGGTTAGGTTATGGTCCGATGCGGTTTAATACTAGTAACGCCCCCTCTTGTAAATCCTTTAAACTTGTACCCCTAATATATATATATATATATATATATATATATATATAGGGCCGTTGAATAAGTTCTCGCTGTTTTCCAACAGATGGCGTTACCATAACTGCGTGCGTGTAGTTCAAGATGGTAACGCATCTATAAAGAAGTACCATAAGCAAGCTTGTAATTCAGTGTATGTCATTTTTCCCAAGTGTAAACAACTTTTTTTTTTTCATAGTGTTAAACATGTCAAACTTCGTGCCAAAAAAAAAGTGTATTTGCGGTAAATTCACTGCACTTCTTTATACAAAAATAAATCTGTAGCTGAAGCACACAGTATTCTTGTTGAGACTTTCGGCGACTATGCTCTGTCGGAAGCAGCATGCAGAGGTTGGGTAAGAGGCTTAAAAAATAACGATTTTGATGTATCGAATTGAAGGCATTACTTCATAAAGACTCACAACAGTTTCGAAACGTTTGAAAGCATTAGGAATGATTTTTTTTCCCCAAATAAAGCATTAATTTTCACGAAAAAAACAGCGAGAACTTGTTCAGCATCTCAGTAAGAAAACAACGGGTGGCTAAATTGATAATTTATCACACGCAACTGCAATTGGGCAGAGAATGAAAACTGGATTTTTCAAAACCGGTTAGTAATTGCCACTCGTGCCAGCCGTTTCGAGAAAAACGCGTTTGGAGCTTTTTTTTTTCTTCTCCTTCCGGATGATTCCGCGTCTATAAACCGGGACCATTTGCCCGCTTGTAAAATCGTAAATTCCGAGCTGGTTTCGTGCACAATATTCTCGCGAGACGCGGTACGAAGAAAAAGAAAATCAATCTTTCGAAATATATTGACTTTAACTCCAAACTCGATAGCCCCTCCCCCCCCCTCCGCAATCTTGTGGCCAGAAAAAATCTCGAGCTTGAGTCACATGCTAAATGTTTCGTGTCGCGTGCTTGCAGATTTCTTCGCAACCCAACCGAGCTCAAGAACATCAAGAACATCTCGTTGCTGCGACAACAAATGAGAATAAAGTCGGAGCCCGAGGACGACGGTGTTTTTTCGTCGAACTGCAGCATAGAGCCGGAGTCCGATATGCCGACGGATCTGTCAATGTCGAGTATGAATCAGCCGTCGTGCGGGGAACAACCGTTGCCCCTGCACGATCCACCCGCCAAGTACAGAAGTCACGCTTACAATCTCGTCAAGACCAATCAAGAGCCGGAAGAGAGGAAGTGACGGGAAGCTTAGCGAGCGACGATATTAACGTACGAAAATTACTCGCGTGCAATTGGACGATGTGCGCGCGCGCGGCTTATCGCACCGAGAAAGAAAAATGTGATTCATACGTATGTGGTAACGCGAGCGCGCGTGTACGACTTTCGTATTTGAAAATGGACGATCAGCTGTGCGCGGCGGGCCGATATTATTCCTTCAAAGTTGGAATATCGCGGGCTCGATCGAAATCGTATTCCGAAAGAATAAGGACAAAACGTACGTACAGCTGAAAAGACTGAAGCCTCGAAGAGAGAGAGAGAGAGAGGGAGAGAGAGAGAGAGAGAGAGAAGAAATGAAGAAGCGGAAGAGAAACGTCACGCGAGTTCTCTCTCTCTTTCTCGCGAGACGAGATAATATACGAGATTACGAGGGTAATATACGAGAACCCGCGGTTCTCCCCGCCTCGTTATTTTGCCAATCAGAGGATGATGATGGAGAGGAAGCGCACCCGGTGTTCGTTGTCAAGGGCCACTTTTTCCTTCCATCGGTGCAACATCGCGACTATCCTCTCGTCCTCTCTGGCCACCGCGAGTTCACGTAGTCGCGACGCTTCTTCCCTCGCGATTATTTCGCAACCTACTCGCCACTGCCGCCACGGAATTTTCGTCGCTCGTTGCGCCGAGAAAACTCCAAGTTTCCAAAAAAGACTGCGAAAAAGAACGATACTTGAACGAACAAACGACTTTGGGAGATCATGGTTGTTATCAGAGATGGGCATACTAAAAGTATTCGAGTATGAAAAGTAATACCTAATACGTGTCAGATGGATATTCATTTTTTTTTCGATAATTAATCCACCTCGATTCAGCATTCGTTCTGAGAATAGATAATGAATTGGATTCAGTATTCGTTCCGAAAATGAATAATGAATCCAACTGAATTCAGTATTCATTTCAACGTAAGTAGTGAATACAATTCGATTCAGTATTCATTCCGTATTCGGATATCATCAAATTGAATAATCTGGAAAAAATTGAGAGAAAACATGTTTATTATATTGAAACGCTATCGTCCGATTACATTATATTTACCCAAGGGAAATCGCGCTCTTAGTATCTAGTAACTGAAGAAATGGGGGTAGAAGTGGGACATTATATTTGTCCCATTTCCAGTGTCCCATTTTTCCAGATTATTCAATTTGATGATATCCGAGTACGGAATGAATACTCAATCGAGTTGGATTCATTATTCATTTTTGGGAAGAGTACCGAATCCAGTGGGATTCTTCATTCATTTTCGGAACGAATTTTGAATGAGTTTCTTTAGTATTCATGAATGAAAAAAACTCGAATATGCTCAACCCTGGTTGTTACTTATTATCGACTTGGAAATTCCACGACTTCTCCTGGTTTTGCAAAAATTCCGGGAAGATTGGGGTCAGGTAAAAAACACTTTTCGTTGAGATGAAAATATATGAATGTTAAATATTAAACATAATTAAAAAAAAAAAACGAATTCGAACACTACAGTTAAAATACTACAAAACCTGTTCTTCATTATAAACGGAATTGTTTATGTCGGTGCCAATGAATGGAAGATAAATATAAACACTTATCTACAATAACAATTGTGTGATTGTGTATCGGCAAATCGAATGCAAATGTACAGAGCTCTAGAGTAAATTAGCTATTAGTTTTTGAAACTTTCAATGTTTGGCACTGACGTAACTTTTTTTTCCGTATATAATGAATAATATAAATATTAAAAAATATTCATACTTTTCATTTTTCTTTCCAAGTCGTTTTCGTTTCATGCGAAAAGTAAATTCTGGAAAAAATCCAGGTTTTCCATATGCGTAACAGCCACGGAGATGAACACGAGGGCGCGTATTTTTGTCGTTCAATTGCTCTTTTACCTTGGGCGAGCGCGTTTTCGTTTTTCTTTTTCGCGTTCCGTGCGTGGTAGCGAAGCGATTGGATAAACGAATCGATGAGCGAAGAAGCGTCCTGACGGCGATGATGCGCATTTCTTCGTTGCGGTGACGAACCTTGAGCCGGGAAGGCTCGAGGCTTATCACCTCTCGCCAATCACTGCTACCCTGCTATCCTTCCGATCCACAAATGCCCGACAAATCTGTGCCAAGAACGTTACCCGTTAACCGTTAGGAGACAATTCTGTGTACATTATACAAAGCCACATATTGCGCATGTGCGCTTATCATACATCGTACGTGAAGAGTATACCGGGGATGTGCGTCGCGTTGACCGGCTTGCAAAGCGAAAACGCGAAAGGGTCGCCGAGTGCGCGACGCGAGAGGCCTCGTGAACTTTGGACGAACGCAAATAGGGAAATGGGAATGTACGGCGAGGAAGAGGAGAGCGACGAAGGGGAGAAAGAGACTTCGATGACGACGAGGGTAGAGCGCATTTGTGTACGCTGCAAGGCGGAGGAGAAAGTCTCGTTGAGATCGTTCGGTTCGGAAGAAAGAGAGAGAAATTCGTTCGGTTCGAGAGAGAGAGAAATTCGTTCGGTTCGAGAGAGAGAGAAATTCACGAGAGCCTCGTAGTCGATTGCAAGCTTATGTAATCGAATATCGAAGAGACCGGGAAAGTTCTTCTTACTCTGCAAAAGAAAACAACACGGTACTCGTAATTTTTCGGACAATTTATCGTATCAATTTTTTTTGGTAACCGTAGCCATCACGGGCTGTTTAAAAAAAAAAAACTTTTTTTTTGCTTTTTTTCCCGGAGAATATTCCTTTCTGCGCATATAGCAAGTCTTTTTTCCGTTAAAATTCATCAATCCAAAGACATAATTGATATTTCACGAAGTACGCACACTTTCAAGTAGTGGGAATTTTTATTTTTTTGCGTCTCGTAGGAAAACGAAGGAAAAATTGAGTTTGTACAGGGAGTGGTATAACTCGCGATTGATACGAGGCAAAAAATTACACATTTTACTTTTTTTTCTCACGCGAGTAGGCGCACTTCTCTACCGGTCTGATTTTTTTTTTTTTTTCAAAGCAAGAAGAACTCGCCTTTGTCGAGAATTGCGAGGGTAGATTCTCCGATGTACATAAATCGATGTATTGTCGCAATGACGGCTCGCAATGTGAATGCGAGATAAAACTTTGGTATATCGATACGGGAGTTTGGGAGAAGATTACGTGCGTGATCGCTAGCACGAAGTTCTTATATCGATGAGACAAGATAAAGAGGAAGAAGAAAATAATAGAAAGAATTTTTATGAAATCCGGGGCCAGAGTTATATTTAAATTTATACGCGAAATACATATATATGTATATATATATATATAAATGTATCTAAACGTAGATATGTGTATATATGTATACGTATATATATATATTTTAATACCAAAATTTATATTCGAAATTTCTATGTTGTTGGCGACGTGTGTGTGTGTGTGTGTGTGCGTGTGAATAAGAATGAATGATTGTGGCTTACATTCCACGAGCGAGCTCGGTAAACACTCTTAGCCTTATCGGGGGGCCTCGTCGATTGCCGATCGGGACGCAGAGCCGGAGCTTTGATCGCTCGCGCGCCAGGACTAAACCCACCCACCCTCACTCCCCTCCGAACCCCCCCCCCCCCCCCCTCGTTCTCCTCGTCGAAGCTCCAAAATTCGAGTACGCGAACGACAGAATTGTGAAAAAATCTTTTAAACAATAAGGAAATTCAATACTTAGAGATTAAGAGGGTAGAACGAGGACAGGAAATGAACGAGCTGTCAAAGCGAGACATACAAACTTACGATATTTTTGCACGAAAAGAAGAGAGAAAGAAAACGAGGCGAGGAAAAAAATACGGAAACTGCAAAGTGCGTGTGTAACCCGCGTGAAACTCGGTGTGATGATAATTAATACGACTGCCTGCGTGTACGAGCGAGGTAACCATAGAATCGAGACCTATTATCTGGCTTCTTGTATACTGTGATCTCTGTAAGCGTAAAGAAAACGAAAAATAAGAATGAAGAAACAAACAAAAAAAAGAAGCGAGCGAATTAACGATAAATCCAAGAGAGCTGAGGTAATAATTAAGATACAAATGTTTAACGATAAACGATCGTAGGGAGTAAGATGACGAAGGGAAGAAAACAAAATATATGCGAGATTCAAGAGAGTATAATATTTAGCGCGATAAGGAAGGAATATATTATGTATATCTTTAAAACTGTCGTTTACAAAGTGTAAATAATTTATATACGCGGATTACGGTGAATATGCGAAAGCTCAAAGCCGCAGATATATATATATATAGTTATACGTATACAGGGTGTTCGATTTTAATCGATGCCACTCGAATGGCTTCGTCGCATTGGTGCGTGCCGAAATACGCTTCGGACGAAAATTCGAAAGTATCGGATACGGTGGCGGCCTGAGGGTGGAAAATTTTGTCCGAAACGTACTCAAGTGTCGTCGACCGTCTCGTAGATATTCGAGCGGCTCGATTTACATGGAACATTCTGTATATATGAATACATATATATATATATATATATATATATATATATATATATATATATATATATGTGTGTGTGTGTATGACTGTATACACGTATATAGTTGTATGTGTATCGTAGCTGAGATAAATACGAATAGACGAACGGATCGAAGGGAATAATCGCGCGTATCGCACGGAGCAAATACAATGTCGTACGCGTCGGGATAATAAGCGAGAATAAAAACGAGAGGCGGATGAAGAAACTTTTTTACATGCCACGCGTAGGCGACAGAGGTATCCTGTATAGAAATAAGGAAGAAGAGGCGGAAGAAGTTGAGGAAAACAAATACGAGAAAAAGAGGAGTAACGACACTTGTAAAATTCTAGATTTATCGCCATTTTATTATGTAACTTGTTATCGGAGAGATTACGAACGATGAATCATGTAAATATAGACTTATACATACATATATATATACATATATATATATATATATATATATACTTATTAAGAACATATAAATCTGTTTATTCGAATGCTTCTTGAGCGCTTTACCTCCTTATTGTCCTTACATTACACTATGTACCGTCGGATCCAAATGCGTCATCGATCGTCGCTGAATATAAAAACACCGGGACACAACCATCGGATCCGTGAACGTTCACCGCTCACGGGGTTTTCATTCTCTCGGGTTGAAAGGAAACGCTGAAGTGGCCGTAGAACGACGATGTTTCTTCGATCGTCGGCATTCCAGCTATTGATGCTTTTTTCGTGACGTTGAAGTATGCATCGTTGGAACGCGCAACGATATTTGTGTTTTTAGAGTTTTTGTATTTAGTTTTTTTTTGTCTCTCTTTTCTTATTTCTCTATTTTTATCATTACAACCAGTCTTTGAATTGGCAAATTGAGGTAGTAAGTGTCTAATGAGGATACGTAAAAACGGTGAACGATTTCGGCTGTCTAAGAAGGCTAAACAAAATGGAACGATTGGAAAGATTCAATTTTCGTTGCGTTTCGAGGATGCGAACTTCAACGTCATTTGCTTATTACTTTTTTTTTTTACTTCGAGTCTCTTCTTTCGTGACGTTAGCGACTTTGGCTCTGGAAGAAAATCACGTCGTCGGCTATGATGGCCGTTGTCGGCCGCGCTACACCTTCCTCGTCCTTGACTTCGCCGTAGCTGAGTCTTCCGTTGACGAGGACGCGTTGACCCTTCTTCAAGTAGTTGTACACGGTGTCGCGTAGAAACGGCTTGAATATGCAGACCCTGTGCCAGTCCGTTCTCTGCATGTAGTCACCTGCGAAATCGCGTGACGATTGTTACGAAGTACGGGGGAAGGGACTCGATGGGTGGTCCGGGGTTTTAGATGGTGAGACGTCCTTGAGGCAGGTTCAAGGTCAACGGTATTTTGTTCAAAGGGCACATTTTCTCAGGCAGGATCGTGTTCTATGCGAGGAAACCGATTGAATCACACTGTGAAACATTCTTTTAGCTGATGGATCCGTTCGGAGATATTGCACGAAAGTGAGGTCAAAGAAAGATGGTCAAAGACTAAACGTAAAAAATCTTTTTATAAACAAGCTTTTATCGAGAATCTCGAGAACCACTTGATGTATTGATTCCAAATTTACAGGAGATACGATGAGAAACATCGAAGGCGGGATATACATTTACAACGATCAAAAAAACGATTTCTTCTTTTTTCTTCAAACGATAGAACTATGGTAGAATATTTTCCTGAAGTTTCAAAGCGAAATTCGAAAAACTTTAAACGTTATAGCCTGTCAACGCTGTGCCTCAATGTTCGGATTCGGAACGGACGTGAACTTCAAACGCGTTTTTCTTAAAACTGCATTATCGAAATTGGCGTGCAGGATTACCCAAAAACTATTAAGCCGATTGAGTTGAAACTTGGTAGAAATATTGATAATATTGGTACCTCCTACTTGACGAGAATTGTTTTCGAAAAATTTGAAAAAAAAAACTACTTTTTTAATCCACATTTTACAGAAATGTTGCGTGAAATGTTGATTTTTTTTGTTAATGCGTGCCATTTTCTTACATTTGCATTTTCTTCATTTTAATTGCCGTCACATAGAAACTATACATGTTCTAACTGAAAAAATGTTTGAAATTTTTTGCAAATCAAAGTCTACGGGAAGCTAGATTGCACGCCGATTCGCAACTCCCGCGACGACCTTGCTGTAACACTCTGCCACAGCTCCGTCATTATGATGATGAATCAATTTAAAAAAATTGTTTTGTATACTTAAATGTACTATTAAAGTATACCTAAAGTTTGATAATTGTAGAATAATTATTTCTTAGTTTAAAAAATCCCTCAATATTGCTATTTTTACTGTCTAAATGTATATCCCGCCTCAAAGGACGTTGACGATCTCATTTTTTTTAAATCGATCTGCAGTTTTAGGGTTCCGTGCCAAAAACGAGAGCTTGACGTCACGGAAGAAACGAAATTGCAAATTAAAAAAAGACTGTACATCGTATATTTCATTTATTTTTCTTCGCCTCCTCTTTTTCTGCGAAAAATGTGACAATATTGGCAATTGGCTGGCACCGACTCCAAAAATAAGTCATTTGGTATTGTAAATATGTAAATAACAATAATTTTATATATTTACATTATGAGCTTATAGCAGGAGTATACAAAGCTTTGTTTAGCTATCATCACCCCATATAGTTTCAGTTCAGTACTACCCAAGAAGGAAGACAGAAAAGTTTTGCCTAATTAAATATCTGGTTTAAAAAAAAGTTAATTGGTCATATGTACCGAACCCTAATAGAGCAAGGCCCGACTCGTGCTTGTTTAACAGTTACGTAAAAATGACGACTTTTTCCACAGATTTTATATGCTCGAGTTCAATTCATCGCCACATTGTTTTAAAAAATCGACGATCGTCAACGACTCGTATTTATTGTTAACTCGAATACCCCAATTGCTTTTTAGATTTCGGATACATCGTTTAAGGTGGACTGTCCACCGCCAAACATCACGAATAAAATTTCATCATCTGCCGGTGGCCATGTCTTTGTTGATCTTTTTTTTGTGATTTTTTTTAGTCTCTCCATATATGTACGTTCGTGTTAAAAAAAAAATGCGTTTTTTTTCGCCAACTGGTTCCCAGAAAAAAATATGGGAATTTGGTCATTTTTTTGGGCCCCTGGGTAGATGTTGCGCCTTAACGAGCGAATATTTACCGGTCTCGTATTTGTAGTTCGTGTGAGTGGCCAGGGAGAAAACTATGACTGGATGTTCTTCGGAGCCTCGCTTCTGGGGGTCGTTTCCGGCTCTGCCGAGCAACGTCACTTGGTTCAGAGCTAGACGGTCGGAAAGCATCGAAAGACTGATTTCAAAAGTTTCAATCTTGCATAATACCGAATTATTTGCATCTCCGACAAAGTACGATTGAAAAAAGACAAAGCAGCGGGGCAATGTTGAGATTCCATGAGAAAATGTATCTATAGCGATCTACTCGACGATTGTGCCATATTTTCATCTCGCGCTCGATTGCGAAAGATTCGAGTGTTTTTTTATTGTTCCGTCGGCCGCATAAAGCGAAATGATGTTAAATTATATGGTTAAGGAGCAAATCGGTTGTGCAACTCACTCTTTTCCATTTTAGTCGTTTCATTGTTTTCCGATGCCATCATTCTGGCGCCGGGAATTTGTCTTATTTGCCTGCACGTGTGTGACATAACCTATAAAAAAAAAGACGAGCATGTTCATCCGTTCTTGGCGATTGAAGTAACGAGTGATTGCACATCGAAATTTTACGGGGAAACAAAGCTCGTTGCACGTACTCTGTTCAGCAACATTTCGAGGATTCTGAAGATTTCGAATAACAGAAGAAAACAAAGGAAAACACTGGCCGGTAGTTTTTTCGAAGTTCGAAACGTTCGAACGGACGTTCTCGATGGTTGTGTTTTGTTCTTTTCAAGAACGCGAGCTGGGGGATTATAATTGGGTTGAGAAGGAAAGTCGACGATTGGACAATGGACTTCGGTGCGCGGTTAACAGATGGCGGTGAGTGCATCGAGAAGTGAGCTGCGTGAAGTTGACGCCGCGACGCAAACTGCCTTTTTTCCGGTCGCTCGTTACGCGTTTGCAGATGATTTTTTTTAAGGCGAAGTAGAAGATCCACCACGTGACATATGAGTGCGAGAGAGATAGCTGAAATTTTCGAACAGAAATTTCTCAGAGATAAATATTATTTAGGGCAAAAGGAAATCATCAAGCTCTGCCTCAGAAAATTCTTTAGAGCCTAATGCTTTGTTTTTCCTAAAAAATGTAACCATCTATGAGAAAATTGGGTTATAAAATTTGTGAGGTTATGTTGACCTTGTACATGCCCTTAAGGAGGTTGGAGCGGTCCAGTTGAGTCGAAGAACGGTTTATGATTTGTTTTTTCTAGAAACAAAAAAATGCATACGTGGCATAGATTTATTCCGTAGATGGTAATTTTGCTCAAGCGGTCCGAGGCGTCTCAGAACATGTTAAAGGACACTATTCTTTTTCCAGATCTAGTGACTTTCGATGGAAGTTTCCCTACACCGATTTCGAGAAAAAAATCCTTAAAATCTAAGCAATTTAAAGGAGGACACCACTGTAACTGCCATCAGGTGTTTTAAACGCACACACGCGCGCGCGCGCATTTTTCACGACTAATTCCGCCATTTGGGGGTGGAAAACCCCCTCAATGTAAAAAAATCTCAAACTAACCGTTGGGGGGAGGTATTTTACATGTAGAAAGTGTGTACCAAGTTTGAAATTAATCGGTCATGTAGTTTTCAAAAGGCAGTGAACACGGACTTTGAAAAAGTCGTTTCGAGAAAAACGCGGCACCGGCTTGTTTGTGGATATTTTCGCGTACAAATTTCATGGAATGTTCTTGAAATGACACTTAACAATGTACAAAAGGTTTCAATAAATTTACTCTATCCATATAGATGACAAAAATTCGCAAAAAAGTGTTTTTTTTCACGCCGATACCCCTACCCTCCCGTTAACTATATTAGTTTTAGCAATCAAGTACAGGGAGAAAATAGAAAAGAATGAAAAAAATGGCAACGAGTTTGAATAAAAAAGTTCGTTTTTTCGACCATAATTTTCATATAAAATGTGATGTTTTTTACAGTTTTTAAGTAAACGAAAAAAACGCTCGTACTGCAGTTTAAATTTCAAACCGATTGAACGAAAATTGTTCGAGTTCTGCTGCGTGCCGATTTCAAACACATGGTTTTGAGAAAAACGTGTTTGAAGTCAACGGTTTTATAGGCGCTACAGCTGATGACATTTCTTTTCTGTAATCTAAAGCCACCGTTTGGTAGAAAATTAAATTATTTTTAACGCGCCTACAGCGTGGCATCGCCGAAGGCGCTTTTGAGCGCTCGGAGAATCCCCTGAAAAGTAGCTCAAAAACCACTTTGAAACTGTTTTTTCCGCTATAAACGAATATGCATAATATTTTTGATCGTTCAAAGGATTTTTAAAAGTGTTTCAAAAAAACCAATTTTTCGAGAAACTTACAGAGGTCCTTAACCCATCTTTTCCGTCTATTCGTCTAAATATAAATATTTTTTTCCAAAGAGGCTCTCCGAGCGAAATGCCGCGCAGTTAATCTGCGAAATTGTCCGCCGCTGCTAATTTCGCGCAGCTCGGCGCTGCAATCTCGAGTTTCGCGAATTTTCTCTCTGGCCCCCTCTCGGTCGATTGCGGAGTCATTGTTCTCCAACGGATTACAACGCTTTTTATTTGTGATAAGCCAACACCGAATTTACAAACGCAAGTATGAAATATTAATATTTCACTCCATATCTCCGTCTCTCTTTATCTTCTCAAAATTCTTTTCGCACTCGTGTTTTCCAACGTTTCCAAACAACGAAGACCCGAAATACCGGGTATCTACAGCAAACTATGAATTTCGCAGTCAACGTGACGCGTGCATTTTTTTCTTTGCCTTCTTATTACGCCGGTTTCAACGGCTCATTATTTCTGTTTCGGCAACGAATAATAATCGCAGGACAACCGATTAATCGCGTTGCTCCACACGAATGATAAATTCGTTATCTTCTTACGAATGAAACGAGCGATAAAACGATGAAATCTGAATTACGGGTGTGTTGATCGAAATTCGCAAACTCATTATCATTCCGATTATTATTATCAAATTAGTTCCGTTGCTATTATTATTCTCATTGTCATTCGAGTTTTGCTGTTTCGTCATTATCGTTATAATAATAATTGTCATTGTTACTGCGATTGCCATTATTACAGATATTCCAAACACAGGGCGGTAAAGATGTCGCTACCATTTACGAAGGAACAAATGGCGCCGATGATAATGTTCCTGGATTTATTGAAGCGCAATCCGGCGTCGTTGCACACCCCCGACTTGGCGTTTCTCAAATCATTCGTGGAGCACTTTGGCGGCAAAATACCAGCGGCGGAGGCGCCGCCTCAAGCCAAGCCTAAGACCAAGGAAGAGACGAGCGAATGTGCCGAGGAGGTCGAGGAGCCAGTGAGCGAGGACAGCGACGTCGAGCTTGACATGACGGGTGTCATAGGTAAAGAAGAGTTCTTCCCACGCCCGATTTGCTTACGTCTCGCGTGCCCTGTAGTTTACCACGGAGCCTTTTGAGAAAATCTTTACAATCCGCAGAGCCGGACAACGAGCCGCCTCAGGAAATGGGAGACCCGGAGTTGGTGCCGAGCGAGGAGCAGATCGCGGAGTCCCAGGCCAAACGCTCCGAGGCGGTGTCCGCGTTCGTCGAGAAAGACTACGAGAAAGCGATAGGCCTGTACACCGAGGCGATAACGCTGAATCCACAGGTAGCCCTGCTGTACGCCAAACGCGGACAGATATATCTACTGGTGGGAAAGCCTAACGCTTGTATCCGCGACTGCGATCGGGCACTCGAACTGAATCCGGACAGCGCCGCCGGACACAAATTTCGCGGACGCGCCAATCAACTGCTCGGACGCTTCGAGGAGGCCGCAGTCGATCTTCGGCTCGCGTGCAAATTCGACTTTGACGAGCAGACGGACGAGTGGCTGCGCGAAGTTACACCCAACGTGAGTAAAGAGACAAAATTGGATTTTATTCTTTCCGGATTTCCTTGATTCCAGCGAGAGATAACAACTGCAGAGGAATTTACGATTTTTCGTGATAAACTTCTCTCGATTTCAAGGGATCATCACAGTGTAACGAGTCGAAGAATAGCTGATTTTCGTATTTTTTTTTTTAATGGTTAAAACACTTTAAGTATTCTGATTTTTTTATGTAAAATCAAAGCACTCATGAAGAACAGAAAATCAATTTTGCAACGTTAATTTTTAATTTTTTTACATTTTTTTACATTTTTCTTTAAAGGTTGAAAAAAAGGAGTCCGCACGGTTGTGGCTGTAAATATTATCTTGAACAAACTGGTGCGATGGTCTAGTGGTTAGCGTGCTCGCCACTAAACCAGCGGACCGGAAGGTCCCGGGTTCGAATCCCAGTCGCGTACATTTCGTCGTGAAATGTTTTTCTTCGGCATTTCGCGGCGAAATAAGACTAGTTCCACGACTGGGGGGCGAACTCGATGACTGGCTGTATTGGTATAGGTTTTCCGCAGTTTCCCTATACCCATGACAGAAATGTCATGATGAATATAATACAGAGGGGGAAGTCGGCTGCGGCCGCAACAGGGGGGAACAGGGAGAAAGATGGAGACAAAAAGGAGTAAACAGTAGAGGAAAGAACGGTCATAATGATGGGAAAGAATAGGTAACAAACGCGAAAAGCGTGTACCTAAGGAAAAAAACCAATAAAAAAAAAAAATATTATCTGGAACAAAATTTGTAAAAAGATTATTAATCGGTATGAGAGTCGATATCTTGCTATGGAGGTTTTTTTTAAATCAAAATTGACAAAATGGCGGCGGTTTGGAAAAAAGTATCGAATTATATATATTCGACCGTTTTTCGTTGAAAAAATATGAATATCTGAAAAAAAGCTTCCATAGCAAGATAAAGAATGGCGTGAAGAATGTTGTGTCGAAATTTAAGACGGATGGCTTGGAAACTCTTTCTTTGAGAGTGTACACCGTTTTGACAAACGACATTTCGAGAAAAACGCGTCCGTCGCGCCAGGTCTCACGCAGCTGGTCGAATCCCTTTTTCTGAGAAAGGCCGTAACAACCGGAATCGCTCAAATTTTGCCCCAAAAATAGAACAGAATGTTTGTAACCGTTTTTTTTTAATTTCACACTGTGACGATCCCTTCATTGTTTTTTTTCCCCCTCGGAAACGATGTAGGGGAATTAGTCGAAACTTCGAAGTTAAAATTTTCACGGACGAAACTAAGTCTAGGGAAGACAAATCAGGTATTCTGACATTCATCAGTGAAACTTGATCCTCCTTAAGGTTTTCTTTTCACGAACTCGAATATTTAACATTTTTATCTGATAATTTGTACTAAATAACTCTAGATGCCTGAAATAAACCGCTCACGCGTGTAAAAAAAATCCAAAGGTGCCGTAACGACAATAAAAACAAGGGGTCACCGAATGTTTAAAGAAAATATTAATGACCAGCTTTTCGCCTGCGGCTACGCTCGCGTAGGCTTGTGTTGAATGCTCCTTAATGAAATGTACTCCTGAAATGTTTAATTAAGGAACACGTAGAATTGTGTTGATGAGCATTAATACTAAGTTTCAAGTAAATCTGAACAGATATTTCTTTTAGCATACAAACTTTGCTACCCCCTTTTCCCTTTAACCCTTTGAAGCATACATTTTTCTTTATGTGCACGTTTTTTGCACTTTCGTTATTGATGACACCCACTATGGGAAAAATAAAAATTTAACCACTTTGTTGGCATTCACGCAATAGTGCGTCAACCTTTATTTGCCTATTTAACTTGCTCTAATTTGAAATCGGTGCCTCACTCGGGCGTTTTTGGACTCGCTGAATCCGAATTTGAAGTTAAAATTTGGAAATTCAAAATGACGGCGCCAATATGGCGGACAAAAATAAAAAACTTCACTCGATTTAGATGAAAATTAGTACTCCGGGATTTTGAGGTCGCTTATTACGAATCTGAACTTTAAATTTGAAAATTAAAAATGTTCAGACTCATCATTAACCTACACAACCTACGAGTACCGAGTTTCATCTAAATCAAACTGTATTACTGTATTATAGTGCTTTTCACCCCTTGAAACCGTTTTTCCGCCGATAAAAAAGAATACGTGTCTATTAGTTTTTGATACTCTTCCACATAAAAAAGTTTCAACAAAATCGGAGGTGGACACTAAAGTGATGTTCCTTGTTAGTGGAAGCTTACGTCACAAAAGCAACCCACTGTCCAAATTTCACGTAATTAGCTCCAGCGGCTTTGGCTTGGCGTTGATTAATCAGTCAGGACATGTTCTTTTATATGTATAGATAAATTCAGAGTATTCAGAAAGAGTATTCAGAGAAAATGGAAAAATGTCTAAATCTACTAAATTTGCACCGAATTTTTTATTCCAGTTTATCGTTGGGTATAATAATTGATTGTGATTTATTTTTATCATGCGCCACTAATTTACCAATGATTCGGAAGGACCCTCCTTAGCCCCCACAAATTACGGCCCTTCGCAAAAGGAATACCTTGAAGCGAAGTGAAGCATGCGCCACGTGATATACGAGTGCGAAGAAGATAGCCGAAATTCCGTTTTTCAGCTTTCTCCGACGCGATAGACATATCGGGCCACAGAAAAGTCTCATATCGCGCTTTGTCTTCTCGTGTTGAAAGACAACAAAGTGAGACTCTCCTTTGTCCCGCAATTTCAATCATCTTCGAGACAAGTACGTAACGCAATTTTCACCGACCGAGCAACTTCAACTTCGCCTCGTAATTAAATATGTTTCATGGCATCAAAGAACAACTGGGAGAGAGGCATTTTTTTTTGTTATCTTTGTTCACAGCACACGATCTTATTTTCCTTCAAGTACAACGTAACTTCTCAAACATTGTTGGCTGAACGTCCAGCCAGCCAGATGTTTCTTATCAACAAATTTATCAAGAACTTTCCGACACTTCATCAAAAATCGAGGCTTCTCTCGGTCTAATTAATTTAAGGCGGGATATACAATTAAAACGATCAAAAAATCGATTTCTTTTTTTTTCCCCTTTAAACGATAGAACTGTATATGTAGAATATCTTCCAAAAGTTTCAAAGCGAATTTCGAAAAACTTCAAACGTTACAGCCCGTCAACGCTGTGCCTCACCGCTCGGATTCGGAGCGGGCGTGAACTTCAAACGTGTTTTTCTCAAAACTGCATTATCGAAATTGGCGTGCAGGATTACTCAAAAACTATTAAGCCGATCGAGTTGAAACTTGGTAGAAATATTGATAATGTTGGTACCTTCTACTTGACGAGAATTGTTTTTGAAAAATTGAAAGAAAACTACTTTTTTAATCCACATTTTACAGAAATGTTGATTTTTTTAAGTAAATGCGTCCCATTTTCTTAAATTTGCATTTTCTTCATTTTAATTACCGTCACATAGAAACTATACATGTTCTAACTGAAAAAATAATTGAACTTTTTTGCAAATCAAAGTCTACGGGAAGCTAGACTGCACGCCGATTCGCAACTCCCGCGGCGACCTTGCTGTAACACTCTGCCACAGCTCCGCCATTTTGATGAGGAATTAATTTAAAAAATTGTTTTGTATACTTAAATATACCATTAAAGTATACCTAAAGTTTGATAATTGTAGAATAATTATTTCTTAGTTTAAAAAATCTCAATATTGCTTATTTTTTTCCTTTCTAAATGTATATCCCGCCTTAACCCCTTCGTTGGCAGAGACAATTCGACAAAAAGTGCCCATAATGGCCGGAATTTTTTTTTTATCTTAATTCTGGGGTTTTTGAGGGTGCTGATTACGAATCTGAACTCAAAATTCCGGAATTCACAATGACGAACAAATATGGCGAATGCGAATACAAATAATACAGATTGATACGAGTAAAATTTTCAATTTTGGTCCGCCATTCTAGCGCCGCCATTTTGAATTATCAATTTTGAAGTTGAAATTCGTAATAAGCGACCTCAAAAATCCCGGAGTACTAATTTTAATCTAAATCGAGTAAAGTTTTTTATTTTTGTCCGCCATGTAGGCGCCGCCATTTTGAATTTCCAAAGTTTGACTTCAAATTCGGATTCAGCGCGCCCAAAACCCCCCGAGTGGGACTCCGATTTCAAATCAGAGCAAGTTAAACAGGGAAATAAAGCTTGACGCAGTATTGCGTCAATGCCACACAGGGCACGGAATTATTTGACGCACTATTGCGTCAATGCCAACGAAGGGGTTAAACGCTTCACGCCCTTTTCGCCTGATCATTATTATTATTTTTAAACACCTAACATTTTTTTCTTCATTTTTTGTCTTCATTTAACTTCCGTTTCTTTTCTCAACGTTCAAACTTTATTGATACCTTAAGTAGTAAAATACGACACGTTGGTCGCGGACAATGATCAAAATGGCAATGACAGTGTGACGCGATGTCGAGATGGTTGATCCGACTGGGTTGATTCTTTCGCGCGACTCGAGATGGACGTTCGCTTTCCCCATCTCTTTGGCTGACGAGTCTCCTTCACTCCCTCCCTCTCGCTCTCGCTCTTTTATTCCGGTGGTTTATGCACAGTGACAAGATTCGACGGACATGAGATTAATGACTAGGACCATTCGAATGCCGAACGGAGGAGTTTTCTTTTTTTTTTTCTTTTTCTTGCGCGGGGGGGGGCTCTCTCGCGGTCGTCGGGGCTCAAAGTTATCCGCTATACAAAAATGCATATCATAGGCAAAGAAAATTACATGCAAGCTAAACGATTATTTAGTACAACAACGCTTCTCGCGATCTCGCGTCTGGAGACGACATTTTTACACTCGTTTTTTTTTCCTACTTTTTCTTCTCGATTTTTGGATCTTTCGTACGATGACTGTTGAACAATATTCCTCTATCGTTCTCTCCGCTTACGAACACAAGCTCAGAGAAGCCAATCGCGAGATCCTTGTCATCGTTTATCCTTCGGAAAATAATAATAATAGTCGAGCTTCGCTGCTCTGTCTGGAAAGAATCTTTGGCAGACGTGACAATTCGTACGAATCGCCACACAGATAGGTCCGATCTTTACTTCCGTGGCTTTTCGAGGAGAGGCGAAACATTCGATTACGAAAGACGCGTTTATCGTGGTACTTTTTCGGCTCTCCGTTCTCTAGAAATCGGCACGACGAGGCGTTTGGTATGATACTGAAGTTTGCATCGTTGGAACGCAACGAAAGGTCCGCACTCCAATTTTTTTTTTTACAAATTCAGTCCTCCAAAGTCGCTCAAACTATTTTTAGGGTCCTTTTTAGAGACCTTCAGCCTTACTATGTAAGGACGTTTTTGGATAATGAAAATGAGGCAATAATAAAAGAAGAATCAATTTTCGTTGCATTCCAATGATGCAAATTTCAACATCGTGGTTTGGTTCTTCTTTCGTGGTATATTCATCTCGTTGAAACTCCCAGCATTGAAATGCAACGAAAATTCTTTTTTTTTAATTCTCTTCCCTTATTCTTGTCATGAAAAATCTTTTTAGGCAGCTTTGGGTTGCAGACCTCTGATGATTCTCCGATGAGGAAAACGTTCGAGTGATTTTCGTAGCCTGAATCTGGCAAAAAAAAAAGTATTGTGGCATTTAGAGAATCAAAAAATCATTGCGTTTCAATTGTGCAAGCTTCAACTGGTCTTCTCTTTTTTCAGTGTCGCGAATTCGTCGCCTTTGGATTATTTCTTTTCATCTTCGCTCTTTCTGGGTTGAATTTCACACTCGAGTGCACCCCGTGGACGAAGCGGTTTGGCCCGGCTGCCAGCAGCGAGGCAATCGACGACGAGAATTATCGTCTCTTTGCATCGATTTTCTCTCTCCGGCTCCCACTCTGGGTTATTTAAACGTTTTTTGGCTCTTCGCCGGTGGTGCTCCCGTTCGCGTATTTATCATTTCGCGACTTTTCCCTCTAAGCTCAGCTTCGGGGATTCGTCGGCCGATGGGATTGCGATTGGTCGGCGGTTACCGGGGGCTTAGATGGGACGAGATTGTCTCGAGTAAAACCTCCGGGTCCTCGTTGTCTCGGACGCTCGCTTCTCTCCTCCTATCGTCTTCTCTACCACTTCTCCTCCATTAAGGCCTTAGGCCACAGTAACGGGTGTAAAATCATGTGCGAATTTAACCATTTTTTTTCGTATGAAAAAGTGATTCACTCGTAAAATTAATTACACATCTGTTTAGTATCAATATCAAGCTGTTAGGAAATATATTTTTTGTTTCGGTGTACTACTACCGACTACTCGAAACTTCTCGAAACAGCTTTTTTCCAATTGGCGTGACAAATAACTTCAACAATTTTCACTCGACTTACTTCAAATTAAAAAGTTATGTTCCTAATTGCATTTCGCATTTTATGAGCAGTTTATGAGCAACTATAACGAAATTTTTCACTGAAAATTCATTTCTTAAGTTCAAATACCTACAACTTTTGAATAAAACAATATTTTTTAAATTCCGTAGGTACTTCTCTAGGTATTCTAATGTAAATTGACGAGAATTTTTGTTTTTTGATCGAGTAAAAAAATTGTGGATGCTAAATGTCACGCCGCGGAGCGCCTAAAAAAAGATAACAAAAGAAAATATTAGTAGTCGGCCATTTTGTACATCGAAAGAAAAAATATATATATTTTCTAACAGCTTGATATTCATACTGAATAGATGTGTAATTAATTTTATGAGTGAATGACTTTTCCATACGAAAAAAAATTGTTAAATTCGCACATCATTTTATACTCGTTACTGTGGCCTAAGGCCTTAAACTGTCATCGTTGCCCTTTTTTTCCTGCTCCTTTTTCATCCTTCGTTATCCTAACGCATTGATCTTTTTTCGCGTAGTCCCTCGTGAAAAAAAGGTTGTTCTTGTCGACCGAGGGATCTCTCAACTCGTGGATCCCTCGTCGTTCTTGTGCATCGCGACCTCGACCGATTTTTTGTACGTGCCGACGAGTTCGGGCAGATCGTACGCTATCGCGACGTCGAGCCTGTTTATCGGGCAGCCCCGGAAGTAGGTGCACGTCGAGCTCAACGGTTGAAACTCGTAGAGGGCGTTCAGACGGAAGAAATCTCGATATACATCCGGATCCGGAAGATCGTAGCGTGATATGTTGGTCAATGTGCTCAGGCCCTCGTAGATGTGATAGTCCTGGGGATTCTCGATTATCTTGTCGCTTATTTCCTTCTTGTTGCCGAAGAATGTCTTGTGATTATAGTACGTCGTCAGATAACAGTCCACCATCTTCGCGTGGTTTCGAACGCGTACCTGTCACGTCGAACACAAAAAAAACAAAACAATTATCGTTTTTGTCAGTCGTGGATTTTGTCTCCACTGCAATCCTCGACAGAAATCATCGCAATTTCAATGCTCGAGAGCCCATTCGTTGTCATTGCGTTGATTTGTATCGTTACTGTCGCTGTTGTTCCGAAAAAAAAACATTCAAATGATAGCAATCCGTTTTATTCTTTGCCGTTTAAAATTGCCTTTTCCTAAAAACAACGGTTGAGCGATAATTATAGTACTTATTATTTTGCATGGCTGTTACGTATAGGGAAAACCCGGGAAAAAAGGGAATTTCTTCCTGGAATAATCAGGGAAAAGTCAGGGAATTTTGGAAATTCACTGGAATTTCTCGAAAATCTACTTTTTGCAAGAATTAGGAAAAAGGAAACCGACTTGAAGAAAAAATCCGAAGGTATGAAAATAACTTTTTTTTGTATATAATGAAGAATAATATTAAGTGTAGTAATGAGGAAATCCATTATTTTGCATGAAATTGAAGGCAAAAATAATGGATTTCTTTTTACTACACCTAATATTATTCATCATTATATACAAAAAAAAGTTATGTCAGTGCCAAACATTGAGAACTTAAAAATCTAAAACCTGATTTACTCTAGGCTCCCTATTTGCTTTGAATGTATTTTTTTATTTCACAGTTTAAATTATTCTTCGAATATCAGTTTTAAAAATTTTATTTTCATATTTAACATTTTGATATATTTGAAATTGAAAAAAATGATGTTCTTTGACCCCAATCTCCCTGGAATATTTGCAAAACCTGTGTGGAAAACGTCGAAAAGTCAGGGAGTTTCTGAGTCAATAATGCGTAACAACCATGTTATGGTGTACGTTCAATTGAAGCATTAAGATTGTGCTCATTATTATAATGACTATTATTTACTAGGCTTGTCTATAAAGACTTGTAAATAATAGCAACAATAATGAGTAATAGCAATATACTCGTAATTAGTTAATCGAGGGTTTTTTTTCTTCAATATTATTTAACATATATTTAAAGTATTATATATTTTTTATCGTATATTCCATTGTATAGGGTCTTTCCCTTTTGGTATTTCCACCCATATTCCATTTCTCGTCCCCACTTTGCGGCCGTAGCCTACTCCCTCTCTGTATCGCATTCACCATGACATTTCTACCATGGATATGGGGAAGCTGCGGATAACCTATACCAATACAGCCGGTCCTAGATTCGCTTCCCAGTTTCGAAGCTAGTCGCGTATACTCTTAATAAGTATACTTATAAGTATACTTATACATATAAATGTATAATTATACTTATACTTATAATATGTATACTTATACATATAAATATACTTATAATATGTATACTTATACATATAAATATACTTATAATATGTATACTTATACTAATAAGTATACTTATTATATGATTACTTTATTAATATTATGATAATGCAATTAAACGGTTAGGCCACTCTAAAGGCCGAAAAATAGGCTTTTTGGGGATTTTTTTTTTCAGAAACGTTACAAAATAAATCAAAATTACAAAAAAGGGTGTTTATCATACATATCAGTGACTGTGTACAATAATTTTTTTGAAGCGATTAATTTTAATATGGCGGCTGTGCAGCGTTTATCTCAAAACTGCATTTTTTAAGTTGGCCGGAAACATAACTCAGACAATTTTCAACCGATTCACTTGAAATGTTGAATATATCTTGAAAAATACATTGTCTATGAAAGTACGAAGGATTTTTTTTATATTGCATAGTTCATTTGTTATTAACAATTATCTGACGATTTTTCAGGCGTTTTTCACTTTCCAAAAATTTGCCTAAAAAATCGTCAGATAATTGTTAATAACAAATGAACTATGTAATATAAAAAATAAAATCCTAGGTATTTCCATAGACAATGTATTTTTCAAGATATATTCAACATTTCAAGAGAATCGGTTGAAAATTGTCTAAGTTATGTTTCCGGCCAACTTAAAAAATGCAGTTTTGACATAAACGCTGCATATCCGCCATTTTGAAATTGATCGCTTTAAAAAATTATTGTATACAGTCACTGATATGTATGATAAACACCCTTTTTTGTAATTTCGATTTATTTTGTAGTTTTTCTGAAAAAAAAAATCCACAAAAAGCCTATTTTTTCGGCCTCTAGGGTGGCCTAAGGCCTTAAGGTTTACGAAAAAGGAACGCATAAAAATGGATTATTACGTGCGCGCGACTCACCGCGAATCTCCTGGCGCTGGCAATTTTATGCTCGACCCGTTTGTCGATCGCCGAACGCAAGTCCCGCAGGAAGGCGCGTTCCTGAGCGTAGAGAAGTCTCGTGGGTGCGCCAGCCTCGTAGGGCATCGACCAGAGCGAGGTCGAGTACATTATCGGTGGCTCGGCGCTCGACATCAGTGGCGAAATGTTCCATATCAAAGCTCCTTGAACCCTCATGAGTTCCTCGGGCTTCACTTGGTCAGCTTTGTTGAGAATAATTCGCGTCTGGAATTGGCGGATTGTTATAAAATTGTTATAAATGTTCTCGGTCTTCTCGCTGCTCCGACGACTTTTCTCACCTGATACTCGCGTCCTTTGAGCTGGTCAAGAATCGCCTCCGTTTCCGGCCCCACGTCCAGCTTCGCCGGATCGTAGACGAGGAAAATTATGTCGGCCCGGTCGATGAACCACTGACACGCGTCGTTGAACGGAAACAGACGTTGCACCTGCTTACGAATCTCCAAAATACCCGGAATTTCCACGATGTTCACCTGGAATTTTTTTTTTTTACGGTTTTATCGAAAAATGCGCTAAAAAAAGAAAATTGAAAAAAGCCAGTTCGCCGGTAAATTTACCCTCTCGAGTAGCTTGTTGTTGATCTTCAAGCCTCGCAGACGATCGAGCATGCCCTGACCGAACTTTTGGAGCCCCGAAAACGTCCAATCGGCCGCGAGCTGCGTACCGTCCAGCACTTCCGTCTCCTCGCCGTGCATTATGATATTGAAATAAGCCGGTGAAGGTTCAGCGCCTGAAATAATTCAGCAATTAGTCGCTATGAGTCTCTCCAAAAAGCAGAGTAGCTATGGAGATTATGACGTTGAAGTTTGCATCGTTAGAATGCAACGAAAATGATATGATTTTGGATAATAATTTTTACACCCCCCTCCCCCAACGTAACGGGACCGTAACGCTTGGCCAGAACCCCCCCCCCCCCCCCCCTCCTATTCTGTTACGTAACGTGTGTTTTGTCGTCAATAATTGCGATTTTTTTCATAGACATATCTAATTATGAAAGGATCTGATTTATACTCATTTTATGAAGTATATATTCACCTACTTTTAAACCAATTTTTTTTTACAAAATATTGAAAATTAACCGAGATATAGGCCTTGATTTGACGAAAAAAAAAATTCTCTTCATTGTCCCATCGATATCTTTATGAAAGGTTATCTGTAAATTGAAAGTCAACAATTTATCGATATCTATACAAATGTAGCTATCGTTATGCGTAGCCGTTTTTTTATTTTGGGTTTTTTTACAAAATACCGACAGTTTGAACATTTTTTTCTATTTTCAAGGCCCTTTTTCTCTATTCAAGCAGTCTTTAAAATAGTAATTATCAAATGTTAAAAACGCGGATACGTACGCCTTAGTCACTGCGGTTACAAAAATGTTTTTATAAAAATTGAAAATCGGTTGATAAGCTTTTAACTATTCGGTTGATAAGCTTTTAACTATTCGGTCGGGCACGGTCCAAAAAACTAGTTTCGAGAAAAACGCGTTCAAAGTTTTCGTTCCGTGTTTCTTGATACAAAGTTACGATTTTTTCTAGAATATTGATGCTTACATTGAAGTATCTAGTTGCGGGCGATATGACGGTTCTTCATCGTCATGATAGTTCACCAAATAATAAGAGCCTGTACTTTATCTATTGTAAATTATGCCACACCTGTAGGGACTGGGGGCACTAACCGGTCGCCCTACCTGTTCTCACTAAAGTGACTGACATTGCGTATAGAAAGCTGTAAGCTGTCCACGGTAAAATTGCTCTCGGGGTTAAAATAAAAAACTTGAACATGCAGAAATTTGGCTATTTCTGGCAGTTTTAAAATCGTGACGTAACGCAAACCTTTACCTCCCCCAATTGCGTCGCGTAATTTACGTACGGCCCCTAATGGAAGTGAGAAATTGGAAAGAATTTTCGTTGCATGCCAACGATGCAAACTTCAACCCCATATGAAGATTCCACTTTGCCCATGGGACGATCAATTGGCACCTGTTCTCAGAGCGTGAGGCGTGTACTCGTTGTCCAGAAGATAATTTATGATCGATGATTTTCCGCCGCTCCAGGGGCCCATGAAAAGCACCAGAGGTTTCGAAAATATTTCCGGATCTAAGAGCGAAAAAAATATTCAGATACGTAAAATTTTCACGAGGATTGATTCGATGGTATATTTTGCACTTACCACCGAAGTGCCTGTTGCTGAGGTCTCTGTACTTGTAGAGAGTCTCCAAAGGCTGAATCGCCGTGTCGTACAACTTTTTCAAATCCTTGAGTATGATCTCAGCCGCCTTTTGTATGGCTTTCTCCTTCTCCTCGTTCTCCACGTCGAGTCTCAGCAATTGATTTATGTGATCGCGGGGTCTCAGATTTTCCGGTATTTCGATCTCTTCGATCAAGTCTTCCTCGGGAGTACGAGGAGCCTCCTCGCTCCCTTCGCCTGTCAAAGAATCATCGAGCTTGGAATGAATGCGGGAAAGCAATGAATTATTGCTGAAACGAGTGAATTTGCTTTGGCTATTGTTTGCTCACCGCCTTCAGCCGAATCTGCGTCGCCCTCGGACTTGGCGTCTTCACCGGATTCCTCTTTCTGCTGATCCTCCGTACTTCCATCATCATCAGCTTGTCGTTTGGATCTTGATGAGTGAGCCTCGACGGACGCCTCATTGCTTTCTGGTTCAGCCTCCTTGGAGGAATCTTCTTTGGAGGCTCCTTGCTCTTTGGAGGGTGCTTCAACCTCTTTGCTGTCTTTGTCATCAGCTTCGGTTGTCTCGTGACTGGCCTCTTTATCTTCGCCGCTGTCAGCTCCTGCCTCCTCTCTCGATCGGTCATCTTTCGTCACCTCTTTGGAGTCCTCTTTCGAGTCTACTTCCTCCTTAGTCTCTTTCGAGTCTACTTCCTCCTGAGTCTCTTTCGAGTCGCCTTCCTCCTGAGGCTCTTTAGAGTCCTTATCAGCCTCTTTCGAGTCTCCTTCCTCCTGAGGCTCTGCAGAGTCCTTGTCCACCTCTTTCGAGTCTCCTTCCTCCTGAGTCTCTTTCGAGTCTCCCTCCTCCTTCTCAGCCTCTTTGCTTTCCTCGCCCTCACTCGTGAGCGTCACCTCACCCGAATCCTCGTCTTCGCCGGATTTACCATCCGACCCAGTCTCGGCTTCTTCACTTCCAGCCTCTTTGCTGGCTACAACCTCGCCGGAATCCTCGCCAGTCTGGGACTCGTCCTCGACGCTTTCGTCCTTCTCTTCCGCTGATCTTTTGGTCTCTCCTGATTCTTCTTGGTTCTCCAGGGATTCGTCGGCTTTCGACTCATCCTCAGCTCTTGATTCCTCAACAGATTCCTTGTCAACTGATCCGTCATCCTTTTCTCCGGAATCTCCATCAGCCTTCTCTCCGGAATCTCCATCAGCCTTCTCTCGGGAATCTCCTTCAGCGTTCTCTCCGGAATCTCCATCCTTGTCCGCGATGGCTGATCAATTGCGTGCAAATCGTCGTGAAAGCTCAACGTTTCGTAAAATAGAAAAATATCATTGACGAGGCGACTTCTCACCTTCCTCAGTTGCCTCGGTGCTTGGAGCATCGTCCTCGCTCGAATCAGGCTTCTCCGTGTCGTCGCCCTCTCTCGAATCGGTCGTGTCACTATCGTCTTGCTCGGCTTTTCGTGCGGTATCATCGTCCGCTTCGTCCTCCTGTGTCTCGTTACTCTCGTCCTTGTGATCTTCGGCACTCACTGCGTCGTTGTCACGAACGACGGTGTCCGTTTCCTCGGTCGATTGATCCTCGGTATCTTCGGTCGTTCCTTCATCGGCTTCCTGTCGTAAAACGCGTATCAAACTCTCGAGCTGTTATCGAGCATTCACCAAACTCTGTCCAATGCAGGAGAAAATAAATGAGGTTGAAGTTTGCATCGTTGGAATGCAATGGAAATTAATATTTCTGCATTCCTCTTATTTCTTTTGGCAGTTTTTGCCAACAATAAAAACCCTCAACCATTTTTTAAGGTAGTTCTGTAGGTACACGTATGAGCCAAAAGTTTCGGTCGAAGCGTATAGTAACATCCAATGCCTATACGATGCTGTTGGTAGTACATTTTTGACAGAGCTTGTACCTTCTATGTGTCCCACACATTCGCACCTCATGCATAGATAGGTATAATACTCGTATAGAGAGCGGCGCTGTAATCGTGGCAACAGCGCGATTTCCCTGCAGTCATAGCGTTGAGCTTCCTACGATCCGTCTTTCGCAATATATTTTATACAAATTAAAAAAGCGCGTAAATGTCAACTCAAATGCGATACAAAGGAAAGTTTACAAGAAAAAAGGCGCACGCTAAAAGACTGAAAGCTGTGGCAGCCATGTGTCAAGTAAATGCGGCTAAACGCGATGAGAATAACCATAACCTCAACGATCAGCAACAAAAATTCGCTGTCGAAGGACGTCGGATCGTGGATTTACAAAATCTTGCCGACAGTTTCAATTGTATTCGCTGTAACAAAGACAAATACATGCATAAATTGAACAAAATAAATTTGTTTGCAGAATAAATTGATTTCACATCCGTCTCAGAATTACTAGAACTCGGGGAAAAAACACGCTTCGAGTTCCCAGACCACGCGCCGATCAGCTGGCTGCAGCGTACACTGTTGCCATTCCGTTACAGATGGTTGGGCCCGAGTTCGGTGTGGAATAAAATTACCACTTTTCATAAGTCGATATCTCCGAAACTAAACGGTCAAAGTTTGTCCTTTTTTTTAATCGATCCCACAATAGTACATGTTTTACATGTTAGGTATAGGGATCGCGTACAAAAATACCGATATTCAATTGCAATTATCTCATGAACTAAACGATGAATCGAATTGAATTTTTGGGCATCAGTCCATAAAGGTCATATCTACACCATACTTAGATTTCACCCAATTCCTAAGATGTTACCAAAACTACAGAACTACCTTAAGATACTTATTTAGCGATCTACGATCTAAATCTATACAAAAGATCTTCTATAAAGATAAAAATAAGGAAAATAAAATGTAAAAGGGTAATTTCGTTGGCTTCCAACGTTGCAAACTTCAACACCATGCAAAAAAAGTGAGCACGTTACTTGACTTTCCTGTGATTCGGCCCCTGGTTGCCGTTCTCTGTGGGCCAGATCCTCCTCCTCGCTGGCGGGACCGTCCTCGGCGCTGCTCTGCTCGGGAGGTCCTTCAAACGAAACATTCTAGAGATCGCCATGTCCGAGCCTGGTTAACCGGCTAACGTCTAGTATTACCTGTTCCGAGATCTTTCAGGGCCTTCTCGATGTACGGCCGACATTGAACCTCGGACGGCACTGACTCCAGCTCATCTTCGCCTTGCACACCTTTAACGTTACGTCTCTTTCATAGAAGCTCCACACAACTGCCGCGTAGTGCAATCGATCTTGGGATATGTATTTTGGGACGAGGCTGCGATCGTCGTGAGAGCCGCACTTTGAAACCTCGTGGGGGATGAGCAACCGGAACAGGAAAATGGGAAGGTGAAAAGGGCTGATCGGCCTGTCTAACTAGTAGCGTGCCCATTGTTGGGCGAACGATACTCAAAGAAGACAAATAAATAACACCAGAAATCCGGATAATCAACATCGACGAGCCACAAATTTCGATAAGTTTCTTGGCTTTTTGGTGCCCACGAGGAACCGTAGCAAGACTAAAATATCTGACCCGTCGCAGATGACGCAAGTTTTCGTATGCGAGAACGCCTTTACACCTCGAAGACCGGGGACTATCGCAGTCATGTGCAAAACGACCAACCAGAAGACTAGGATACATCTATATCTGCATACACACGTACCTCATACACGTATGTAACACGTTATAGGCGAAGCGTGTTCGCAATTTCGGGATCCGCGTTCATCGGCGTGACAGGTGTTACGAGAGTTAAACAACGGCCTCAACGCCTCATCTGACCCGTGTCGCAACCCCCGGGCACGCGAAACCAGGGCCAGCCAAGAATTCACCAAGCGGACTTCCTCGGATACCAACTTGTTGGATTTTCTTTTTCTTTCTCTCCTTTTGTTTAGTTCCTTTTTGTTACTTCTTTCGTCTCTTCCGCGTCCACCCCAACGGAGTGGAGGCCGTTTAATCAGATCTACATTGACGAGCCAAGATTTCAGGGTCGTTATCGGCCTCCCAAGCAACATCCCGGACTCGGGGTTTCTCTTTCGTTGCTGTTTTTCCTCACTCTCGGATCGTTATCGAGCGCCTTAGGCATTTTTATACGCGTTGACGATTTACGAAGGAAAATTCTCGTTGGTACGTAAGCGGACCCACAATCAAGTAGAGCTATTACTCTTTCTCTCTCTACCTCTCTCCTGTCTCTTTCTCTCTTCTTCTCCCTTGGTACAGGAGGATGAGGCGCAAGGATTCTAAGTTTAGACCGGCGGGTAGGCGTTTTCGCGACGAGGCGACGCACACGGAAATATTTGTATACACGCTCGCCTGCCCGCGAAAACACCGATGCGTTCCTCGGTTATTCATATATACATACACAGACATACAACGCTGATGCGTTCCTCGGCTATTAATCTGTGTGTGTGCGTATACATGTCTATGTATGTGTGTGTGTATATATACAACCACGGATTCGAATTCCACTAAGAGAATCTTTATTTTTATCGACTATTTCAATTTCGAAAAGAGTCTCCTCGACTTTCGCCTCACACCGGCTGTCGCACGCCAATCACCTTGTTTTTTTTTCCCTCGGCTACTCCGCCGCCTCGCTATTGCACCACCGATACACTCGCGACCAGCCAATTTTGTGAAAATTCGTAAGCCACCCCCTCCAGGTTACGTGCAGATCGCGTGAGGAAAAAATCTCGGATAAAACTGGTGGAGCATATTTGGGAAATTTGATCTCCAAGAACGTCACCCAGTTCGTTGGTTCTCGCATACTCAGGCGAAGAATACCGTCCTGCAATGACATCGTTGAATTTGTGGAATAGTTTTTTCTTCCCTTTGTCAAATTGTTATCAAGACTTTTGGCGTCTTTGTCCAGTTGGATCGGCTGGAATTTTTGATCATTTCGGATCGAGAACGGCAGGCCATTGTTGCGATAAGTCGAGGAACGCGATTCGCGATCTACGTTGGGAAGTTGAAGACTGAGTTCTGAGGGGTGAGAAGGGGTGGAGAAGGAACGAATGGCTTCCTCGAGCGCACCGACTCGAAGGTCACTCGCGTGAAAACGGCAGTTGACGGAGAAGAATAAATACAACGAAATCAATGGGTCATCAACGTCGATCGACCAGCGGATGTTCCTCAGCGAGCGACGGGTTGGAAACATACGACGATAATGGCGATAGGGGCGAGAAGATGACGGGGCTAACGTCAATGACGATGTTGACGATGATGGGCTTATGTAACATTGACCTTCGTCAGTCAATCGTCACATCCGCGTCAGCGTCTCGCGCCCGACGACGATGCGTGACGCGTTTCTAAAATTCTCTGGCCGGGAGCGACTCTGCTGTGTGTGCCGAGAGTTTGTGTCTCTTGCCATGTAATCCAACGATAGCCGGACCTTCGACCGATCAATGTTATCGCATCAACCGGCGATCCTTCTACTTTTTCCGCCATTTTCTCCCGCTAGCACGCCTGGACGAGCCGAGCGGACTCCGATGCAGTCCTTGCCGATCTCAACGATAATCCAAAATCGCCAAAAGACAGACGACCTCATCTCGCAGCTGCTTTACATAACTCGCCGACTCACGCTTCCGACTACGAGCTGCACTATAAATACGTGGAAACTATGGATGACGGCGCAAAATCAAGTGTCAATGCCGCTGATGATAACGAAGGAATTCAGGGCCAGGGATTGTAGAAAAATGGCCTACAGGTCTCGAGCGACGCCCGGAGGCGGCAAGGTCGTATTGCTGCGGCCATGACTGGCCGAGCTTTGGAAAGGGAAACTTGTTTTGGTCGACGTACGATAATCAAGAACTCACCGTGCAAGGATACGGCGAGGATCGCGACGATGAGGCCCACCGCGTAGACGGGTCTCAGACTCGTCGAGCCCGTCATCCCGTCGATTCACTATGCACTACGCGACGAGCCAGGCTGCTGGCACCACACAACGGCTGGCTCAGTCTCTTCTATCACACGAAAAGTCAGCGCGCACAAAACGTACGACTCTTCAGCCACGTCTCTCTCTCTCTCTCCCCGTTGAACTGCCTGGCCGGCTTCGAAACGACCGCGAAACGTATATTTCTCTATACGCTCGCTTGCTCTCTTCCCTCTTCCTCTGCGCCCCTTCTGGCCTCTCCTCTCGCTCTTGACGTCGACTAAATCTGCCCGATGGGCCATCGCGACGCTTGAATCTCCACCTCTTCTTTTTTTACCCTCTCGGCCGTTTCGGTGCTCTCGCCCTCTCGTGCGGACGAATTCGTTCACGTCATATCGGCCTGTGGATGTCCGTTGGGAGGAATAAACATCGTACTTGGATACATTTTTGTTTCTGTTGCAGCGGTACACCGAAGTGATTGCGTAGTGCTGGGTTTGGACTTGCGAACTCTCGGGGAACTCACGCCGGCCATAATGCGACCGAACGAGCCAATCTTGCGATACGTCAGTTTATGGATATTATTGGACCACCGAGGCGAATGGGAGGATGCCAGAAACGATGATATCATATTGATAGGCCTAGTCTCATCGTCTCTCATACGTCCGTAAATCCATTTTGCTGATGTTCGCCAATATTCGCCAGCTGGTCCTTTTCTTAACTCTCGTTCTGCCTATGAATCAACCAGCCTAGTAACGTATCTTGCACGCGACTTCAATGTTGCCCCTGATTTCTTCATGATCGAAACCAGTCGAGGTGACTTTGAGGCGTTGGGCACGTTGGAGAGCAATGGAACAGGGAAGATTGCGGGCTCATATTTTGGACAGGGCAGGGGAGAAGGTTGAGGAACGGTGACCCTAGGGTGGCCGCCCTATGGTCTATGGGGTACCTGAGTGAACGGCGAGAATAAACAGGTAAACTTCGGGAATTTTTATCTCAAGAACTAATGTTTCGATTGGATCCGGGTTTTCTTTTATTGTTGGAAAATATGTACATTGAGGTATGTTTAGGAATTTTTAAAAATACATTCGTTGACTGGAAGCGATTCAAACGCGATTATCTCGAAACATAGTTTTCAAAGTCGGTGGCAGATGTTTCTCGAAAACGGCTTGTCCGATTTTGTCCAAATTTGGATACAATATTCTTCGATAGTTTTTTTTTTCGTTTGCCACGTAGGGGTTTTTCATTCGATTGGACCATTGCTTTTTTATGCAATGTGTATGCAATCGAAAATCGTCGGAAAATGCGCACGAAAAACGAATGTTAAATTAAGGGCGGGGTAAGGTTAATTCGGTAAAAAAAGGCATGTTTTTAAGATTTTTTTTTTGGCAATACAGATAGTGTTAATTTATTCAGTGAATTTCCATATTATAATGCAACATTTGAACAATATATTCCTAAATTTTCATTGCAAAATATTGAAAATTGAGCGAGTGACAGTGAATCTCCGGAAGCGCCATGAAAAAAAGTTGTTTTGCTGTGTACATCATAACTCGCAACAGAATCATCTGAAACAAAAAAATCAAAATGCATTTGTTAAAGGAGATGTTTCTCGAGGTAACCACGGGAGGATTTTTTTTCTTCGATTTTTCAATTTTTCGTAGCACTTGGGAGCCAAAAACCGATTTTCGCTAAAAAAAAATCGGCTAATTTGTTGTTGCAAAATGAATAATTATTTAAAGAAAAACAAAAAAGCTCCCGACAATACCTGGTGAATTATGTGAAGAAGTACTGTGCAAAATTTCAAAACTATTGGTCCCGTAGATTTTGAGTTATGGCGTACACGGACTTTAAACGTGACAAGTTTCAGAAAAACGCTTTAAAGTTTTGCACACTGAAAAATTCAAAGTATAACTCGATAATTTTCTTATACTCACACCGAGTCGTCGATGCCAGGTCCGTAGAGCAAAAAGCTTCCGTAGAGCCAGGTCCGTAGAGCAAAAAGCTTCCATCAACATGATCTAGAGCATCTTTTTGCATTTGTCTACGCAAAACTTCCTTCTTTACTGTCGTGCACCGCTTGCTCCTCTGCTCTACTAATTCGCAATAAAAACCCGGCCTGGAGCAACGGACGCTCAAATACTTATAACTTCGTCAATTTTGCTCCGATCGACTTGAAATTTTCACACAATATTCTTGAGATATGCATACTTAAAAATATTAAAAAATGCAAAAGAAATTAAATACCCCCCCCCCCCCCAAAAGGTCGCAATACCGTCAAAAATGAAAATTTCAAAAAAGTCTTACGTGGTGAACGAGAAAAACTATCGAAGAATATTGTATCCAAATTTGGACGAAATCGGACAAGCCGTTTTCGAGGTACACCTGGCACCGACTTTGAAAACTATGTTGCGAGATAATCGCGTTTGAATCGCTTACAGTCAACGAATTTATTTTAGAAAAATTCCTAAACATACCTCAATGTACATATTTTCCAATAAAAAAAACCCGGATCCAATCGAAACGTTAGTTTTTGAGATAAACATTCCCGAAGTTTACCTGTTTTCCTCGCCGTTTAATCGGGTACCTCCCCTTCATTTCGCAATGGCCGCTTGTACGTCAGCTGAGTGGTAGCCCCGCATAGCTTCATTGATGTTACCCTTTTTATCTGCAAATCTGTTTTTATTTTTATAAAAAATCATTCAGTGGCTGATCCGCGAAGATCCTATTCTTTGCTGCTTTCATTTGGGAAGAAAGAAGGCGAATTTTGTGGTAATTGAGCCCCCGAAGGTCATTTCGGTCTTCATAGGCTTGCAACGTTATTGAGGAATGATTCGGCTAAATAAGCAGGACGCACTGTAAATGCAGCCATAGATGAATTCTGGTATACACGTCAAAGCTTGCCAATGTTCGTCGTAAATCACTGCTCCTCGAAGCGAAGATTCGAGCTCGCCCGAACCGTTATTTCGTGCCAGTGTCTCGATATTGTATTGTGCTCTGTGCAATGCACCGTCTCGCGAGCCTCTTCGTCAATTAGCCGGCCCCGGTATCGCCGTTGTCCACGGTTCCTTTCCACCCCGAACTCGGCTCTAACGGTACTCGCCAATTTTTCATTGGCGTGCGTGCGATAATCCGCAACTGACGAGTATCTCTCGCGCCTCGCAAAACCGTGCGAGTAAATGTAAAAATACACGGTGGCCCGGTTTCTCTGCATCGGCATCGCCGGCTTTCGATGACAAAACATTGTCGCGTACACGCTTTGACGCAAGCACAGTGTTGTGCCCGCGAAAATCTCGCGCTTCTCGCTGTCTCTTTCTCTGTTGATGTCGCGCCGATGATCCTCACTCATTTAGTGTAGGTGAGAAACACATGAGGGTATTTTTTACAAGCTTTTATTTAACTTCACTTTATGTGAGATGCAATACGGAACATCAATATTTCAGCCACTTCCCGACTACTTAGGGCTCGAAAATGTTGCAAACATGCATCGGAAGGTGACATTGCATGATTCAACTTAAAAAAAAAATATCCATAAAATGCTCATTTTTTATGCAAAATTAGCGATATCTAATCATCCATATAAAATCTCACTAACACATACAAATTCGTAGCCGACTGTGTTTGTATGTGAAAAGTTTATATGCAACAATTATGGGTCGTCCATTAATCACGTGAAGTTTTTAGGCCACTTTTTGAGCCCCCCCCCCCCCCCATGGAGATATGTGGTGAGGTTTCTAGCCCCCCCCCCCCCCCAGCATGATCAATAACTCCAACATAACGTGTATTTTTTTTTGTTAAGAAACGTCAGACACAAGCGATAGAGAGTGCGGTATTTTATTATGAAAAACGAAATAATATATATTGTCAGTATATTTAAATGGCATTGTCCGCGCAGTTACACAAAAAAAATACACGTGATAAGTCACAACACCCCCGCCCCCCCCCAGCATGATCAATCGTGATACTATCCAAATCCCCCCCCTATTTGAGCCTCACGTGATTAATGGACGACCCCTTAGTCGTAATTCAATCCCAGTTTTGTTATTTTTTACAAGCATTCCATGTTTCTAACGTACATCCTCATAAACTAGTAAACTACTAGTAACAACTAATTAGTAAAATCAATTAAAGATAATCCGTAGACAATAATTTATATGTAAAAAAATATTTAAATAAAACAAGCTTTTATTCGATGTACTAATAAGTAGAAAATATTTTTTTACCAAGTCACCTACGTGTGGCTAAATAAAAGCTTGGGGCGCACAAAATTTGGACATATAATCTTCAATTTACATTAATTCGTTAACATATCAAATGCAGTTAATTTACTGTAAAACAAACTTAGATTTCTTAGATAAAAATCCTGAAACTGGGTATAAATGTGTGATAATATTTTTTTCTCTAGTTACTATTGTGCCAAATTAAATACGGCTAATGAAACTGAATTGATCAAATTTGTTAAACATTTAAAAAGTTGAGCGCCCCAAGCTTTTACTTATAGTCATATATAGGTGACTTGGTAAACAAAATCGTTGTAAGCTTTTTAGTACATTAAATATAAGCTTGTTTTTAGTTTAATAATGTTTGTAGATATGCATTATTTAAAGCCTGGGGACACTAAAAGCGCCCATGAATGATTGGATCCCTTGATTTCCGGTTGGGGATTCAGTGTCAATCGTATGATGGTCAGCTGAGGGACCACTTGTGTGTGTTAAGTGCCTCAAATGGTTCCTTAATGTATTGGGATTCTCGATTTCTAGGCATGGAGGCAGTATCTTTCGTACAAAAAATCTGAGGTAACATTTACAAATGTCATCGACCATTTACAAATGTCATCGAAGGTACCAATGAATCTTTGGGTTAATTTATTTATAAGCAGAAATACTTTCTACAAACAGAAGGTTAATATGTAGGAAGATGACAGTTCGAGAGAAATCTTCCTGAATCCACATGAAGTTTACACAGTTCGGAAAATGTTCGCTAGGTGGCGACGGCGTAGATCGTTCTCGCCAGTGCATCATTACGGCCATGCGTATATGAACGGAACTATTTCACAAGGCCGAATAATAAAAATGTGAAGAAGCTCTCCCAACTTCTCAATATATTTTTAAAAAACATGTTTGTTTTCTTTTCATTCTTTGAAAATTAATAAATAATGGCTCTCCCGAAATTTATTAGGGGCGATTGCCACTTTGGTAAACCTACTCTCATATTATTCGCAAGTTCCAAACTGTTCAACTTCCTGGCCGATGCCAGCTGCAAAAATGCCCCCCCCCCCCTCTATGCTAATATTAATTTAACGAAAATAGCGAAATTAATATAGACGAGGGCAAGGTCGCTCGTCGCAATGATAAAAGAAGACAGGTCAAGCTTTACCAGAATTACTGATCCTGGTGACGAGATGATCTGCGATGTTGCGAAAGATACATACAATTTGTTCCGCGTGTCGTATACACATTTGGACCAAAGCCTCGTCGGCAATCGTCATTTTTTCGCTCATCGCGTTACGTTTTTATTTCCAATTGAAAATTCCGAATCATTTTTCATTTTCAATCTTTAGAAACATCATACTAAAAAATATGAAAATAGCATATGTTTGAAAAAGAATCTCTACGTCGGTCCTACAATTGAACTTGTTATCGACCACATTTTTACAAAAAAAATTCAGGTCGAAGGAAATTTGAAAGTCAAGTCTCGCCATTAGACCGAGGTTCGTTCGTGCTTGTGAGATATCAGATAACGGAGCTGGAGTGTGTAAGAGTACTAAAAATAACAATGCTGTGTATTTTCGATTTTTCTTCTTATTCCTACGAGCATGCATTCAGCCGTCGCGCCAGCTTCTATCTATTTTTTCGTTTGTAAATCATACGAATCGACGTAATCCGCGTTTTGTCCGATTTTATTTCAATTTAGAAGACACGGGGACGCCTCATAGGCAATATAAGGCTATAAAAAGGAAATAATTGTTCTCAATATCATCGTGGTATCTGAAAGCACTCGTTAAACGAAATTATTCCAAATTAAAAATTATGCACATCACTGATATGCATTTTGAAAAATAAACCAACTGTTCAATTTTAAAATACACTCAATTTGAAAAAAATTCCAATAAAAAAAAACCGACTTTAATTTCAATAATTTTAATTCTTTATTTTTTAAATTAAATTAAATTAAATTTTTTTTTTTAATACACTGCCACAATATCTTTCGCATACTCAAATTATTTTAAAAATGTAAGATGGCAACCTTCATACTATAAACAGAAGAAATATCAATATTAAACAGTTGAATAAACAATATATCCAATTCGTTCAATTATTTACTTATTCATAGCAATATCGAATAATGTGAAAAAAAAACTCTCCAGACATAATGTTATCTGTATGAAATTCGAATTTGTTCTTTGAGGCTCGAATTGATAAAAAGAAAAACAAGAATAACTTTCTTTCCGCTCGTTTGTCTTCCAATCGGCGAGCAAAAAAATATGAATAAGAGAATGACGTGCCACACGCGTGACGAAATATTCGCGTGTCTGATATCGCGTAGAGGCGAAGAAAGAGTGAGAGAGACGAAGAGTGTTGTCCGCAGCTATAAGAGCGCGGACAAGGTTTTGCTCGGATCCGCGATCTGCTCTCTCGCTCTTGGGAGACATCATAGTCGTGGTGCGCGCGAGAGAAGTCTTCGATGCTCGCACGACTCCCCGAGCGCCTTTATATTTAGACGTGTCCGGGCCGCCGCCGTATAAGGTCGGCTTGCCCCCTCGTGCGAAAAATTCCCACTCTCGACCAATCCCCTTATCCCGTATTCACACTTTTCTTCGTTACTTTTCGGCAACGACCTCTGACCAATACGAGGGAATTTTTCTACCATAGCTATATATATATATGTTAGGTGTAGTAAAAAGTAATCCATTATTTTTGCATGAAATGGAAGGCAAAAATAATGGATTTCTTTTTACTACACCTAATATGTATATCATTTGAATTGAAATGCAATGATACATTACCAAAAACAAAAAAAATCGATCAACCGTTTAATTTTCCTTTACTCGTGACCTTCGTAGGCTCAGAAGATCGAGGAGCACAAGAGAAAGAAGGAGCGCAAATTGAGCGAGAAAGTGGCAAGGGAACGTGCCACAGCGTCGAAGAAAGCGGGAACAACAAAAACAGACGGGGTGGACGGCACACGTGGATCGCAAACCGAAGGCTCAGACGCCGGCGATGGTGAAGGCGGATCTGAACAGTTCGGCGAATATCTCCAAGAGATGCTGCAAGCTTTCCAGGTGATCTATCTGAAATTTCCGTGTATCAATAATAGCAACTCAACGATACGTATACAATTACACGTATAATAATAATAATTCTCATAATAAAAATAACTAGTTTTGCGCCCGCGGCTTCGTTCACGTTGACTTGTGCTGAATGCTCTTTAAGGGGTTAGGCCACTCTAGAGGCCGAAAAATAGGCTTTTTGGGTTTTTTTCCCAGAAAAACTACAAAATAGATCGAGATTACACAAAAGGGTGTTTATCATACATATCAGTGACTGTATACAATAATTTTTTTGAAGCGATCAATTTCAAGATGGCGGCTTCGCAGCGTTTATCTTAAAACTGCATTTTTCAAGTTGACCGGAAACATAACTCAGACAATTTTCAACCGATATACTTGAAATGTTGAAAATACCTTGAAAAATACATTGTCTTTGGAAGTACGTAGAATTTTTTTTTTATATCGCATAGTTCATTTGGTATTAATAATTATCTGACGACAAAGGCAAATTTTTTACCTTCCAAAAATTTGCCTAAAAAACGATTTTGTGAAAGTTCTACTGTGGCCTTACCCCTTAATGAAATGTGCTCCTGAAATTTTTCGTTAAGGGACACGTAGAATTGTGTTGAAGAACATTAATACTAAGTTTCAATAGTTAATCAAGTAAATCAAGTCAAATAGTAAATCAAGAGATATTCCTTTTACCGTACAAACTTTGTAACCCCTTTTTCCCTTTGAGGATTGAATTTCCAAAACCGCTGAAATTTCATTAACCCTAGAATGGCACACTGGGGTACATTCGTGCTCCACGAATATTGTGAAAGTACTCCATTTTACCAATTTAAAATTTTCTGAAACTTTAAAATGGTACCATCGTCTTCCTCGTTAAAAGACGAAGAAAATCATGTGCTTCCAAAAATATTATTCACCATTTCTAACCCCGATAATCGGGTCCAACACGTGGAGTACATTTGTGCCCCAGTGTTCCTTTAGAAGGCAAAAAAATACGTGTACCATTTTAGGGTTAATTGTGTCTAAAAGCAGTGATACAAAGTTTCAAGTAAATTTTACCCGATTTTTTCTATTTTCCGTACAAACTTTGCCACTCCGTTTCGTTTAGGAGTTGAATTTCGAGAAACGCTAAAATTCGAGTTTTATTAATTGTGTTGAAGAGGTTTAATACTAAGTTTCAAGTAAATATTTTGACCAGATTTTTGTTATTTTACATATCAACTTTGCCACCCTCTTTCTCCCCTTAGGGGTTGAATTTCTAAAAACACCGAAACACGTCTTTAATTAATTGTGTCAAGAAGCACGAATACCAAATTTCAAATAAATCCGACCAGATTTTCAAAAATTTCCATACAAACTTTGCCACCCGTTTCTCCTCTTAAGGGTTGAATTTTGAAAAATCCCTATTTAGTGGTTGCTTACGTCACAAAAGCAACCTACCGTCCCAATTTCATGTAATTAGCTTCAGCAGTCTTGGCTCGGCGTTGATGAATCAGTCAGGACATGTTCTTTTATACGTATGGATTTCCCTTTTATTCATTTTGCCGAATTAAACAATCGTAAGGATAGTCCTCAAATTTACTAGGACGAAAAGTTTTCAAATACTTTTTTTCATTGCATATAAAGCGAGCTGTTTGTGTCTGCAGTAATGATACACAATAGAAATAGAATGGCCAACAATTCAAAGATTAATCAGTTATTCGTGGAGAATAGATAGTATGGATAAAAACGAAGACAATACTTGTGTCATTCGTTTGGGTTTATTTACACGGTGTTGAAGTTTGCATCGTTGAAACGCAACGAAATTATTTGTTTCCTTATAACCCAATTTCTTGTGGCACATTCAGCGTACAAAAATCACTGTGATATTTTTGGAGATCCTCCCTAGGGATCCGTGACCTAAAACTGTAAAAAATAATTTACAAAGTAATCCAAATAAAGGAATGAAGTTTTTTTTCGTTGCATCCCAACGATGCAAACTTCAACGCCATTTGTTTATGAAATTTGTGTAATTTTTTCCATCCCTTCTATTTGATTTCTATTGTTTTTTAATTTCCTGATAGGACGGAACAGCGTAGAATAAAATAGTATCCAATTTTTCTACAGAACAGGATTCAATCATATTTAATTTCTCAACCGAACAGGATTGATTTGAATTTTATTTAATACTCTATTGTATTTGTTATAATTTGTCCTCATAATGTTTACAAGGATCCGGAAGTGTCGCAAGCGTTCCTGGACATAACGTCAAATCCGGGCAACATGTACAAGTACAAGGACAACCCGAAAGTGATGAAACTGCTGGAGAAAACGGGCTCGAAGTTTGGACGAGACGGAGGAATGGGTGGCGGAATTCCCGGATTCCCGGGAATGATGGGAGGTATGCCTGGAGGTATGCCCGGAGGAATGCCGGGAGGTATGCCAGGAGGTATGCCCAATTTTTTCCCTGGTGCAGGCCCAATGCCGAGTCAACCGAACACCGGTGCACCGAAACCATCCGCGCCTGACGACGACGTCGGGCTTGACTAGAAGACGAGAGATACCAAGGAGAGAGAAGACAAAAAAAATGGAAAATCTCTATATCCTACGTCACGGTCGTTCGTCCTCCGGATCACCTCTTTCTCTCCTATTTTCTCTCTTATCTCCTTCTCTTTCTCCCCGGAAGTTTATTCAGCTTTCGCAAAACTTTCACGGGTTCGAGAAATCAAACACTCGAAGCAACGATCATATTTTCCTCTCACGAAAAAAAGCAGTCTCCGAGAGTGACAGCCACAAATCAATTTTCTCAATTATCGCAGCCTTAAGTATCGCACGTATTAATCCCGAGTTAAAGCGTTTTGCGAAACAGTAATCCCATTCGTCTTTAAAACTTAGTTGAGGTTTTTTTCTCTCTCTCTCTATGTTTCTCTTCTTTTTTTAAACTTAATTCCCTGAAATGTCTTAGTTAACGTCCCGTACACGGTAATGGTTGCCTAGTTTACGTTGAAAATAAAAGCCGAAGCGAAAAGTGTCTTGTGAATATTCTGAAGAAGGACAAAGAACAAAACAATTTCGACTGCGATGCAGCCGATTTGGCGCGATATTAGCGACGGGAGACTGAGATTTATTTCGCATAAAAATTGATGCTCGAAAGGGTACATTGTGAAAAAAAATATGGAGGTAAAGTCTGTCGTATATTAAATATAGAACGTTTTAATCTATAATCAAATGGTCGACTTCTTTGAGATTCCTTCCTTTTCAACGAGCGCTGCCCGCCTCGCACGTACTACAACAGCCAAGTCAGGCTGAAAAGCCATCGCGGCAAGTCCGTATTGTGATCGCTCAAAGCCTTAAGGGTCGAGCGTTTCACCGATGAATGTTGAGGACTGGTGATTCTCCTTTAACTTACGTGTGTTCGATAAAATGTCGACTTGAATGAGTCCTGAGTGTTCATGGAAGACTGAATAATTGGTTTATTGAATGATTTTTTTTCATTGTAAAGATCATGTGGGGTTCTTAAAGAAAAATAATATTTTATCATTATAAGAATAGTAACTCATTCTTATGATGATCAAGCACCGTTTAAGCGAAAAAAAAAATCGATTTTTTGAAAATTCTATTGTGCCCTTACCCCTTAAAGTGCAATTATGAGCCACACTGCTATCATGTGTGGCTTCCAGAATATTTATGGAGATTTCTTTCGCGGAAGATCTGTATCTAAAGGTAAGTAAATACACGAAATATGAGATATTCTGTCAAATTCATTGTAATTTCTACTACGTAATTATTTTTAGGATTGTCGTGTCACTAATAACACGGTGATCAATTAATTAAAAAAATATTGAGAAATCAATTAATAGTTGAATAGTAATGCAAAAAATATATTTTCAGCAATTTTTCAACCATGCAAAACAGATATGGAAAACGAAGATGTATCTCGTTAACAAAGAAAAATGAATAATGAAGTACATTGGTAATTGAAATTAGATTTATTCAACCGCATTTTTTATTTCATTATATAACAGCATTAACAAATGACAGATTTTCTTTCATTATTAAGGAGAAGTCTGGAATGTTAAATGAATAATATATTATTGGTGAATACTATTTTATTGTTAAGAATGAGCATGAAATGTTGAATTGATATTCACATCATAGATGAAGAACAATTAAATAAAAAATAATTTGCACCTGATTCTCTAAAAATGCTGGGCTGTTTCCCAGTCTAGACGGCTTGCCACCAACAAAATGAGCTCTGCAGATTCGAGTATTTTTATTTGGCTGCCACGGCTTGTTATCTGAAGTAGTAGAAGAATAAAACATTACAGCAAATCGGCGTCATTTGAAGAAAAAAATTAAATTGGTATAAATAAGATGCTTGGAAAATCGTTCATTTATTTTATGTACATTAACAGAGTTGTGCACCATAAAATATTGATAATTAAAGAAATTATAAACAATCTCGTGAAGGACCTTTGCACGTAAGGGGCTCAACTCCGTACTTGATTTTGGCCTCCCGGTTGATCTGAAACAAAAAAAAAACTTATTTTGAGCTTTTTTGCATAGCTTTTGTTAACCATCAAACTTTTTGTATTATTTTGTTTCGACTTTTCGAGGAAAAATGACATTGTTAATAACTAATGCAAAAAAATGTTAAGAAAAATGTCATTCAAGACTAAATTATTATTACACTGAATAAGTGTACCGAATTTCAAGTCAGTCCGTTAATAAGATGTCGAGAAATCGTGTACGCCATTTTGAAAAACATAGTTTTGAGAAAAACGCGGTTAAAGTTCGACTAGCAATTCTATCGATGTGCTCATAAGTTCACCTTCAATGGGCGATTCCTCCATCATGGGTTGGATCTTCCTCTTCAACTCAACTAACGCCTCAAGAAACAAATAGAACTACTCGGGTACATTTATAAATAGATATATTTCTTCACTTTCGACAGAATTACCGATAAATATGTACAATTGTATTTAACGACACGCCCGGCGAGCGCGTGCAACGTTCGTTCGTCACTACTCGTGCGTGCGTGACGCGTCTCGATCCAACTTTGATGGCTATTTCTATTGTAACTTTACTCGTAGCGTACATATTCGAAGTTCGCTCGAGACTCGTGAAACAAAAATATAATTTAACAAAACTATAATAATACATAGATTAAAAATAAGAGGACACTTGCAAACTGCCAAACATGAGAATCTCAGCTACCCTCTAACGATAACTGTACAGCCTGAGCGTAGTACGCGAAGTCAACTTAAGAAATAATATTGCACGTTAACGAAATATAACCCAAGTACTGATCGTCGGATAAATTATATTGGAAAGACGACATTTCCCACGATCCCTTTGATTTTCATGCCACACAATGCGCGTGTATGTGTAAATATATTATACATCGGGTTATCCATTCGAATTTATCCAGGAAATTTCACAAAAAATCTGGAAAATGCGATAAAAAAATTGTAAGATTTCGAGGGAGACAAGTGCGTTGCCGTCAAGTTGAACATGGGTTTCCGTTAAAAAGAAACAAGATGACTTTTGAAAGACCTTGGAGCACGACCTCAGAATCGTCAAGGTCACCAAATCTCCCGCAAAACCTCACAATTTTTCGCACCATCCATATTTTCGAGATTTTTGCCCGGATGTATTGAAACGGGACATCCTTTATATCGACGCTGCTTACGAAACGTGACACGATTCAAAGTTCTCACGAAAACTAGCATGATCATGCTTTCGCCACGGAAGCTAGCACGTTTCCATATTCACCGCGAAAACCAGCATGTTTCGGCTTTCGCCGCGAAATCTAGCTTGTTTGATTTTCTCTATAAAAACTACTGTAAAAGGAGTAAGTTTAAAACCTTAAGGATCTCATCGCTCGTACAATGTAACCAAAAAGAGTTTTGGTGAGAATTTAAAGTCCTTCGTGCTCAGGTAAAAATCTGGAAAAATAAACCATTAGTTTTTTTTTAAATGTGACAATTTTTTGCGTAATGTCATTTTTATTTTATACTCGTTGCTGTTATTAACATTTTGATAATAATTATCAATTAAAATCGATAGTAGTCATTTTTATAAAAAAAAAATAATATCGAAATTGTAAATATAATGAAAAATGTATTGTGATTTTCTATTAAAAAAAATAACGTTATTGAAAATATCATTCAACAAATTTACCGTCATTTTACAGATGGTTATCGTCTAATATGTTTGGAAAATCTTGCTGATGTTCGATTGGAATTAAACCTCTGTTAAGCATGGCCTGTAAATCTTTTTTTTTCTTGGTGCAAGGGGCAATTTTTTATCTGACGTTTGTTTTGATTGAAACATTCGAACATCATCCATTTTTTGTTTTTTTTTTTTTTAAGATTTTCATTTCTCGTCATTCTTGGTCAAAATCATATTTAACGTGGATTGTATCGACGTAGGTTGAATGGATATTGCCCGAATACTTGCAATTTTCATTGAAGTCCAATTAAACATTTTTGCGAGGTCTAAAAAATCGTAAATTTCAGATTGCGGTCAAAGGAATTGGAGTAATAAAAATAGCGGCAAGGCGTAAAAAAGCATGGACGAAAAGTCGGAAACAATTCCAGTGTTACTGAAACATGTTAATTTTCGCGGTGAATATCGAAATCTGCTTCTTTTCGTGGTGAAAGCCGAAGCGTGCTAGTTTTCGCGTTAAATATCGAAAGGTGCCAGTTTTCGTGGCGAAAACCGAAACTCGCCAGTTTTCGTGTCGGAAGCCTCATGCTAGTTTTCGCGGTGATATCAAAGGTGCTTGTTTTCGTAATAATTCTGAAACATGCTACTTTTCGTAAGCAGCGTCGATATATACGTGGATAAAAATAACGTTTTCGTGGAAGTTATCGTGTACATCGAGCTCCACGTTGCACCGTTTGCTTTCTCCCGTTTTTTTTTAATTTTCTCATCGAATATCTTTAACGGGCTGAGAAAAAGTCGTGGCGGGTGTTCGCGTGTCACAGTTAAAAAGAATCGAGAAAAAAATTAAGTATTTCGTATCTCGCCGGGAAATTTAAGTTTGTCTAGTCTTGAGCATGTGTAGATTGGGGTGCCATGGCACTTTTCTGAATGTCGAAGTTTTCGCGGCCTCGTCCGGGCTGCTCGGCTCGTCCTCGCTGGCCTCGGTGATGGTGGCTTGGACGAGGCGACCCGCGGACTGATCGAGACTGCCACCGAGACTTATGACACGTCGATGACGTTGGACGGCGTTCGTTCGAGAATTCGTGTTGGCAAATCCGCCGGGATCACTGGCCACTCGACGATGATGACGCCTGTGACGGTTCTGATAATCTTGGCAATCGTGACGATTGCGACGATGATCGTTATGACGATGGTGATGATGATGATGATGATGATGATGATGATGGCGATTGCGCTGACAACAATTGCGCAGCGTGTCGTGATCCTCGGGACGATGGCGTTGGGCTTTTCTCTTGGGCGGTGGCATCGCGTATTCGATTATTTGCGGATGATGCAACGCCGGATTCGCGACACGCATTATCGGATTCGTGTCCAGGTAAAGCCAACTCGCGCTCTCCAAGTAAGGATGCAAATAGTGCGCTGAGTCTTCGATCCGTAACGAGCCTTCGTCGTCATTATCAGAGACTCGGCGACGATCCAGCGAACTTTCCGCGTCCCGAAGATCGAGCATGACCTTTCTCTTGCGGCAACGTCGGCGATGCGATATCGGCTGTAACCTGCGGGAAAGTCAGTACGCGTTTTTTTTTCAATACAACTCGTGGCAGTCAAAATTAGAATGACGTATCAAACAGAGAAGTAGAAAAAGTATAAAATAAAATAGACGTAACAAAACTTAAATAAAAACAAACTTTTATTCAAACGGTACTGTACTAAAAAGAAAAAAATAATGTTCAGTAAAATTGAAAATAGAAACAGTATAACTACAAAACTCGCTTCCTTGGTCACTCATCAGAGGTGCAAGTACTTAAAAGGTACATAAATGTAGATATTTTTGAAATATGAAATATAAATTTTAAAAGCCTGAGGCTTTCAGAAGCCTCAAACTTTTAAAAGTCTCAACCTTTTAAAATGTATATTTCATATTTTTTAAATATCTACGATTACGTACCCTTTAAGGGATTATATACAGTTAACGTTTTCGAAAAATCGATTTTTTTTAAATTTATTTTCGTAATGTACATATATTTAAGTACACACACAGAAAATTTCTTGTCAATCCGGCGAATATTCTCGAAGTTACACGCACATTTGTAATGACGTGTCAGAGCATTCAAAAGTGCTTTTCAAACCTTACACGCGTTTTTCTCAAAACTGTGTTTTTAAAGTCGGTGAGCAAGATTTCTCGGAAACGGCTGTACCGATCAGTCTCAAATTTTAACACAATCTATTCAAGTATATTTTTCAGTAATTAATCGAAGGATTTTTCCTCACCGATAAATATTTTCCATTTTATAAACAATTTAAGGCCAACATTTTTGTCAAGAATCGATTTGTTTTTTGAGAAGTCGCCTTTTTGTCAAAAATTATCATTTTGCTTATTCCTTCGATCAATCACAAGATAATCCATTATATTAGCGAAGTATTTTTGGTTTTTTCATTTTAGATGATCCAGTCCGGAGATATCGTGCTCACCGCAAGACGCCTTTTTTGCCGGTGCTCCCGGAGATCAGTTATAGCAGCTTTCAAAATAATTATTTTTACAAATAAAGAATGTTAAAATACAGTTAAAAGTTACCATAATGCGTGTACAAATTTTTACGGTAATAGATTTAAAGGTCTTCTCAAGAAAAAAATCTGAAAAATCGACCTTTTTCGGCCTTGTGACTGTATATAAGTATACAGTCTACCCTTAAGTATACCCTTAAGGGGCGATACCAGTGTGACACTTAAAAATAATCGATTTTTTTTGTCTTTTTCGACAGTTTATACTTTCAAGAATATCATTATCATTTATATAATTGATATCAATATCATTTTATCTCGAAAAAATCGATAGTCAAATCTTTAAACGCGTTTTTCTCGAGATGAGATTTTTCAAATTTGCCGACATTGTAACTCAAAGAGCAATTATCCGATTGACTTGAAATTTGAACTGAGTACTCTTGAATATATTTACTCTACAATGACCCAGGATATTTTTGATTGGATGAAAATTTACGATTTGGCATTGAAAAAAACGACCATTTTATAAGCAAGAAAACAGACTTTTTTTCATAACAACGCCATTTTCTTAGATTTTGATATTTTTCGAAAATCCTACGTCATTGTACAGGAAATACCTTCCAGTTTAACATTTTTTCCTTTTTCGGTTTCAGCTACTCAATCGACCGGAATCACGTCAGCAGTGGAGGAACTTTTTTTTAGCGCCTCCGAAGGCAGCGCATAAGTCGCTTGGATCTCAATATTTTTCTATGAAAAAATTATGTAATATAAGTCAAATATAGCCAAATATATTCTTAATTTTCCGAAACATTTAGTTGAGTACTTTTCTTCCAAAAAATTCCCGAAAATCACGCAAATTTTCAGCGTTCCCACTGGTATAGTCCCTCAAATGAAAGCTTGTAAAAACGGCTTGGAACGAGACGAATACCTGGTGGAATATCGTCCGGGGAGTAACCGTGGTCAGTTGAGTGGATGCTCGCCCCTGGGTATTCTGTAGCACTTGTTCCATGCCTCGAGCAGCAGTACGCAGCTGTGAAATCGATAGAAAACAACGAGTGGCAGGCAAATCCTGGATACTATGCCCCAAGCGAGTACGCCGTAGAAGCGAAGCTGCAGCTCCTGCGAGACCCAATTTTGGGTGACCACGGTGTCGAATGCCCATAGAACGGCGTTGCTGAAGAGCAAGAAAGTGACGACTTGTCGTGCCGGTTTGGCCATCATTTGGCAGCGCGTGATGCAGGATCTCTTGGAGGTTTCGGCGATCAGGGTACTCTGTGCGAAGCACTGTGCCAACTGTAGTATCGAGACGGCCAACAGCATCGAGTGTCTTCCTCGGCTCTCGGGATCCTCGATCTCGTGAGTCGCCAGCGAACAGGCGCAAACGACCGCGGTGAATACCGCGTAAAGTTGGACCCCGAAGAGCGCGACGTTCGACAGAAGCGCGTCGAGGGGCGCCGGTGCTCGCGACACCACCGACATCTGTCGTACCTGGACGAGACCGCTGGCCGTCATCACGCCGCTCAACGTCAATATACCGATGAGCGTGCCACACGTAAGCCACGAAAGGGTCGCGGGCGAAAAATTGTCGTCCTCACGGACCACGAGGAATATCAGGATAACGACGATACCCGCGGTCATGCACAGTATGCCGAGGAACAAACCCTTGCTCGAACCGTCGCAACCCACGCGCGAGTGAATCGCTAGATCCTTGCCCGAGTGGAACTTTTGCTTGTGACAGTAACGATTCCTGCCCACGTTCTGACCCATCACGAACGTCACAGCGGCCGCGATCAGACTGGAAATGAGCACATTTTTCTAAGGCGGAATATACATTTGGCCACGAAAAAAATAAGCAATATTGAGGGATTTTTTAAAGTAAGAAATAATTATTCTACAATTATCAAACTTTAGGTATAATTTACTAGTATATTTAAGTATACAAAACAATTGTTTTTGATTAATTCATCATCAAAATGACGGAGCTGTGGGAGAGTGGCACAGCAAGGTCGCCGCGGGAGTCGCGAATCGGCGTGCAGTCTAGCTTCCCGTAGACTTTGATTTGCAAAAAAGTTCAAACATTTTTTCAGTTAGCACATGTACAGTTTCTATGTGACGGTAAGTAAAATGAAGAAAATGCAAATTTAAGAAAATGGCACGCATTTACAAAAAAATCACCATTTCACGCAACATTTCTTCAAAATGTGGATTAAAATAGTCGTTTTTTTCCAATTTTTCAAAAACAATTCTCGTCAAGTAGAAGGTACCAATATTATCAATATTTCTACCAAGTTTAAAAATCGGCTTAACAGTTTTTGAGTAATTCTGTACGCCAATTTCGACAATGCAGTTTTGAGAAAAACGCGTTTGAAGTTCACGCCCGTTCCGAATCCGAGCGGTGAGCCACAGCATTGACGGGCTGTAACGGTTGAAGTTTTTCGAATTTCGCTTTGAAACTTTAGGAAAATGTTCTACATATATAGTTCTATCGTTTAAAGAAAAAAAAAGTCGATTTTTTGATCGTTTTAAATGTATATCCCGCCTTAAACGTGTTGAATTTTGTGCCAAAAAAACGTGTTTGCGGGGAATTTTACTGCACTACTTGATTCAAAGGAGAAGTTTGAAAGCATTAGGAATCATTTTTTAAAATAAAGCATTAATTTTCACGAACAAAAACAGCGAAAACTTATTCAACATCCCAATATATATGCACTTTTCAAAATGGAATGATACATTTCTTTCAACCATCTTGTGGAGCACCTCGAGCCGCATCAAAACACATTTGGGGATCAAAGTCGTTCAAGGACATTCAAGGTCAGTATCGATTATACAAATCTAACTATCTCAGATCACTTTCGAATATTCGGTAGTGATCCGAGATATTTAGATTTGTATTTCATTTAAATAGGCGACCTTGAATGACCTCGGACTTTGACCCCCTGATGTTTTTCATGCGGCTTGAAGTGCTCCACAAGATGGTTCAAATAAAAATCCATTTAAAAAGGTGGAGGTGACCTGCAGTGTGCATCAGCACCTCCATCGAAATAAAAAAAAATTGGTCGCATTCAATGGCCCCCTTTACACCGTACAACTTTTGTCTGGAACATTTTTTTGTGACGTTGATAATTACCGAGTTATTTCGGTTGGCAGTGATAAGAGGGACACCATGTATATATGCGTCAGCGGCAATGCGTATAAAGCACAGAAAAGTGCTTTATACGCATTGCACTTAAAACACTCAACGCATTAGGAATCATTTTTTGTAATGAAGAATTAATTTTCACGAAAAAAAAACAGCGAAAACTTATCCAACATACCAATGAGTTTCATATCAATACAGTCGAACCTCGATATAATGAAAATTTGTTCATTCGCCTCCGATAGACACCCGAAACTTCGATACAACAACAAAGTAATATACATTATGTTCTAATTGCTAATTAATTGTAAAAATCACTCCAATTTAAACCTTTCTTTCATTATCAAAAATATCCGTATATTTGTAGTACTAATATTTTTTTAAGAATAATTCAAGAAACATGACTTCAATATATCGAACTTCCCTAGAAATTCCTTATATCGAGGTTCGACTGTATCGGAAAATATGTAGATACCAGTGTTCCGATATTACAACTTATTAACGCCTTACGTCACTCTAGAGGCCGAAAACATAAGCTTTTTGAGGATTTCGTTTTTCAGAAAAACTACAAAATAAATTGAGATTACAAAAAAGAGTGACATACATATCAGTTACTGTTTACAATAATTTTTTTGAAGCGATTAACTTCAAAACGGCTTCTGTGCAGCGTTTATCTCGAAACTGCATTTTTTTAGTTGGCTGGAAACATAACTCAGACAACTTTCAACCGATTCACTTGAAATGTTGAATATATGTTGAAAAATACATTGTCAATGGAAGTAGGATTTTTTAAATATTGCATAGTTCGTTTGTTATTAACGATTTTTTAGGCGAATTTTTGGAAAGTAAAAAATATGCCTAAAAAATCGTCAGATAATTGTTAATAACAAATGAACTATGCAATATAAAAAAAACTTACGTATTTCCAAAGACAATGTATTTTTCAACATATATTGAACATTTCAAGTTAATCGGTTGAAAATTGTCTGAGTTATATTTCCGGCCACCTTAAAAAATGCGGTTTGGGATAAACGCTGCACAGCCGCGATTTTGAAATTGATCGCTTCAAGAAAATTATTGTATACAGTCACTGATATGTATGATAAACATCCTCTTTTGTAATATCGATTTATTTTGTAGTTTTTCTGAGAAAAAATCCGCAAAAAAGGCTATTTTTTCGGTCTCTGGAGTGGCCTGATACCTTAAGGCGGTCCTCTAGTTTCTCGGGTCGAAAAAATCGATTTTTTTTTTCATAAATCGCATCTACAACATGTGTAGAAAATGTCTGCCAAAGGATTTTTCGATATTCGAGGTGGTTCACAAGTTACGGCCCTGGAACGGAGCAGGTATACGGAGCAGGTATACTTTCAAACGCGTTTTTCTCGAAACACCATTTTTCGAAACGGTGACCACGATATTTCAGAAACTACTGCACCGATCTCGTTCAAATTTATACAGCATCTTTAATATGTTATAAGCCAGCGATTGAACTAGGATTATCATGATTGCTTCGATAGTTTTTTTTGTACGAGCGAAAAACTTAAGAAAACATGAGTAAAAAATAGAATGTAATTTTCAAAAGTGTATAAAAAAGTCAATTTTTGTAATTTAGAATTCACTCTAGTTCAATCGCTAGTCTTAAATATGAAGATTAAAATGCCGTTTGGTTTTTTGATTTCAGATAAGCAGAACAGCCGCAATCTTGGTCACCGTCAAGCACCTCTTTTACTTGATGTCTTCCTGTCGGCCACTATAACTTTTATTCTATTATATATTTTGACTTCAAAAATTTGTAAAGCTTATTTAAATGTTAATAAAGGTTATGCAAAAACAATGAGATTGATTATTTCGATGCTTTGCCCGTAAAAAATTATTGAAAAAGCCGTAAAAAAACAGCGGCGAAACTAGAGGACCGCCTTAATATCGAAACAATACCGGCAATAGAAAAAGCTTAAATAGTCCAAGCTCTATGTGTGACCCCGACTCACCTGAACTGCACGATAAACGGATATAAGAACGGCATGCTCGAGGTCCACAATTGGCCGAGGGTGTTCGTGTTCAGGCACTCCTGGAGCGTCACCACCTGGGATATTTGTTCCGGTGAAATTGGCTGGTAAGGCTGCGAGACGACACCATCCGGCGAGCTGCCTGAAAATATGAAACGCGATTTCGCCATCGCTCATTCGTTCTCGGATGCCTCCGGAGGCTTTGCGGAACTATTCCAAAGCCACATGACGCAAGCAAAAAAAAACCCCAACAAACCCAAAAGATCCCGGGCCCGTCTAGTGAGGGAGCCGGGGAATCCGCGTAGGTTCAACGGCGACGAGGACGTCTCGGGGCCTTTCTGGGCCAGATGCACGAAGTAGGTCCACTCCTGAGCTGAATCCCAGATGACGAGACGCGCCCAGACCGCGATGTTTGTCGCCGCCAAGTGGGTAAAGCCGAACCTCGCTGCCAGCCCGAATCGCTCCACTAAAACCTACGAGGACAGGGAAATTATTATCAGATAAAGGTAAATAAGAAGGAAAAAACATTCGGTCATAATATCCTAAGGAAATTGTTGATTCCAAATGAGGGTTGGGCATATTCGATTTTTTTTATTCATGAATAATAAAGAAATTTATTCAAAATTCGTTCCGAAAATGAATGGAGAATCCGACTGGATTCAGTACTCATTCCGAAAATGAATAATGAATCCAACTCAATTCAGTATTCATTTCAAAATTAATAATGAATCCTACTGTATTCAGTATTCATTTCGAAATGAATAATGAATCCTACTGGAATCAGTATTCATTTCAAAATGAATTACGAATCCAACTGAATTCAGTATTCATTTCAACATGAGTAATGAATCCAACTCGATTCAGTATTCATTCCGTATTCGGATATCATCAAATTGAATAATCTGGAAAAATGGACAATGGAAATGGGACAAATATAATGTCCCATTTCTACCCCCATTTCATCAGTTACTAGATACTAAGAGCGCGATTTCCTTTGGGCAAATATAATGTAATCGGACGATAATGTTTCAATAGAATAAACATGTTTTCTGTCAATTTTTCCAGATTATTCAATTTGATGAGATCCGAATACGAAATGAATACTGAATCGAATTGGATTCATTACTTATGTTGAAATGAATACTGAATTCAGTTGCATTCATTATTCATTTTGGAATGGATACTGAATCAAACTGGATTCATTATTCATTTTGAAATGAATGCTGAATCCAGTAGGATTCATTATTCATTTTCGGAACGAATACTGAATCCAACTGGATTCATTATTTATTCTCAGAACGAATACTGAATCGAGGTGGATTCATTATCGAAAAAAAATTAATATCCATCTGACATGTATTAGGTATTATTTTCCAACTCGAATACTAAAAGTATTCGAGTATGCCCATCTCTGTTCAAAATATACATATTATGAAAAAATTAATTATCTTCGTAATTGTTACCTGAGAATTCACGAACAGAAAATGCATCTGCAGAAAGGTGAAGAGCCCGTGAAGTACCGGATGTACGAAGATGATGTCACTGAGACACTCGGCGCCTTGCATCATCGTGTGCATGGCCATTTCGAGGCCATTGAAGACTAGAGTGGCCAGTCCAAAAACTGCAATTTTATTAAACGCGTTTAAACTCGTTGAAAATTCACCACTACTACGATTTGTCGTACAATTGATACCATTGATAATAATCATAATATGATAATTATTGCAATAGTAATAAAAATAAGATTATTGTTGCTGGTGATGTTATCATCATCATCGTCATCATCATCATTATTATCAGTATTATTCGCCACTGGTCCGATTTGTCCTAAAATTGATTTCATTGATAGCAATCATAATATGATAAATATTGCAATAATAATAAAAATATAATTATTACAGCAAAAATAATCAAAACATGATTATTATTGCTGGCGATGTTATCATCATCATCATCATTATTGTTGTCAGTATTATCATTTTTTTTTACACTTACGCAAAGCACCGACGCGGATGTAAAAACTCGTCGGGGCGGTTCTCGCCCTCGATATGTGGGCCCTCTTGAGAGATCCGAATCGCGTGAGGGAGGCGCCGCCACCGAGTTCCGCGTCCTCGGCACGGCCGCCCGTAAGACTCCCACAACTGTCGACCAGCACCCAGAAGTATATGCTGATGATAACGGCTATGCTGCCGACGTAGAGATACATGAGGAAGACGCTCTGTAAACGAAAAGATCCGTAAATAAATGAGGACCAAGGAAGAAAAAGGATCATGAAGATTGCATCGTTGGAAAACAACGAAAGTCATTTTTTTTTAATTGCCAATTTGTTTATTATAATTCGAAGCTACTGCGAACTTTCTTGAGATTCTTATTTAAGACCTACAACCTAAATCGATCGCAAATGATTTTCAATAACGATGAAAATGGAGGAAAACGAACTTTCGTTGCATTTCGACAATATGAAAATTTATTTAAATATATATATTTTTTTAATATACCGCTTTTTTGAAACGGAATAAAAAGTATAAAATAATTTCTCCTAGCCCCATACAGATATATAACCCCATACACATTCCTAACCCCATAGAGATTGTCCTGGAAATTCGTAATTGTGAATTTTTAATAGCTCTGACAATACTTGTAAGATTCAAGGGGCCAGACCACTTTGAAAATTTAAAAAAATCGAAAGCAAGCAAGGCTCGAAGAAATCGACGATGATGAGCAATCAGAACGGTGCAGGAATTGCCGATTGAGTTTAGGTAAGAGTTTCTCATAGTATAAACTTCAAACGCGTTTTTCTCGAAACAACGTTTTCAAAATCTAGCTCCATCGTATCTCCAAAACTAATAAACCGATTCTCTTGAAATTTGAACCACATATTGTAAACATGACTCGCAACAAGATGACCCTCGATGGTTTTAAAATTGTCATTTTTACTCTTTTTTTTGCGAAAAACTGCGTAAAAACGAGCTTTTTTAAACTCTTTTCGTTTTTCATCTGCTATTTTTTTATTTTTTGATAAAACTTTATATCCGAGGGTCGTTTTGTAGGTGGTGTCATACTGAATCTAATGGACTTTTTTTGTTTCAGACAAGCCGTTGCCCAGTTGTGATGGAGCCACCTAGCCCACCTATTTATGAGGCGTTACGTTAAACTATAATTTTTATACTTAAAAATGAATAATAATGAATTAAAATTTTATTTTTTATGTATTTCAAGACTTTATTTATCAAGTCCAACAATTTTTATATTCATATCTTTGATAAAATCCTCAAAAAAATCGCGAAAATATCCTTTTTCGTGGCTCCAAAGTGGACTGGCTTCTTGAGAAAACTAAACAACAGTTTATATCATTTGAAGTGCAATAAAATTGTTAGTGACTTACAAGGACACCCCTCAGGTGTCGTCTTTGAATTTTGTTGAAACTTATATTGGTTATGAAGCATTGAAAACTAAGCGACACGTATTTTTCTTTTTGATATCAGCGGAAAAACAGTTTACGGGGTGAAACCAGCCCTCGAATAGGCGTGATTCACCCCTTAATTATTTTTTTTACATTACTCTTTAGTGGATTTTTCATCGCTTCGAATTCGAAGAATTTTCGTTTTGTTTCATTGCGATCGGTCGACTGCTTGATGAGTGAAACTGCAATATTACCCCTTCACATGCCTTTCTTCGAGGGCTGGTTTCACCCCGTGAAACAGTTTATGCGCCGGTAAAAAAAAAAACGTGTCGCTTAGTTTTCAATGCTGCATAACATATATGAGTTTCAATAAAATTGAAGGACGACACCTGAGGGATGTGTCTTGTTAGGTGAATTATTCATGCATCAATTATTTAGCGCATGCGTCCCACGTTTTTCGTTTTAAATGTCACAAGTGTTTTCATAGCTATTGAAAATTCGAAATTGCCAATTTTCAGGACTGTATAGGGTTCTGTATAGGATCTGTATAGGGTTATAAGTCTGTATCGGGCTAGAAGAAATTATTTTACACTCTTCAGTCCGTTTTAAAAACGTGGTATATTAATTTTTTTTTATTCGCATAATTATATTTTCTGCTTTTTAGTTTTGTGTGTGAAATTTTGCAATCGATTTTAAACTTCTTGATGAGATTATGACAGAGATGAGATTATGGCAAATTTCAGGTTTATAAAAAGCTGAGATTTGAAAACTTTAGTCACTAATGCACTACTCACTCTTAATATTATTATATTTTTTTTTCTTTTTCACTAAACTATACTTTATTTATTCTTACATAATTTCTTTCTGCTTTCTCTCTCTCTCTCTCTCTCTCTCTCTCTCTCCAACCTCCAACTTCTCTCCTCTCTCTCTCCAACCTCCAACTTCTCTCCTCTCTCTCTCCAACGGTGAGTCTGAACAGACGTGATATTTTCTGTGAATTTCTGCTCTTCTTTCTTGGACCCGGTTCTGCTGTCTTCTGCCCTTGGGCATTTTTGTTCTAGCACTAAAGCACGCACAATATTGCTTTCTACCGATGCTGATATTATCTGCACTCTGTGCATTATATGTGCACGGATAATTCGGTGGAAAACATTGACGGATTTTCTAACCTGGCTAACATTACCAGTATCCACCGGCTTCCCGGAACGACGCGTCTTTCACCGAATTTGCTACAGTCAACACTCTATAATCAGATACTTCGTTACGCTGCCGAAAATAGTTCAAGGATATAGGTGGCGCCATCTCTTGGCGTCCCCTGCCCTATTGACCTATCGATCGGGAAGGATCCCAATTGATCGATAGCACACCAATTATCGGCTGATTGCGGCGCTGGTCGAGGCGCCTCATGGCGTTCAGGAGCAAGCTCCGACTCAGTGCTGATAAAGATGATTTCTCTCCGGGATCTTCGAGAAGGATGGCAATCTCACCCCAAATGGATCATAATGTCGAGGATTACAGTGATGGGGAATCGCTATGTGAGGAGCCCCTAAGCTTTTCACCGCCGTTTTCTGAGAAGGACGTCGAAAGGATGAAATCTTCATTAAAAAGTGGAGTTTCTACTCTCACAGGTGACCTTTTTTCGAATAAAAATAGTATGGAGCGGAGGCAAATGGCCATGGAGATCCTGCATGAGCATATGGATGCTATTGATGCCTTAGCGGCCGCCTATCTCCAGACTCTTGCCGTATTGAAATCTGTTAACTCTATAAAAAGCGCTATGAAGCATGAGGTTCGCTCTGCGGTCAAAACAGCTGTAGATACTGCAATAGAGAAGCTTGATCGCGGACATCAAGCAAGATTAGAAGATATGCGTACGTATGCTAGTGTCGCAACTGGCAAGGCTGTCAAGGATCGCGTAAAGGTTGCAAATGGGCCCTCTCTGATGGTTCCAAAGATAAAAAACGTGTTTATTGGTCCGATGGCTAATGAAGAAAAAAAATTTGCTGATTCGAATATGACTAAGGCTGCAATTTTTAAGGCGTTAAATCCGGCCGATGTTAACATGAAAGTCGTAAACGTAAAACGAGCTAGAGATAAGGGAATTAGGCTAGAAGTCGACACTGTGGATCTGAACAAGCTCAAATCGCTCAAAGCGCTGAAGAGTGCGGGTCTAGAGGTCAAAGAGCACTGTGGCTTGAGACCTAGGATGTTAGTTCGATTTGTACCAACCGAAGTTGGACCTGATGAACTTGCCAAACAAGTTATCGTTGCGAACGCGCCAGATGAGCCTGAGGACTCTGTACGCGTTGTTTACGAGTTCGAGCCAAGAGGAGGACGATCAACAAGAAATATTATAATAGAAGTAACAGCAAAGGTTCGCAACATTCTTTTAACTAGAGGTCGGCTGTTCGTTGGGTGGAACTCGTTCCCCATTGAGGATCATATTAAAGTGTTGCAATGCTACAAATGTCTGGGCTTCGGACATATAGCCGGCAATTGTCGTGGAAATGCTCGATGTGGGCATTGCGCAGGCAATCACGAGATGCGAGATTGTAGGCATAAAAAAGACGCACCTCGTTGCATCAATTGTAAATTGTCAAACCTGGATGATAACCACTTTGCGATGGATAGTAAAAAGTGCCCGCTTTTGAAGCGGCGATTGGAAGAGAAAATTAGTCTTATTGAGTATTCATAAATGGCTCCCCCGTCAAAAACAAAGTATATTGGAAATCTTAGTGTGGCGCACGTGAACTGCCAGTCTATATTAGCTAAAGATCATTTAGAAACTTTTAGAGAATATTTTTCACATGTCTCTTGCCATATTATATGTATTTCCGAAACGTGGCTTAAACAGGATGTACCAGATAGCATGATTGAATTGAAAGATTATAAAATATTTAGACGTGATAGATTGGATCGTATTGGTGGTGGTGTTGCCTTATATGTGCATCGTTCGCTTAAGGCTAATGTTATATCATCATCATCTGGATTGACTTCGGATGGTCCGGAGTTTTTATTTCTTGACGTGCATCCTTCAAAGGAGCCAAGGACTCTCGTTTCAGTTGTGTATAGATCTCCCAAGACTAAGGAACTCTCGACTTTTACTGACTTATGTAATAAGTTACAGCCACTCTACAACAATTTTATCGTAATGGGTGATCTGAATATAAACATTGACGCCAATAACCATGATAGCCGTTTTCTTGTCCAATTTATAGCCATGAATGATCTATTTTTGATACCCTATCAGGCGACCCATCACACTTGTACATCACACACACACATAGACCATAGTATAGTTGACAGAGAAGAAAAAATAGTTGCCTTTGGTCAAGACCCTGTCTCTCTATCGGGACATGACTGCATTTGGATTGAATACTGTTATAAGGCTGCCGAGGATATTCGTGATGAAATAGTTAAAAGAGATTTCCGTTCTTTTGATCAGCAGGCTTTTATGTCTGATCTAATAGCTGTCGACTGGTCATCGTTTTTTGACTCGCAGTCGGTTGACTTTAAAGTGTCTTTTCTAAATACTATATTGCTTGACTGTCTTGACGAGCATGCACCAGTAAGGAGATTCGTATGTAAGCGAGGCCCTTCGCCCTGGCTCACAGAGAATATTCGGCGCATGATGCATGAACGTGATAAAGCTTGGAAGCGGTATGTGAGAAGTAACAAGGACCCTGTATTTCACAATAAATTTAAAATGCTTAGAAATCAGGTGCAGCATATGATAAAAATAGCCAAGACGAAATTCTTTAGTGAGGCCTTTGATAGTGTCAAGGATGCTGGATCGGCGTGGGGTAAATTGCGTCAACTAGGTATTTTACGCTCAAGAGGTGACAACCACCCACTTGCCGTGTCTATTGATGAACTCAATCAGTATTTGTCATCTACTAATCTCTGTAAAGCTGGAACTTTGCAGATAACACATGAGATTCATACGGTGGGCTATGATGACTCTGCCTTTTACTTCCATGACATCTCCCCTGACATATTAATAAAGGTAATTCAGCACGCTTCATCTGAAGCTCTTGGTGCTGATGGCATCTCCTTACGAGTCATCCGGATGGCCCTCCCGGCCATCCTACCAATGATACTTCACATTTTTAATTTCTCACTCTCGCATAGTATTTTCCCGTACATCTGGAAAAAGACTCTAATAAAACCGATACCAAAGACTAAATCGCCAATCTCACCAACAGACTATAGACCGATTTCAATTCTTTGTGCTCTGGCAAAGCTGCTAGAGCGCATCGTTGCGGATCAAGTCACAATTTTTCTAGAGAACAATGATCTCTTTGATCCTCTACAATCTGCGTACAGGAAGGGTTACAGCACCCAAACAGCGTTATTGCGTATCTGTGATCATGTGCGCCAAGGTATAGACCAGGGAATGGTCTCGGTTATGGCACTTTTTGATTTTTCTAAGGCATTTGATCGGGTGAATCATGCAGTGCTTCTAAGGAAGCTCAACGAGCTGCACTTTTCTGGGCCTGTAGTACGCTGGTTGAAATCATATCTAACTGGCAGGTTACAAGCTGTTCTTGGGCCTGATGCTACAAGATCCGGCTGGACAGCAGTGGAATCGGGCGTTCCTCAGGGATCAGTTTTGGGTCCATTACTATTTATGCTATATATATCAGATCTTAGATTCGCTCTTTCGCACTGTGACTATAACATCTACGCAGATGACCTACAAATTTTCTTAAGGTGTCATGTATCAGACATAGAGTGCTGTGTATCCAAAGTAAACATGGATATTATGTTGGTCAGAATTTGGGCTAACCTCAATGGACTGGTACTAAATGATAATAAAACCAATGCTATTATACTTGGAAGCCGCCCCTTTGTTAGAGCACTAGACTTATCAAAGTTACCTAGTATTGTAAGTGGCAGTTCTGTGATCGAGTATCGAAACTCAGTAAAAATTTTAGGGATTTGGCTAGATGATACTCTGTGTTGGAAGGAGCAAGCTATCAATATAGCTAACAAAGCAAATTCTCGTCTCTACCAACTCAAAGTATGTCGAAATTTTCTTCCGAGACATATAAGGGCCAAACTAGTTTCAGTCTTGATCTTGCCCGTATTTGATTACTGTTCGTGTCTATTGAATGGAATAGCTGAAACGTACAACAAAATCCTTAAGGTTGCACTAAATTCGTGTGTGCGATATATCTTTGATCTGAAATGGTTTGAGCATGTTACACCATACTGGGCAAAGCTTACTTGGCTCCGATTGGATTCTAGAAGAAAGTACTTCATGATATGCACAATTGCTGAGATTCTTCGCACAGAAAGACCAGCATATCTTAGGTCGCTTTTCAAAAGAAATGAGAGAAGAAAGGGCATGGTCTTAAGGAAAAACCTTGAGCCCATATCAATACCGCGTTACCGTACGGAATATCTAAGATATGCCTTTCATATCTCTGCGGCATATTTGTACAATTTACTTCCTTCACAAATCATGTCTCTGAGGAAATCAGATTTCAAAGAAATAGTAAAGAAAATGCTTGCTGAGGGTATTATGTAGATGATGTAGGGTTTCGAGTGGTTAGCTCCTCTATCTTGTCTTTCTTCTTGTCCCTTATTATTTTTCTCAGTTTTGTATCTCATCTTAGTTTGTATATCTTACTGCGTACTATTGTTCATATTGTTCTTCCGTTTTATTATTTATTATTTTTTAAGATTGTTTCTGCATTATATAGAGTCATCTATTTTTGTTTTTGTATCGAGCCTTTCTTTTATTTTTGTATTATCCTTGAGGAGTATGTAAAATGAGGATTGCGTGCCAGAGGACCCTACTTGGTCCTAGTGCACTAATAAATCTATCTATCTCTCAAAAAAAAATCTATCTCTCTCTCTCTCTCTCCCTCTCTCTCTCTTACACACTTAATTCTTCAATCTGAGACCTGTTGCAAGTTGTCAAATATTGTATATATTATTTAAATATATAAAATATCTATTGGGATATAATATTATTTATACAATATCTATTTGTATATAATATTATTTATATTTTTCTTGTCTGTCTGTCTGTCTGTTTGTCATCCAGTTCCGAGCTATGTTCAAAGTTTCAAGTCTCCAGCTCATCCGGAAGTTAGTTTAAAATCGTTTGCAAAATTTGTACCGAACAAACAAAAAAACAAAGAGACGAGAAAGCGAGTCAATAAAAAGGTGGTAAAAAGAGGGATAAAAAGGACGAACGTCCTTTATCTACTGGAACGATATCAGAAGGGCCTTGATCTACACTTTTCTGCGTCAATGTCTTATGCCAGCGGGTTGCCTTCGTCCGGGTAGAGTTTGCACAAACCGGTTGAAAACCCGGACAAACCGGACTCGCTTATCGTGTTCATTCTAATATGCACGAATGAAACTGTCGTGCGTTGAAATTACCGAATGCATTCTCGCCGAATGTGTCAGGGGCTATCTTGCCACGGACGTGTCAAGAATATCAAGAGAAGGTTCTGCCTTGTTGGGCCAAAAAATGTTCGATTTTTCACCAATTTTTTATGCGGAAAGTATTTAATATAGAATGTCGATATTTGGTATGTTGACTAAGCGGTCTTTATTGAACATCAAAATATTTTTTGAACATGTCTCTTTTGCATGTCTGAGCAACTGTTAAAATAACAAAATTTCGAGACAACAAAATGCATTTTGCACATTCGACGATTCTTTTTTCTCAGTTCCGACTTTATCCAGACCGTTTATTCCTCGCGATATATAAATTGTAGTTAATTGTAACAGTGTAATTATGTAGATGTAATAATGAATAATTTATTACTATATATAATAATGAAGCGATAAACAAAATGTGTAACATGGTAATTAACAAGATATTCAAGAGTTAAGCAGCATTGTGCATGGCCGATACTCGAAGGGGTGACTGCCGAGCCGTGCACGGGCTGGCGCATCAAACGAGCGGAACAACTACTGAGACCGTGTATTGGTGTAGATACTTGAGTGAATGTCTATAGCGTTGAAGTTTGCATCGTTGGAATGCAACGATAATGAATTTCTTTTTAAGGAGAGATATACACCTCGTCGAGGTCGAGGATTTAGAAGCTATGAACATTCCATCAACCGTAGAAGACCTACACTATCGGCCTGGTAACGATGATTCCATGTAAGTTGACAAATTTCATGATTTATTCATTCCCAAATTTTCAAACGCGATTTTCTCAAAACCACGTTTTTCAAATCGGTACCCAAAATTTCTCGAAAACCAATGAACCGATTGCCTTGAGGTTTTTTGTGGTTATTCCATACACCATTATCTAGTACTTGTCATAGGATTTTTTCTTTCCGTTACTTAGTTTATGTTTTATAGGCAAAATAATAACTAATTTTTGGCCAAAAAATCACTATTTATGTTCAGACGTCCGCCATTTTGTCATAAATCGATATTTTCAAAATCGGCTATGACAAGTACTAGATTATACTATCTAATTTAGTAATCTTTTTGGTTTCTTTTACAGATGATTTTTAAAGAAACGCCAGTGGGTACCGTTTACGCAGATTTTTGTACGACGCTCCAGGATCATACAATATCCTTGTATATTTTTGATATTTTGAAACAAAGAAAATTAAACATATTTTTGAACGTATATACTTTTAGATAATTAAAACCCCAATCCGAAATTTCAAATAGTTTTCCTTGAAAAAATTCACAAAAATGACCTTTCTTTCCGGCTCCTAGGTGTGTAGCTCCCCTTAAGGCGGGCATCCCATATGACAGATCCAAAAAAACGAAAAAACATTTTTTGCAGAAATTGCAAAAAATATGTGGGTCTTAAATAGAACCGGCATAGCACAAAGAATGTTGGTCGGTCAACATTTTCTTTGTGTAAATCGTACTTGAACTTTCAAAAGCGTTTTTTCTCAAATCTGTATTTTTCAAATTGGCTTCCATGATATCTGAAAAACGATTGAACGCATTTCGCTCAAAATTTATGGTACAGTCAGCACATCTATAGTTCTCACCCGAACTAGCATATCCCTAATATCTGCCATAGTTTGTTTTAAGGTAGAACGAGCGCGCGCTCTTGAATTCTATAGATTTTGTTCAAATTTGAATCAGATATTGTTCATATCATTATGCACGTTGGAGCGAAATTTCGGAATAGTCGACTATTTAGATTGGGAGATAATGGGTTTTAAAATTGCCACTTTTAACACTGCAAGGTCCGCATTGGACCAAAGTCGGGTCAGATAATTCGTCGTACCATTCTGAAAGACTGGGAAATGTTAATAATTGCGATAAAAAATCATGATGTGCGTTTTAACGGTTCACAGAAAACAATAGCCCGCAATTTAAAATGTCAGGTCATTTTGAGACAGTGTCACAAAACCCAAAAAAATTTGGGTTTTCCCCCCAAATTTAGGGGAAACATGGATGGAAAGGGGTTTTTTAGGGAGTAAATTTTTACGGGGGGATTTTTTAGGGGCGTGAAATTTAAGTTCATTTCTAGAAAAAAATTATTATATTCATAACGTATACAACGCGTAGTAGTATAACGCAATTGGATTTACTTTTTTCAAGTGACCACGTGGAACCTACTAAATTGCTTGAAGATCTATTTTTGATGTTCAAAAGCTTAGGTTAAAAAATCTTTAAGCTTAAAAAAGTCGTGGTCAAATGTGACCAACTCCGTTGAATTTTGTTCAGAGGTATTTCAAGATTGTGATTCCGCTGGAGAAAAGCTATTTGAAAATATCGCAAAATTTTTAATGGCACTACTCATATTACTAATTTCAAACGCAAGTGTCGAACGTGCTTTTTCGACGTGCAGCGTAATTAAAAATAAATTACGCAATATACTGTCTCTTGAAGTACTTCAAAATATCATGATGGAAGGATTTACATTACAAAGAGACTGCGAATCATGCGTCAAATTCGTTCCTTCCACTCGTATGCTCAAATTATTCCACGTCAATATGTATGATCACCAAAGTGCAGCCAATAGCCAAGCGCAGCATGATACTCAAGCCTTTGACGAAATATTCGATGTTTTGTAAAGTTGGAAATCAGAGCAAATTTTTATAATTTCAGAATTGTTTTTTTATGTTGAATTAGAAGAATTCGTGCTGTGCGTTATTCCTTTTTCCGTTTAGCATTTCTGGCATAACTTCAGACTTACTAACCTCGAAGTTAGCCAACTAACATCGACACTAAATTTTTCTAATAGTTAATCAATCATCTTTATATAAAAATGTCTTTTGATGTAAAAATGTCTATTTTCATATTTAATAACACCATCACGACGCTTATGAATTGGCCTAAAAAATTCGCCAGTGTCTGTTTATTATTTAATTTTATTTAGATCATAAGTTGCATAATGTAAAATACACCTATGTAAATAAAATCGTAATTTCTTCCTGCCCGATTAATTTTAATCAATAGTTCAATGTTTCTATTAAACAAGGATGCCTATTTGGAATTTTAGGGGGTTCGAAGGAAAATTTAGGGAGATTTCAAATTGATCCTAGGGGGAACGTTTTGTAGTAGTTGGCAACACTGCCTCTATGTATAGTGATAAATATGCGCTATACATATACCTATTGGCATAGCGCATATTTATCACAAAATTTGTGGACGAGCTGCCCATGGCGAATACGAAGATTTATAGCCGTTCGGAGAATATGACGAGCAAGGTTCACGTGCCTCGTCGTCTAGTCCCGAGCATTATTTTTCTTCCACGACCGCACAATGCACAGCCGTCTCATCGGCGGTGACGCGACGAAAATAGTTTGAGCGCCTATATACGTATGAACAGTTATTGTTTCGTCAGGAAGTACATCTGTCGAACAATCGTATCTCGTCTACGGGCGCGTCAAAAGTAGCGGAGAAAACTAGCGTTACAGTAGCCTAGTTCACGCGAATGTTGCACCGTAATACACAACGCTCGCGTGAGCGATGAAGCGAATTGTTACGACGCGACGAACGTTCGCGGAAGTGCGTTACGAGGAGAAAAATTGAAAGAATTTTTATCGACACATTCGCGCGCTTGTGTTCGTGCAGGAGAGCCGCAAATTCACAATGGAATAACGCGAAGCGGCGAACAAAAAATGCTCATTCCTCACGTACTGAGCAGCGTGTACAGGATGTCCCGTTCAAAACGACAAGCGACCCGAACATTTTCGAAACTGTTCTCGAATGTGTTTAGTACACAGCTTCAATCTCCGGCAGTGCGTTAACTGATTTTTTTCTACGTGGTTGCACAGGGATCATGTGAAGGTCATCTTTGTATTTTGAAGGTATTTCTTTCGCGGAGTGCCGTATTTTGTGGGGGCATAAGGAGGGCCCTTCCGAAACATTGATTAAGGCGTTAGGCCACAGTAACCGGTATAAAATCATGTGCGAATTTGACAATTTTATTTCGTATGAAAAAGTGATTCACTCATGAAATTAATTACACATCTATTTAGTATGAATATCAAGCAGTTAGAAAATATATATATATTTTTTTTCGATGTACAAAATGGCCGACTACTCGAAACTTCTCGAAACAGCTTTTTTCCAATTGGCGTGACAAATAACTTCAACAATTTTCACTCGATTTCCTTCAAATTTAAAAGTTATGTTCCTAATTGCATTTCGCAGACAAGTACGTACGGAATTTTTGATTAATCGAAAACTTTTCATTTTATGAGCAGTTTATGAGCAGTTATAACGAAATTTTTCACTGAAAATTCATATCTTAAGTTCAAATACCTACAACTTTTGAATAAAACTATATTTTTTAAATTCCGTACGTACTTCTCTAGGTATTCTCATGTATATTGACGAGAATTTTTGTTTTTTGTTTTAGGTAAAAAATTGTGGATGCTAAATATCACGCCGCAGAGCGCCTAAAAAAAGATAACAAAAGAATTTTCTTTTGTTATCTTTTTTGAATATATATATATATATATATATATATATATATATATATATATATATATATATATATATATATATACACGAAAAAGTGATTCACTCATAAAATGAATTACACATCTATTTAGTATGAATATCAAGCTGTTAGAAAAAATATATATATATTTTTTCGATGTACTAAATATATATATATATATATATATATATATATATATATATATATATATATATAAAATATATATATTTTGTACATCGAAAAAATATATATATATTTTTTCTAACAGCTTGATATTCATACTAAATAGATGTGTAATTCATTTTATGAGTGAATCACTTTTTCGTACGAAAAAACATTGTTAAATTCGCACACGATTTTATACCCGTTACTATGGCCTAACGCCTTAAATTACAGTGGGGCTTAATAAATATGTCACAGTGAATATTTACACCCAACTGGAATAAAAAATTTCGCGCAAATTTCGTGGATTTAGACGATTTACGTTTGTTCGGAAAAATCGCGGCTACAAAGATTCTTCTGCTAGTCACAGTTTTCCTAAGTTTTGTCATTAGGATTTTCTTTAACGTACTACATCCACCTAGGTGGATCGAAAAATTGCATTTTCCAAAAAATATATTCATTCGATAGTATCACCTTTGATATCTCGTGAACCACTCGATGGATTGTTTCCGCCAAACATCACGACAACAATTTCATCGTCTGCCGACGGCCACGTTTTTGTTGTTTTTCTGTAATTTTTTGTGATTTTTTTAAAGGCTCAATATCTGTACCTATTTATTTAAAAAAATGCGTTTATTTTTCACAAACCGTTTCCTACACCGAAAATTCGGAATTCGGCCATTTTTTCGGGCCTCTAGGTGGATAGCTAACCCTGATTTTCGGGACGTCACAGTAGCCTAACCCCGTAAGGGGTTACATACAGATAACGTTTTTGAAAAATCGATTTTTTAAACTTTTTTTTCGTAATGTACATATATTCAAGTACACCCACCGAAAATTTCTTGTCAATCCGGCGAATATTCTCGAAACACGCACATTTGTAATGACGTGTCAAAGCGTTCGGAAGTGCTTTTGAAACTTTAAACGCGTTTTTTTCAAAACTGTGTTTTTGAAATCGGTGAACAAGATTTCTCGGAAACGGCTAAACCGATCAGCCTCAAATTTTAACACAATCTTTTAAAGTATTTTTTTTAGTAATTAATCGAAGGTTTTTTCTCACCGATAAATATTTTCCATTGTATGAACAATTTAAGGCCAAAATTTTTGTCAAAAATCGATTGTTCTTTAAACGTCGCCATTTTGTCAAAAATTATTATTTTGCTTATTCCTTCGATCAATTACAAGATAATCCATTATATTAACGCAATATTTTTGGTTTTTTTCATTTTAGATGATCCAATTCCGAGATATCGTGCTCACCGCAAGACGTCTTTTTTTAGAGGTGCTCCCGGAGATCAGCTATAGCAGCTTTAAAAACAATTATTTTTACAAATAAAAAATGTTCAAATACAGTTCAAAGTCACCATAATATGTGTACAAATGTTTACGTTGATAGATTCAAAGGTCTGCTCAAGAAAAATTCTTGAAAAATCGATCTTCTTGGGCCTCCTGACTGTATATAACCCCTTAACTTTCGTCAGAAAGGTATTTCAGTATTAGCAACAGTTTCGAGGATATGCTAGCCGCCGATTCAAAGAGGACGCCCTCTATAGCTAAAATGGCCGTGTTTAAAGATAAAGTGTTCCAGGGGGACTCGAACGAGCGCATGAACGCGTCAATGGAAATTATCCAACCTCGAATAATTTTCCGTATAGTAACGTTTCTCTCTCTCTCTCTCTTGTTTTTCTAAATTGGTCTCGCGCATAAAAGCGCGTTATGCCGCGCGACCGTTAGAGCAATCTATACGTGTGTCGAATGTGGTACATAACCTCCGAAGAGGCCGCGCGTCCACGAGTCGCGTTAGTGACGATGAGCCGCGACGGGTATCATTATCGAGTTAGAAAGAATATTATATGCACAGTCGGTCCCGTCTTTCTTTTTTCGGTCGTTTTACGGTCACGCCTCTGCTATCCGTATTTTCGACGCGAGCTAATAGTATTTATTACAAATAATTAATCTTCTCGAGAATGGCGAAAGATACCGATTGGTTTACGGACTAATTTATATACTTGACGAGTCTCGACTCTATATACGAGATAATAAAAATGGCTAGTTTCTTTACGCATTTGAATATAGGTTAATATTAGCTTTTTCTTTCTCGATATCTCGATAGTGACGTTACTTTTTTACGGTTATAAGGGGGAGGTTTATAGGGAAGTAGCATCAAATTGAAAGGAAAAGGAACCTGTCCATTTGAGGGGCGCCTGGATAAGCTAGAAATGTCAAAAATGGGTTTTTTAAATCTATCGTCTTGAAGCACCTCAAATTGAAGAGGGAGGTCCAACATATGGTGCAGCAAACGCAGATTGAAAGTAAATCGACGATTACAACGATAGAACTTCTAGTCAAATTTTCAACGCGTTTTTCTCGAAACTATATTTTTCAAAACGGTGTACACGATTTCTCGACATCCAATGAACGGATTGTCTCGAAATTTGGTACACTTGTTGAGTGTAATAGTAGTTTAGTCTTGACGGACGTTTTTTGCTGAACTTTTTTTTCATTGGTTATTAACAATAACGACGTCATTTTTCCTCGAAAAATTGAAAAACAAATTCAATTTGGAAATGAGATTTTCGTGCGACTTTTGTGGTGGACAAAAATGTTCATAGATTTATCCTATAATTTCAGTATTACGGTTTCTGAGGTTGCTGAATCCGAATCTGAACTCGGATTTGCAAAATTCAAAATGGCGGATCTACTATAGCGGATGCAAATTCGAGAAATATTTTGATTCTGACGGAATTAAGTATTTTATGATTTTCGAGGTCGCTGAATCCGAATCTGAAATCGGATTTTCAATATTCAAAATGGCGGATCGAATATGGCGGGAGAAAATTTCAGTTTTGATTTGACTGAGTTGATTTGAATTTGGAATACGAAAAATGCGAAAAATATGAATAGTAAAAACAAATGTAAAAGATACAAAAAGCCCAAAAAAAATTGAATACAAAAAGTACAAAAAAAATACAAAATCGGAGTCAATAACCGCCACGTCCTCGATTCGTGACTCTGGGTCCGGCAGAGAGCGGAATATAAAATAATTTTTTTTTACTTTTATACTATGGCTAATTTGTCATGAATGGTTTGCTAAATTTTGATTCGTCATCCTGTATCCGAGCTTCGGATACTTAGAGTCAGGACTCAAATTCGAAATTCGCGACATAAACATCTAAAGTGACACTTTTCTGTCGAAATCCTACTACTTTTCGAATTTTCTCCCGCCATATTGGATCCGTCATTTTTAATTTTTGAAAACCGATCGCAGATTCGGATTAAGCGACCTCAAAAACCATAACATATTCACATTCGTCGAAATCAAACTATTTTTCGAATATGCGTCCGCCATATTGGATCCGCCATTTTGAATTTTAGAAATCCGATTTTAGATTTGGATTCAGCAACCTCGAAAACCATTAGGTACTTACTTTCGTCGAAATCAAACTATTTTTCGAATATGCGTCCGCCATATTGGATCCGCCATTTTGAATTTTAGAAATCCGATTTCAAAGTTGGATTCAGCAACCTCGAAAACCATTAGGTTCTTACTTTCGTCGGAATCAAACTATTTTTAGAATTTGCATCCGCTGTATTGGATCCGTTATTGCGAATTTTGGAAATCCGATTTCACATTCGGATTCAGCGACCTCAAAAACGATGATTTTCCAAATTACAGTTAAATCGATGTAGTAAAAACATGTTTTTTTTTTTCAAATGCCCACATATGTGTCATGACACAAAAGTGGCACGGCTTTTTTCTGTCCATATGTGTGTTACTGATAGTCAAGGGGTTAAGGCGGACATCATCGCAAAATCATCTGATCATACGAAAGTTTTATATTTCATTATACTACAATATAAAACTTTCGTAAAACTTATTACACTAAAATTACGATCTTCTATTTTCAATTTCAGATGACCCTATAGTTGCCAGAACCATCAATACCGATTGGCGATGCAGCAACGGCGACACTTTGTCAAAATAACAGTAACTTAATTGTCTATCAATATTGTTCAATAAAAAAAAAACCAATCCCAGCAAGACTATGTATCAATTGGGTGTAAAATCCCGACCTCGTCATTCCAATAATGCTCGCATAAAAAAGATTGAAAATAGTCTCGCGAGATCTCGCTAGCCGGCGCCACAATCGCTCGATCGACGTCGCGCGGCACAGTTATTCAGTTACGCTTTACTTTTAGTTTCTCGACGAATTCTCGCTATTTCGTATTAACAATAAAACTAAAGAAAAACTATTGTGCGTTAATAACGCACGAAAGTGAAGTAAAAATTACCCTTTACGCGAAGTGTCCCAATCCAACTCGGGAAATTTGTTTCTACGACTTGCGAATATTCCCAAGATATTATGCGCGAACGTTCGCGCGGTCAGCGAGCTGCGCCATACGAGAATGATATACGATCGATAAAACTTTCACCGCCTCGTTTTCTCTCCGGGTGGACGCCCGTGCATCTTGCCTCCGGTAACTATGTTAATATTTCTTTTACTTTTATTCATCATTATTCGTCCGCATACGCGTACACGAACGAGCGTATAGGGATGCAAATTCCACCGGAAGTCAAACCCACAATAAAGAGAATTAAAGTCCGACTGGACTTCTTGCGATTTCACCGGTCCCCCGTGGCAAGCGAACCTTGCCGGGTTATGTGTACCCCGAGCTCGACAGAGGAGAATTCATGGGAACGTGGATGCATACGAGAGCGCGTTCGTACGCGCAACTCCGAGAATTAGAAATCGCTAGGGTCTCGATCGAGTGTACAGATTACGGCGAGGCGCAGAGGAGGGCGCCACTTTGACGAGCATCGGCGAATGGCTGAACTACGTGTCGTGAATACAATATCCACCTCCTACGAATCCTGAGATAGTCGAGAGCCATGACCCGGAGACTCCATACCGTCCCAAGCTCTTCCGTATCTTTCGCGATATATTCTTCATCTTTTTTCAACGTCCAGCGCAACGTCCACTTCCGGTTTCGGGATAAAGTACCGATGGCAGCACTTTCGCGCAATATTTTTATACGAAAAAAAAGAAAAGAACAACGAGATTTTGTGAACAATGCCGCAACGTGAGGAACGACGAGTGCAGGGTCGTCATTCAAGTTTATTTCTAGAAAAAAAATATATTCATAACGTACATAACGCGTAGTAGTATAACGCAATTGAATTTACTTTTTTTAAGTGACCACGTGGAACCTACTAAATTGCTTGAAGATCTATTTTTGATGTTCACAAGCTTACGTTAAAAAAGCTTTAAGCTTTAAAAAGTCGTGGTCAAATGAGCCAACTCCGTTGAATTTTATTCAGAGGTATTTCAAGATTGTGATTCCGCTGGAGAAAAGCTATTTGAAAATATCGCAAAATTTTTAATGGCACTACTCATATTACTAATTTCAAACGCAAGTGTCGAACGTGCTTTTTCGACGTACAGCGTAATTAAAAATAAATTACGCAATATACTGTCTTGAAGGACTTCGAAATATCATGATGGTAAGATTTACATTACAAAATGACTGCGAAAGATATGCGCAAATTTTTCAACGTCAATATGCATGATCACAAAAGTGCAGCCAATAGCAAAACGCAACATGATACTCAAGCCTTTGACGAAATATTCGATGTTTTGGAGAGTTGGAAATCAGAGCAAATTTTTATAATTTCAGAATTCTTTTTTTATGTTGAATTAGAAGAATTCGTACTGTGCGTTATTCCTTTTTCCGTTTAGCATTTCCGGCATAACTTCAGACTTACTAGCCTCGAAGTTAACCAACTAACATCGACACTAAATTTTTCTAATAGTTAATCAAACATCTTTATATAAAAATGTCTGTTGATGTAAAAATGTCTATTTTTATATTTAATGACACCATCACGACGCTTATAAATTGGCCTAAAAAATCCGGCAGTGTCTGTTTATCATTGAATTTTATTTAGATCATAAGTTGCATAATGTAACATACACCTATGTAAATAAAATCATAATTTCTTCCTGCCCGATTGTTTTTAATTAATAGTTCAATGTTTCTATCAAATGAGGATGCCTATTCGGAATTTTAGAGGGTTCGAACGAAAATTTAGGGGGATTTCAAATTGATCCTAGGGGGAACGTTTTGTAGTAGTTGGCAGCACTGACCGGAAGTGGTCACTTCTATAAAGCCGGCGCAAGATTAGGGCACTTCCCCGATTTGTAATCGAGCCTGGGCAGGGACTGGATCTTCCGAATGCAACATAGGGTGGGGGTAAGAGGCAGGTAGGTTAGCTCCGAGCGTCAACTTCCCTCAACTTCTTTAGCGCGCTACACAGGTGGCTGCCCTCGCAGGAATTTTCCCAACCTGCGCATGCAGTCGTTATTTCGACATTTTGCAATATGCCCGAAAATGCGATCGGCCTTCACACGAGACACTTCTCATACCGGATGAGTAGCGTTTCTTTTCCTTTTTCGTTCGACTCGATCCTCCGCTCGGTCTCCCGGCAACCGAAAATTCGAACGGCGCCGAAATAAAAACTTAATCCACGATTAAACGTGTACCGCGTACGGCGGGAGCAAAGCCGACAGAGGCAGGATGAGGAGGGATCGCGCGATAAATTCGGCTTAGCGGTGACGCTGCAAAATTCGCACGAGAGTAATTTCGACGCGGACGCGCAGAGGCGCGCGACACCTCGTGTGTTAGTGAGCGGGTTATCGCCACCCCGTCCGCGAGTGCGACGCGCCCGTTGAGAGTGGCGCGACCACTGAACTTGGGCGCGACACGCGACGGTCGCGCTCTCTCGCGGCGAAACGATGCGATACACGCGACCACGGGTGTACACGCGTATTCGCGCATATAATTGATATCGGCCGTCTCGCGTTATACGCGATTAACCATCGGTTGTCACAATCATTGCGGGGCCGCAAGTTATTCGATCCCGTTTCTCGTAGCGGGAAAATTGCTGGCAGTTCTGACAGGCCTTCCCAGGTAGCAATTTCAAAATAGTTGTCTATTAGTTGTCCAAATGGGTACCAAATGTCCGCTTGGAAGTTACCTATAAGTTATCATGTGTCCAACAGTTATGTTTTTGGATGGTTGTTGACTTTAAGATAACTTCCGGGCAGACATTTGGCACCCTTTCAGCCGACTTTTGGACAACTTTTTGAAAATTGCTACCTGGGTTGCCACGAAAAAGAAACACGAGGTGGCGCTCTACACGACGGATTATTCCCCAAACAGGGTCGCACCTAACCTCTTCGAACAAAAGATTCTGTGAGAGTTAGGTGCCGATAATTCAATCTTCTCATTAAGGGGTGAGATGCAGTAAGAATTTTCAAAAAATCGATTTTTTAAAAACATTTTCTTGAAGTATGATGTGTCGAAAATATTCCCTGAAAATTTCAAGTCAATCCGATGAATGGTTTTCGGGATATCCCACAATTAGCGAAGGGGCCACGTCTATTCTTAACGCATAGACGTGGCTGACTTCGAAGACAACAACAAATTGATATTATGGAGGCTTCCACATCGGCAGAAGCCCTATTGTATGGGCCAGGAATTAATGATTCGATGTAAGTAATTTTTTAATTAGTATTTCTATACATAAATCTGTAAAATTGGAAAACTCTTTCAGAAATTTTCAAAAATGTGTTACCCAAATACTATGAAATTCAGCAAAATTTTATAAAGAATACTTTCGTTTAAAAATTACCCAAAATGTTTAAAAAAATAATAATTCATCCCGAAAAACTTTAATTTTGTGAAAAATTTTTTTTAACAATTGGCTATAAACATTTGAATGCTCGACTTTTCGGCAAAAAATTGTGATATTCGGATTCAGCGGATGAAAATACATAAAAAAGTTTAGCTTCATCCATCGAGCTCAAAATTTTACGAACATATCATACCGTATCCACGTCGAAAAACTTTAAACGGGTTTTTCTCGAAACTATGTTTTTCAAATCGGTGACCACTATAATTCAAAAACCACTCGATGGATTTTGATGAAATTTGGTGTGCTTATTGATAGCATTAAAAACTAGTCCCTAATCGAAGGATTTTCATTTTTGTTGAAAATTTCAATTTTTTTGAACAATAAACGAGCGATTTTCCGGTCGAAAATTGAAAGTTATCTGTCGGAAGCCGCCATTTTGTTAATTAAAAAAAAAGCTTCGATTAAGGACTAGATTTATTATTAAACTAGTGATTTTTTTTTGGTTTTTTGATTTCAGATGATTCAGATGATTCATACATTTTTATAAATAATCAATATTTTTCTTTGAAAATTTCTACAAGTCAAGTTGAAATATAACATAAAAAGTCTGTGTAACCACTTTTGTAAAACAAACTTAATTGCTATAAAAAAAAACGATTGAAAATGCTCGTTTTTTCACGCCTCTGACTGCATCTCACCCCTTAAGGTAATCCTATCGCTTCACACTAATCATACCACTGATTATACTTGAGACTTGTACAATTTATATTTTTAACATACATATGCAAAACAAATTATTTGTAATAACTAAAATTTTCAATGTGCAAACGGTTTTATGAATGTTCACATTTAATTAGAAAAATAGTATATTCCAACGATTTGCGCAATATTTCTAGATTTGATATTTGGCAACATTGGTTCTACCCCGTCTCTTTCTACTCAACCTGGAGAGTTTAATCTCCATGCTTTTTACTGTCGATCTGTCAAAACAATGTCAGGTGCGAGAAATATAAAGCATTGTATTCGGGCCACGACTGGTAAAAAGCGTGGAAAATTTGTGTCGGCGAAATATGTCGGTTAAAAATGAAATATGTGTGGAAATTCGAATGAGTGAGATGAGGTTAGGACTACAGTCAGCTGTTGCCTTGCTGTCACGTCTCTTTATCGTAGCAAGTGGTAATAAATCCAATACCGGAAGTTCAAATTAAACTTGATATTACATAAAAATAAGGTCAATAAGCGTCATTTTTTCTGCGAGCATTGGATTACTACAAGTATGTAAATCTGATTATTTTCAAGAATCTGACGGATTCCCACTATTATGTACACTTTTGTAGCGACCGGAAATTGGGTTTTTGTATGTCGCCTGGGAATGCCTTCACAAAAACACGCAATTTTAATTTTTTTTTTCTCGGTATTTAGGTCGATAACTGACCCTGAAATTTTACAGAGAGGATTATTAATATATTTAGTGAAACTCAAAAAAAGATTATGAACTATATAAAACATCAAAAATCTCTGAAACTAAGTTGTGAACCGGATCAATTTTTGTACAGTTGATGCATCCTAAATTAATCTCTGGGTGATATAAATTCCAATCTACAAGCATTTCGATTTGAGTCTCAAATCTCCTGAAATAATCACCAAACCCAAACAAAATCAGGATGCAATGACCACTGAAAAGCACAGGTTCGTATAACCGGAAGCCGATGGTCTTTTTCACCTTACCTGAAGGCTCAACAGGGGAACAGGTGTGTCCATGACCTCGGCCAGACAGAGCGCCATCATCAATATGACCACGAGCTCTCCGTAAACGTTGCTCAGCACAATCCATAGTTGCGAACTGTAACGCACAAAAAATATCACCGAATAATCATTATCATCAAGTCATTTGTGAAATTCTGCTGAAATTTTCGCGTCGCAAACCTTCAACCCACATCTAGCGAATAAAAATAGCCACAGTGCCAGTAATTATTATAATAATCACGAAAAATAATTCAATAACAATAATGATAATAGTGACAATCTCCGCTACAACAGTAGCGTCGATTTTACTATCCTTATACTTAAGTATAAGCGAGAAAATAATGATTTGATAACAATGGATCCAGCAATAACATGGTGATAATAATAATAACGGTGTTAAAGTTCGCGTCGATTTTTAATTTCTGCATTTTTGTCACTATTCAATTGTTTTTGCAGATTCATAGCTTTTTTCCTGATCGCAGCGAAGGCAAGGAAGGCAGCGGTGTGGGGCCTGATGAAAAGAGCAAGAGTGGACAACCTGAAATATAGACTCCATCTGATGAACTCTATGGTAAAAGCAGGAGCGATATATTGGGTGGATGCGTGGGGATGAAGGGAGGAAATGGAGAAGATGCAAGGGGGATTTGTAAAAATGGGTTCAGCGAGGAACATCGGTCTACCTCTGGAAAATGAAGGCTGACAAGAGAAGCATTGAAGTGGAAGCTAGGCAGATGGCCAGCAACTACTTGTTACGAATTGTGGAAATGGACGAGAACAGATGGCCAAAAATCTGCCCAAAGGAGGAGCTCAGGAACATTAAAAATGGGAACGAATCAAGATGGGGAAGGGAGTTAAGGAGACGGGAGGATCATGGAATTAATAAGGAATAATGGAGACAAAGGGGCGATCAGAGACATTCCGAAGGGAGGAATAGAGATAAAGAGAGATCAGAACATTAAGGAAAATTGGGGAGGAATAGACAAATCTTCATTCTGTAATTATTTCAAGGATATAAAAGAAAAATTGGGGAGGGAGGCTTTCTGGGAAGACGTTAGGGGTGCCATGAAAAAAGAGTGGGGAAGACTGAGGTGCGGTAACTTAGAGAGGGCAGGGAAGAAAGGCTACAGCAACTGGGCATGCATAGTATGCGTAAAGGAAGGGGAGAACGTTGGAACATACATGACAGTGTGGGGAAGCAAGGAGGAAAATTAACAATAAGTGGGTAGAGGGAGTCGACAACTGGAGAGAGGATAGCGTGGGAGATTGCCTAAAAGGCCGGTGGATAGAAACGCTGAAAGGAAAAATAGCCAAAGAATTGGGAGAACACACAATGGCATTCAGGGGACTCCACGCAGCAGTCTGAAGACTACGCGAATTAGTTTATCAAATACATCTAAACTAGTAGTCTTAGGCATGCAATGGACACACAAGCACTTTTAGGGAAACTTAACGTTATATAGTGCTAGGAGTTATAGTCTTTCATATATGTTTTATGCGCAATGCAAAATTGTACTGAACACTAAGGTGGTTAATGTCATAGCAATCGCAAGACATGTGGAATAAATAAATTAGTACATAAAAAATCTAGTTTTTTCCTGATATTTATTGGCCGAAAAAATAAGCGTTTAAGGCCTTAGGCCACTCTAGAGCCCGAAAAAAAGGTTTTTTGCGGATTTTTTCTCAGAAAAGCCACAAAATAAATCGAGATTGCAAAAAAAGGGTGTTTAGCTTAGATATCAATGACTGTATACCAGGGTTGGGCACATTAGAATTTTTTTATTCATAAATAATAAAGAAATTTATTCAAAATTCGTTCCCAAAATGAATGAAGAATCTCACTGGATTCAGTACTCATTCCGAAAATGAATAATGAATCCAACTCAATTCAGTATTCATTTAAAAATTAATAATGAATCTGTATTTCCATTGTCCATTTTACATTTTCCATTGTCCATACTGTATTCGGTATTCATTTCGAAATGAATAATGAATCCTACTGGATTCAGTATTCATTTCAACATGAGTAATGAATCCAACTCGATTCAGTATTCATTCCGTATTCGGATATCATCAAATTGAATAATCTGGAAAAATGGACAATGGAAATGGGACAAATATAATGTCCCATTTCTACCCCCATTTCTTCAGTTACTAGATACTAAGAGCGCGATTTCCTTTGAGTAAATATAATGTAATCGGACGATAATGTTTCAATAGAATAAACATGTTTTCTGTCAATTTTTCCAGATTATTCAATTTGATGATATCCGAATACGGAATGAATACTGAATCGAATTGGATTCATTACTTATGTTGAAATGAATACTGAATTCAGTTGGATTCATTATTGATTTTAGAATGGATACTGAATCAAACTGGATTCATTATTCATTTTGAAAAGAATACTGAATCCAGTAGGATTCATTATTCATTTTCGGAACGAATACTGAATCCAACTGGATTCATTATTTATTCTCAGAACGAATACTGAATCGAGGTGGATTCATTATCGAAAAAAAATTAATATCCATCTGACATGTATTAGGTATTATTTTCCTACTCGAATACTTTCAGTATTCGAGTATGCCCATTTCTGCTGTATACAATAATTTTTTTGAAGCGATTAATTTCAAAATGGTGGCTGTGCAGCGTTTATCTCAAAACTGCATTTTTTAAGTTGGCCGGAAACATAACTCAGACAATTTTCAACCGATTCATTTGGAATGTTGAATAGATCTTGAAAAACACATTGTTTATGGAAGTACGTAGGATTTTTTTTTATATTCCATAGTTCATTTGTTATTAACGATTTTTTAGGCAATTTTTTCGAAAGTGAAAAATGTGCCCAAGAAATCGTCAGACAATTGTTATTAACAAGTGAACTATGCAATATAAAAAAAAATCCTACGTACTTCCATAGACAATGTATTTTTCAAGATATATTCAACATTTCAAGTGAACCGGTTGAAAATTGTCTGAGTTATGTTTCCGGCCAACTTAGAATATGCAGTTTTGAGAAAAACGCTGCACAGCCGCCATTTCGAAATTGATCGCTTCAAAAAAATTATCGTATGCAGTCACTGATATGTATGATAAACACTCTTTTTTGTAATCTCGATTTATTTTGTAGTTTTTCTGAAAAAAAAATCCCCAAAAAGCCTATTTTTTCGGCCTCTAGAGTGGCCTAACCCCTTAAGAAAAGATCCATTGCCATTGTATCCCAACGATGCAATCTTCGACAATATTAATAATAATAGTACAAAAAATATGATTTTCAATGACATTAATAACCCCATCAACAATGCGATTGTAATAAAGGAGATCGTTATAAATGCGATGATTGTTGTTCAAAGAAAATGAATGAAACAGCATGAATCTAACAACAACGACAAAAACAATAATAATATTAGCAAACATGATATGGTAAGAATATTAATCCCGAAAGTAACAGCAACAGCGACAATAATAATGCGATTATTATTGTCGAAATTGCGAAATGTTAATAATAATAATTATGAATTAAAAAGATAATGATAATAATAATAATCATTATAAACTAGAAGAATAATGAGAACAATACTCATTATACGTTAAAAGGATAATAATTATAATGACAACAACAATCATTGAACGTTAAAAGGATAAAGATAATAATTATTATTGTAAATTGAAAGGATAATGATAATAATGATGATAATAATCATTATAAATTGAAAGGATAACGATCATAGTGATAATAATAATCATTATAAATTAAAAGGATAATCATGATAACAATGATAATAACAATAAGTGGGTGAAAAATGCTCACTATGGTTCCGAATGATCGAGCAAATCGTCGGACGAACGTGCCCTCGCAAGAATTCGCGACACAAGTGATCTCGGTGGTGGTGCCGTATTGGTAACAGGTCTTCCCTCGTTGCTCGGTAATTGTTCACTCGGGCCGGCGCTTCTCTCACCCCTGGCGGGGTTGCCCGAGTGGTTTCCCTCCACCGTGCCACCCGTCGTGCTTCCGGTCTCGTTCAGGCTGTCCTTGTCCTGCGGTTCATTGCTCGCTGGAACAATGATAATCACAACGGGAGAAATGAATGTTAAAGAAAAAGTAAAATGGGAGCAAGAAAAGCTGGATCGACCATAAGTTTCGAATATGCAAAGTCAAGCCAACAATTAAATAAATAATATGCGGAGAAAAGTTTAATGGGATAAAGCGCGTTATTTTTCATCGTCAAAAGAAACGGAAATGTTCCGCGCATAATTTCTACCGCAAAGATATCTCTTTTTAGTGTAGAAAAGAATCTTGTAATGCTTTGCATTGCACGCGTCGTGTGCACGCCCCACGAAGCCAACAGCGCGTACAGTAGACGCTCCCATAAGTAAATTAGCGACGAGCCACGCGCGCCGTCGTCCCACCAACTCACCATCGTCTCCCGGCTCCGCCCACTCTCCCTTCCCGCACGGGCGCGTGCGCACTCGCTGCACGCGCGAAATTCAAATGCGATTTTCGCGCGTCACGCGTGATGTACGGGTTTTTCGCACATGCAGGAGAAAAGCACCATACATCGGATAGTTGCTTAAGGGGTTATACCAGTGTGACACTTTAAAAAATCGATTTTTTTTGCCTTTTTCGACGATTTATACTTTCAAGAATATCCTGTAAAAATTCCAAGGCCGTAACTCTAATCATTTTATCTTGCAAAAATCGATAGTTAAATTTTTAAACGCGTTTTTCTCTAAATGAAATTTTTCAAATTTGCTGACATTGTAACTCAAAGAGCAATTATTCGAGTGACTTGAAATTTGAACTGAGTACTCTTGAACATATTTACTCTGCAATGACGTATTTTTGATTGGATGAAAATTGACGATTCGACATTGAAAAAAGCGACCATTTTATAGGCAAGAAAACAGACTTTTTTTCATAACTACGCCATTTTGTTAGATTTTGATATTTTTCGAAAATCCTACGTCATTGTACAGGAAGTACCTTCCAGTTGAACGACATTTTTTTCTTTTTCGGTTTCAGCTACTCAATCGGCCGGAATCATGTGAGCAGGGGAGGAACTTTTTTTTTTGGCGCCTCGGACGGCAGCGCATAAGTCGCTTGGATTTTCATATTCTTCTATAAAAATATTATGTAATATAGGTCAAATATAGCCAAAGATATTCTTAATTTTCCGAAACATTTGAGTACTTTTTTTCTCCAAAAAATTGCCGAAAATCACCCAAATGTTCAGCGTTCACACTGGTATAGCCCCTTAATAACGGATAGTTGCTTAATATCGGATAGTTGTTGAATATCGAATAGTTGCTTATTATCGGATAGTTGCTTAATATCAGATAGTTGCTTAAGGGGTCTTCTCACTTTAGACGCTTAAGAAGGCTATTTTCATGAATTTTTTTGATAGGTTTATATTATACATATTGATATAAAAGTTGTTACACTTGACAAAAATTTCGAAATGCATTTTTCAAATGTATACGTTTATGTAATCCAAACAAACTTTAAACGCGTTTTGATCGAAACAACGTTTTTCGACGGCTTGTTGATAAAATCTTCGAAACTACTGAACCGATCCTCATGACATTTTAACCACATATTCTTTACAACTATAGCTACAGCGCACTTCAAGGATCTTTTTAAATTTTGATATTTACTATTTTTTTTTGCCAAAAACGGTGAAAAAAACACGTTTTTTATTTTTTTTTTCGAAAAATGTCCGCCATTTTGTTATTCTTGCATATATCAAAAATCGTATGATATGCGCTATAGCCATTAACATACTGAATCTAAAACCGTTCGATTTTGTTGGTTCGGATGTTCCATCTCCGAGATTTCATCAACAGCGCAGACCTATAATTTTTTTAAGACATTTTTTTAACGACCATTTTCGTCTATAAATAGTGCCTAGAATTAATAAATAATTTTTTTAAATGTATTTCGAAAGTGTATTCATTAAGTATAGTGCCTAGAATTAATAAATAATTTTTTTAAATGTATTTCGAAAGTGTATTCATTGAGTTTAACAACATTTATATCAATATCTATAATCTAAACCTATCAAAAAAATTCATGAAAATAGCCTTTTTAGCGTCTAAAGTGAGAAGATCACTTAATATCGGATAATGGACTATGTCGAGTTTTCCTACAGCGAAATCTGTTTTGGATTTTATACATCAGTAACTAGGCACAATAACAATAATTAGGAATCAATAACAAAAATGGCCTAACAGTGAACTGATGTTACTTTTCGCCGACGTGAAAAAATATTCGTTGTGTCAAAAAGTGTTGTTTTCATTGAGGTAACTCCAAATGATTTATGTTTGTGTTATTTTTTACGAACTATAATATTTTTTTTACTTAATAAAGGTATAATGTTCGCAAAAATAGCAATCTGTACAAAAATATTACCGTACATATTCGGCCATGTCAAATCTTAATATCGGATACTCAATCGAGACTCATATTGTATACCCCTTAGTGCCAAACTGTTCCTACCCAATCAATGATTAACTCATAAAGACGGATTGTTTGGTGATAATTACAATGTCGAAACAATAAACGTTTTGTTTTATTTTATATAAAAATAGTCCCCTAATATCAGATATAAGAAAAAGAGTTTGGGCCCTTATATCGGATATCCCATTATAGGCAACCTTTTTGAAAACCATGACTTCTGTCATTTTGTAAAACATCGTATAACTCAAATTTTCAAATGTAATGTGTAAAATAATTAGTGCCAACTTTTTGTATGTGACATGCAGATCATAAAATCGTGAAATTTGCAGGTCTTAGCACTTGTTTACTTTTTTTTTTTCAATTTCAAACAAAAGTATCCGATATATGATGCCTCTCCCCTATGTACGCACACGTATGGAAACAGATTTGCGTAGGGTCGACGGCAGATGGGTGAGTATCGGTGTCACAGTAATGCCCGATGTACTGTACAAATTGTACACCTGAGCAAGCACCCCAAGCCGATCTCACTCACAGTCGAACTCTCCGGCAGCCCGCACGTACAAGTGTACACATTGCTCGCGCATGCGTGAAATTGGTGCGCGTGGCGGCACGAGTATCGAGAGTTTGCACGCACTATCCCGCGTCAATGGAATTCGCACTCGATGACGAATGGCATCTAAAGAATTACAGCCCGTTCTTCAAACGCACACCATCGGACGGACCGTATAATTAATTAAAACAAAACAAAAAAACTACCGAGATTTCTCTTTTTTTCAGCTGCAAGAAAAAAGTCAAAATCAAGGCGCACCTCGCGCAGGTTACGCTTCGATGGATACGAAAAATCCCGGGAACGAAAGCGAAGCGTGCTCGTAAGAAACATGCCCCGACCACGTCCTCGCGAAGTAAAGAAGCTTGTTAGTCGTTTTTTTTCTCGTTCGTTTCGAGGAAACTCCGCTTGTATGAATGCCCACGGTCGAACATCAACAAAGCGAATTGTTTTGAGGGGTGAGGCTACTGCTAAAAAGACGAACACTCGTTTGTCGCTTGAGGCAACGCAAATTTAAAAGGAAGGTCCAACATATGCTGCAGGAAACGCAGATTGAAGGCAAACTTAGTATTACAACGATAGAACTGCTAGTAAAACTTCGAACCCTTTTTTTCGATGATTGGTTTCTCAAAACGTTGTACACTATTTATCGACATTTTATGAACGGATTGATTTAAGGGGTTAGGCCACAGTAACGGGTATAAAATCATGTGCGAATTTAATAATTTTTTTTTCGTATGAAATTTAAAAAATATTGTTTTATTCAAAAGTTGTAGGTATTTGAATGAATTTCCAGTGAAAAATTTCGTATAAAACTGCTCATAAAATGAAAACTTTTCGATTAATCAGAAATTCCGTACGTACTTCTCTGCGAAATGCAATTAGGAACATAACATTCAAATTTGGAGTAAATCGAGTGAAAATTGTTGAAGTTATTTGTCACGCCAATTGGAAAAAAGCTGTTTCGAGAAAAACGCGTTTAAAGTTTTAGGTACTCTATGGCCGTGCCAGAGATGGGCTTACATTATACGCTCAAAGTCGGCGAAAAAAAAATGTCTTGCCATAAATGAAATAGTAACTTATTCTTATCACGATAAAGCACCGTTTTAGCGAAAAAAAATAGATTTTTCGAAAATTCCACTGTGGGCTTACCCCTTAAAATTCGGTACATTTATTCAGTGTAATAGTAGCTTAGTCTTGACGGACGTTTTTCAGCTTAATATTTTTTTAAATTAGTAAAAAGCTTGGTCAAGTTTTAGCCAATATTATCAATTTTAAGAAAAAGCTCGATTTTTTTGTTTCAGATCACCCCGTTGGCCAAAATGGAGTACACCGTTGAGCCGTTTAATGGTTCTTCACGAGATTGCTTATAACTTCTTGATTTATTAACACTTCGTCTGTAAACCTGGGTATTTCGTGTCTGAGCCAAAACTACTTTCCTACCGCGTTGCTTCATTTATTTAACAAAAAAATTACGAAAAAAAAATATTTTTCTACAATTTCATGATTGATATATTAAATTGAATGTTTCGAACACGGTCGTGAATTTTTCGCAAAATGATTCGAATGTATTCGAGTGAAGAAACGGAGGACTTGAAATGCCCAGGTTTACAGATGGAAGGTACCGGAAAAACGTTTACAGACGAAGTGTTAATATTTTTTAATAAGATTTGGTACACAACTTTGTATTTTTCGTACACAACATACAACAAATGTCCAGATGAATTTTTAATCATCCTACTTATTGCTTCAAAATTAATCTTTTCAAATAACCCCGATTTTCGAATCGTCATACGAGCCTAACCCCTTAAGGGGGTCTTCTTCGGGGAGTTGCACGCCTTGTGAACAATCACTTAGAGTCCGAATTTGAAAAAAATTGTTTTACACGGCCCGCCGGCGTGAGCCCGATAAAACTCGCAAGATAAAAGCGTCGATTAGCATGGAAGAAGGAGGTGCGCGAGCGAACGAGACCGAGGAGAGAGACGGGAAAGTCATTGCGCACAATGCATTAACGACGATATATATCTGAAAGTCGACAGCCTAACCTCAAAACGAAGTCTGAAGCCCACAAACGAGCCTTCTTGTAACAAAATTTACTCGACCTGAGAGTTAATGATATATTTTGCCTATAACTTCAATATACCGGGTGCCTCATATAAAATGTTACAGGCTTATCTCTCATAAGGTAAAACCAATTGAATAAAAAGAAATATATTGGTTGATCCAAATAAATGTCTGAACGCGCAGTGCCGCTGATATATGAGATTGTTACAATACTATAAAATATTGGGAAATGTGATTGATTTAAATAACATATTATATTATTTGAAAATCTCTTCTGTTCTCTGAATATCTTCATTATCCTTCAAATAAAATTATATTCTATTGAAATCGTATTTACAATCCGTAGATGTATGGATGAAATAATTAAGCGGTTGCTACAACATTTTTTATTTCGTACAAAAATATAATCAATAGAATTAATTATTTTTTTACTACATCGAAACGAATATGCCATGAGACGTAACGTTTTCGTACTCCGTACAATATCAAAAGTGCAATATCATGCAACTAGTATGAGATAGAAACAAGTGTATATTATGATTGAAATATCACCAATGGGGATCCGAAATAACGGTATTTTTTGCCACAAAGTACAGGTGTCATCTGTAGCAACGCATTTAGTCTCTGGTAGAAAAAAATATAATATTCGATGAAATAAATGTTCATTGAAATCGAGAGAATATATCTGTAAATTCGAGAAGTCATGTTTTTGATATGATTCTATGTGCACTTGCAAACATTTTTTGGTAGTTGGTTCAAATAAATGCACACTTACGAGAGCTGCTGAAAATATTTGAAAAATCGCATGCAGTTCTTTGGAATAGGATAGAATTGTCACAATAACGTGTTGGATCGAATTCGTTTTACTAAAAAAAATTGGAACTTTTTCAATTTTTTAAAAATCTTAAATAAAAAGTGAGCATTAGAATGATCATCCACGATAATAGTGGAGAGAATTTCAGATATCCAATGGAATATTCATGGAGAGAATATCAGTTATTCAACTGATAAGAACAGATACTACACTTTGATCTTGGCCACAGGCTAAGAAGCGATGCTTTATAGAGATTTTCGGCTCGCGCTACGCTTACGAGAAACGAGCGCGCGTGCGGCTTCTAGCGGTTACTCCGAGAACTACAGGATTCCTCACACCTATAATTTCATTGGCGCTCGGCCATGATTTGGTTGAATTTTTTCAACCAAATGCGCACGAAACAAATGTCATTTTCGCATGATTTTTTAACCAAATCAGACATTTGCTTAATATTTTTCAATCAAAATAAAATATTAATATTTCAACGAATAATGCACTTGAAAATCAATATCGGATATGATGAAAAAAAATTAAATAACGTACTTACTCAATAGAAATTTTATCTGAATCAAACGAGCGAAATTCAATTTTTCTTGTGTACTCGAATCAACAATATTCATGTTATGAATTGACACGCTTTTTTTGTTTGTTTCAAAAAATCAATTCAAAACTATATGATTTGTACGCGATAATTTTTAGATAGGTTCAATAATATATTGTTCTCGGCTAACAATATATCTTATGAATGGAAAAAAACTTTTAATTTTATCATGTTATTAAAGTTAATAGCGTTTTGTTTGGACTAATAGATCCGATTATTTACACCAACAATTTTACAATTGAATCAACGAAATTTCATTCAATAACACCAATGATATTGGTTCAATGATTTTTTTCTCAGTGTATGGATTCTCATTGGAAATGTTTCAAATAATGGTTGTTCGGTTTCAACGGGTAAAAAAGATGGAAATCTGAATTTGACCTTCGGCATAACGACCAAGGTCATGTGACGGTCAACTTCGAATGTTTAAATTAGTACAGCCATTTTTTATTGCACATTTTCACTCTCATATTTTTTAAATAGGACCACTACGTTTACAGAGCTTTATCAAGGAACGAAAAACAAGTTCACATATCAAATTTCAAGATGATCCATGAAGATTTAGTATGAAAAATTGGTAAAAATGAAATTTCGATGTTTCAAACCTGAAATCGATAGAAAAAAACGGTGTAAACACTAACTCCTATAAAAGGAGCACAAAATGATGGTCACCTCTTTCAATGCACGCTTGCAACCTGATCCGTATTGATTGTATTATCTTATTAATCACGTCAGTCTGCATTAACGGACCGGCTCTGATTGAGGTTTCAATAGTTTAATATTTCGCAAAATCCAAGTAAATCGTACGCTTTTTTTGACATTTTTCGCAACTAAGAATCTTATGAACTTATTTTGGAAAGCAGTGGAAAGTTTACGATTTCCATAATAAATATGTGTGTTCCCTTCAATGAAAAGTATTATGATAGAATTTCAGTCTGTCATTCCGGAATTAAATTTTCCGCAAAATGTTTCCTTATGAAAAGCAAATTGATATGATCGTAATTTACGGACAATATCACAAAAATGCAACGCTGTCAATGCGAAACAGATCGGAAGTGGTGGCTATCACTTCAAGTATCTTTTATAGGAGAAGTGTTTGCACCGTTTTTTCAATGATTTCTGGGCTACAAGAATTGAGATTTCTTTTTTATCGATTTTTTATACTAAATCTTAATCGATCATCTTGAAATATGGTGTGCAGAGTTGGTTTTAGTTCCTTGATAGAATTCTTTAAAAAAAATAGTGGTCCCATTAAAATAAGAAGGAAGTGACCTTGAATTCTAAAGGCCTCGATCCGGATAAACCATGATCGCAGCCACCACTCGACGACCCCCTTTGAACTATGCAACTTTTGTAGAAAAAGTTTTCTCCTAAGTCTGATAGGTTAAAAAATATTTCTACTGCTAATAGTTGTTGCCTCCCCCTTTAAATATATATGTACAGTGTATCCTGTTATGAATGGATAATCCTGCAACTATCGATAAGCCAGAGTATGTCCTCTACTATATGCTGGAATTTCCGTTTAGTAAAAGTTCCACGGTTTTCGAGATTTTGAGCGTTGTGTTATTTTTTGAAAAAGTCATCTGCTTATGGTTTTTCGCATGCCTTAAACTAAGCAACTTTTTAAAGTAATTGGCGCGATGAATATATATAAATATGAATATATATATATATATATATATATATATATATATATATATATATATATATATATATATATATATATATATATATATATATATATATATATATATATATACAGGGTGTCCTGTCGGTGGTTGAAGAAACAAAAAGAGCCGTCAACGTAACCTCCAAATGGACTCGTTCAAGACCGCAAAAAAGCCGCATTCTGGTGACGGAGTTTACCCGAAATTAAGATATTTATTTATTTATTCATAGTAATTTCAGGTAAGCTTCGTCACGAGAATGCGGCTTTTTTGCGGTCTCGAACGAGTCCATTTGGAGGTTAGGTTGACGGCTCTTTTTGTATCCTCAACCGCCGACGCGCGCCCTTCCGTTAGTCTCGATGTTCCGCGGAAACGGGACGAAGTTACTTGGCGAAAGTTGGCAGAAGGATCGCACGTGTTGCGGAGCCCGGGTTAGGCCACGTACGATCATAAGGAGTTGGGGGCGGTCCAATTGAGCCAAATGACAAATTATGCATTTTCTTTTCAATGAACCTCGAAAAATGCCTACGAGATTTATTCTATAGATGCTCATTTTTCATTTTCATGTGATTGAAGGCAAAATTATGCATTTTTATATTTTTATTACGCGAATCAGAGTTTTGTGTTACTAACAACTTGGAAAAGTAAAAAATTATCGATTATTATGAAAAAATTGCGTTGATCAATTTTTCTTTCTACAATTTAGAATGAAATTTTGTATCATTTACAATCATGCCTATTTATATTTAGTTCACGAGATTATTTATTACTACCATCAATTAATTATTAAGTGTTGCCGAAATACGGCAACTTCGCGGACATTGAGGTTGGCAGCAATGCTTTTCATTCGCCAGCCAAGATTCGTAGTCTTTTATCAAACCTTGATGGTTCAATATTGAAGATATGTAGTTTACGGTGGGCAAGATGGGTTTTTTTTTCTAAATGTTTGCAATGGTTTAGTTTGCGTTAATCCGTTGTTAGAAATGCTTTATCTTGGTGCTAAATAGCTAACAAAAATTACATCACCCGTAGCGTGAACGTCTCGACCATCTAACTGCACGTAAACTTACATACATTGAACTATTTTTTATCTCTGGGGTTTTATGGTGAAAAAAGTTCCCAAAATTCGTAGAGACTCAGTGTAGTCTAGATAATAACATTTTTTTTTTCAATCTTGGATCGTGGCAAACGCTCAACTTCCATAAGGTCTTAGGCCACAGTAACGGGTACAAAATCATGTGCGAATTTAACAATTTTTTTTCGTATGAAAAAGTCATTCACTCGTAAATTTAATTACACATCTATTTAGTATGAGTATCAAGCTGTTAGATTTTTTTTTATGTACAAAATGGCCGAGTACTAATATTTTCTTTTGTTATCTTTTTTAGGCGCTCCGCGGCGTGACATTTAGCACCCACAATTTTTTACCTAGAACAAAAAACGAAAATTCTCGTCAATCTACATTAGAATACCTAGAGAAGTACGTACGGAATTTAAAAAATATTGTTTTATTCCAAAGTTGTAGGTATTTGAACTTAAGAAATGAATTTTCAGTGCAAAATTTCGTTATAACTGCTCATAAACTGCTTATAAAATGAAAAGTTTTCGATTAATCAGAAATTCCGTACGCACTCTGCGAAATGCAATTAGGAACATAACGTTTAAATTTGAAGTAAATCGAGTGAACATGGTTGAAGTTACTTGTCACGCCAATTGGAAAAAAACTGTTTCGAGTAGGCGGCCATTTTGTACATCGAAAAAAAATTCTAACAGCTTGATATTCGTACTAAATAGATGTGTAATTAATTTTATGAGTGAATCACTTTTTCATGCGAATTTTTTTTGTTAAATTCGCACAAGACTTCATGCCCGTTACTGTGGCTTAAGGCCTTAATCGGAGGTTTAGCTACTGCGATATCCTGCGAAAGATCCTGCGCACTCGTTTTCTTACCTCGTGGATCCCGACGCCCTTCCCGCCCGCAGCGACATGCAGCAAAAATCTCGCACTTTATCCTCAACCGACACCCGCACTATTTTCAAAGCCCATCCGGAATCACGCCGTTTTCATTGAATTTTAGAGAAACCCGTCCAAGCTCGAGGCGTTTGAACTTTTCCCGCCAATTTTATTCCGAAAGAACAACGCACAGAGCTGTGCCGGTTACATCTCTGAGATTCAGAGTGTCTTTCGGATTGGACGTACGGGAAAAGACGATTAGATGGTGTTGTCCGTACGACAGGACGACGTTGAGTGCGCGATCGAACGAGTCTTCCGCTAGGGGGCTTCTCCCTCGTGCGGTCGTCGCTCACATCCCGGCAAAACGGCCGTACGTCCCCTACGGTACCCACCGCGTATACACTTGTTTTTTTTTTTAACGCACGCGAAGTTCCGCGAAGCCTGCGCCGAGAAGGAAAAAAAATTGCGCGGCAGAGACGGAACACAGAGGGAGGGTGAAAGAGCGGAAGGATGACGACTCCGCATTTCGTTTGCGTATCGCGAGCGAACGATCTAGCGGGACAAACTAGTACTGTGTACGTTTGTCTCTTGAGGACAAATGAGATGTTTGTCTCTCGGGAGTTGGAGGATTCACTTCTCGTATCTGGGAAAGCAAATGCTGCTGACAGAAACATTCTATTCAAACAGGGTGTCTCAAAATTAGATGACGTTTTAAATAGCACGCCATTTTTTGTGGCGAAAATAGAGGACAATCTTTGAGAACTGGCATCGGGAAGTATTGAGGTTTAGGCATGGAGAATTACACGATCGAGGAACGCATAGAGAAGACCTACACTATGGGCCTGGTATCGATGATTCCATGTAAGTTGACAAATTTCATGATTTATTCATTCCCAAATTTTCAAGCGCGTTTTTCTCAAAACCACGTTTTTCAAATCGGTACCCAAAATTTCTCGAAAACCAATGAACCGATTGCCTTGAGGTTTTTTGTGGTTATTCTATACACCATTGTCTAGTACTTGTCATAGGATTTTTTTTCCGTTACTTAGTTTTTGTTTTATAGGCAAAATAATAACTAATTTTTGGCCCGAAAATCACTATTTGTGTTCAAACGTCCGCCATTTTGTCATAAATCGATATTTTCAAAATCGGCTATGACAAGTACTAGATTATAGTATCTAATTTAATAATCTTTTTGGTTTTTTTTTTCAGATGATTTTTGAAGAAACGCCAGTGGGCACCGTATACGCAGATTTTTTTACGACGCTCCAAGGATCATACAATATCCTTGTATATTTTTCATATTTTTAAATAAAGAAAATTAAACATATTTTTGAATGTATATACTTTTGGATAATTAAAACCCCAATCCGAAATTGCAAATAGTTTTCCTTGAAAAAATTCACAAAAATGGCCTTTTTTCCGGCTCCTAGGTGTATATCTCCCCTTAAAATGAAAATGTTCGTACTTTTCAAATAAATAATACCTTTCATTAAGGGGAGGTAGCTGAGTAAACGGCGTTAAAAACAGGTAAACTTCGGGATTTTTTATCTCAAAAACTAATGTTTCGATTGGATCCGGTTTTTTTAAATGGAAAATATGAACATTGAGGTATGTTTAGGAATTTTTTAAAATAAATTCGTTGACTGGAAGCGATTCAAACGCGATTATCTCGAAACATAGTTTTCAAAGTCGGTGCCAGATGTATCTCGGAAACGGCTTGTCCGATTTTGTCCAAATTTGAATACAATATTCTTCGATAGTTTTTCTCGTTCGCCACGAAGGAGTTTCCCATTTGATTGAACCATTGCTGTTTTATGCAATGTGTATGCAATCCAAAATCGTCGGAAATTGCGAACGAAAAACGATTGTTAAATTGAAACGGTCGCAATTCCGTCAAAAATGAAAATTTCAAAAAAATCCTGCGTGGCAATTATTAGGTATTAGGTGTAGTAAAAAGAAATCCATCATTTTTGCCTTCAATTTCATGCAAAAATAATGGTTTTCTTTTTACTACACTTAATGTATACACACACACATACACTAGCTTTCCGCCCGCGGCTTCGCCCGTGCATACTTGTGTTGAATGCTCCTTAAGGCGAAGTACAAGATGTACCACGTGACATATGAGTGCGAGAGAGACAGCTGACATTTTCGAAGAGAGATTGCTCAGAAATGAATGATATTTAGTGCATAAAGAAAGCGTCAAGCTCTGCGTCAGGGAATTCTTCAGAGCCTGATGCTTTTGTTTTCCTCAAAAACTCCACTAACTATGAGGAAAGTGGAAAAAAATGATGAGGTTATGTCGATCTTGGACATGCCGTTAATGAAATGTGCACCCCAAATGTTTCATCAAGGAACACGTAGAATTGTGTTGAAGAGCATCAATACTAAGTTTCAAGTAAATCTGACCAGATATTTCTATTACCATACAAACTTTGCTACCCCGTTTTCCCCTTGAGGATTGAATTGAAATGAAACGCTGAAGTTTCATTAATTTTGTCTCGGAGAAGTAAAACAACGTTTCAAGTAAATTTGACCCGATTTTTTTATTTTCCGTACAAACTTTGCCACCCCCTTTCGTTTAGGGGTTGAATTTCGAAAAACGCTAAAAGACGTATTTCATTAATTGTGTTGAAGAGCATTGAGACTGAGTTTGAAGTAAATCTTCTGACCAGATTTTTTTTATTTTCCATACATACTTCGCCACCCCCTTCTCCTCTTAGGGGTTGAATTTCTAAAAACGCTGAAATAAACGTTTCGTTAATTGCGTAAGAAGCACGAATGCGAAATTTCAAGTAAATCCGACCAGATTGTTTCGAATTTCCATACAACCTTTTCCACCTCTTGTCGCCCCTTAAGGGTTCAATTTCGAAAAATCCCTCCTTAGAAGGTGCCTACATAATAGGATCACCATGCCCTCCAAATTTCACGTTTCTACATTCAGCGGTTTAGACTGGGCGATGATGAGTCAGTCAGTAAGTCAGGGGTTTGCCTTTTATATGAATATAAAACAGTATATTCAAAACAAATAAGATCGTAGTAGGCCGCCAGACAAGGAAAAAATGTATTTGATTCAAGTATATCCAATTTAAATTAAATATTTTTCTGGCAGTGTGCACCCAAAATCCTACAACGTTTATCCCATACTCTTTCTCGCATCGTCCATATTTTTTTGAGACGTTTGCCTGCATGTATTAAAGTGGACCGAGAAATTCAGCCCGCCGAGAAGCCTCTCGAATAAGTGAATAAGTAAAAGATCATTTTTTTCGGGACCAATTTGTGCCCCGTTCGCGTGATACGCGGCGTTGTTCTTGCAAGTACGCGTGCACAGAGGGAGTAAAAACGCGCGCGTAATTGGATCTCAATGATGAGGCTCATGGTCGAGCGTTGTGCCCGCGGCGGTATCGTATTCATCGCACGATCATCGCGAGGTGGTCCAGCCCCAAAATTACATAGCCACGGTCGTTCTTAGGCGTTCCGGAATACGACCTTCTTTTTTATTATAGCTGTTGACACGCACGCGTGATTATAACCTGTATGCATATGGGTGTATATAATGAAAACAACACCCCAGTTATTTTTAAGTTTCATATATATATATATATATAAGGTGTAGTAAAAAGAAATCCATTTTGCATGAAATTGAAGGCTTTATTTAGCATAGTTAGAATGATCCAATTTAGGTCTAATATGGACCGTTTTGATCGATAACTTGTTGCCATTTTGACGGTAATTTCATTATGCCTTTCTCGTAGAAACCCTCGTCCCTATTGGCAAAAAAACTGGGACAGTCGATTTTCACAAGCTTTTCTTGAGGCGAATGTTTCACCAGCAAAATCATTCGCCATAGACAGGAACAGGTGGTAATCACTTGATGCCAGATTCGGACTATGAGGTGGATGTATAAGATGCTCCCAACCAAGCTCCCGGAGCTTCTGGCGAGTCACTATCGATGTGTGTGGCCTAGCGTTGTCCTGATGGAACACAATTCCTCTCCAATTGCCCAAAGCTGGCCGCTTCTGGGCGATTGCTTGCTTCAGACGGTCCAATTGTTGACAGTACAGGTCCAAATTAAGAGTTTGGCCGTAGGGGACCAGCTCATAGTAGATGATTCCCTGCCAGCTCCACCAAACACACAGCAAAATCTTCCTGACCGTCAATCCTGGCTTGGCCACCGTTTGCGCCGGCTCAACGCGATTCGACCACGACCGTTTTCGCTTGACGTTGTCGTAAGTGACCCACTTTTCATCACCAGTCACCATCCGCTTCAGAAATGGGTCGATTTTGTTGCGATTCAGCAGCGATTCGCAGATGGAAATTCGGTCCATGAGGTTTTTTTGCGTTAACTCGTGTAGCACCCATACATCGAGCTTCTTTTTGTATCCAGCCTTATTCAAGTGGTTCCAAACGGTTTTTTGTGCAATGTTTAGCTCCTGGGCAATCGAAACAGTGCTTACATGGCGCTCGGACTCGACGACTTCCATTATTTTATCGACATTTTCGACAATTGGCCTTCCAGAGCGTGGTGCATCTTTGACATCAAAATTACCGGAATGGAATCGACGAAACCAAAATTGCGCGTGATTGGCTGTTACAGTATCAGGAGCATAAACACTATTCACATTTTCAGCCGCCTGGCTTGCGTTTTCGCCTTTATCGAAGAACAACTGTAAAATATGGCGTATTTTCACTTTGCGGGTGGCCATCTTTGACGCCCGCTCAAACAATATTGAGTCAAGCAATCACAAAACTGTCTGAGATGTTTATTTTAGTACGAAATCTTATCTTTCTAACCCCATCTCGTATAATCCGATCGCACTTATACAACGCGAGATACAGATGACATAAGCCATCTATTGCAAAAATAATGGATTTCTTTTTACACCTAATATATATATATATATATATACAGGGTGTCCCTCTTATCTCTGCCACCCGAAATAACTCGGTAATTATCGACATCACAAAAAAATGTTCCAGATAAAAGTTGTACGGTGTGAAGGGGGCCATCAAATGTGACCAATTTTTTTTATTTCGGTGGAGGCGCTAACTCACAGTGAATGTCACCTCCACTTTTTCAAATGGAATGGTACATTTTTTTCAAACATCTTGTGGAGCATCTCAAGCCGCATAAAAAACATTAGGGGGTCAAAGTTTGAGGACAAATTTGGAAACTACCGAAAAACAACTCGCGCCACCTTTTTCCATAACGTAAAAACAAATATTTTTTTTTTCCACATCCTGCAATTTTTTTTACTAAAGCAGCGACGAAAAAATTGATTTTTTGCATCGCCATATCATATACATACATGCGCACACTATATCTGGAATTTCTCTTTTATCAGGCGAACAGATGGTACTTCGCCGTTAGGATCGAGCCACGAATCTTCTTGCTTGTGGAATATTATTCCCTGTAATAAACAGCGGCCGTAGAATAGTCGAAAAATAGGACATCCGCCATAACAATAATGTTCACGATGATGAGCAAATATCGGTAGACTCTGTGCCGATTAGCATACTTCAATCAGCCCCTTTCTCCCCCTACACTCGGCCGACCCCTCACATCGTTACAGTTACTCAGCTTTTGCACCCGCTTCTTCTTCACAGCACAGTTGTTTCTCTACTTATCGCCGCGTACCTGGACATCGTCAGGTTAAACTGCCTCCTTTTATATATATATATATATATATTGCTCATCCACTAAAAAAACTGCCATAATACAAAAAATGCTGTTTTGAGATAAGTATGCTACAAAATAAAAAAAGGTACATAAATTTCACAATAAAGAAAATCATTACAGGCTAACTTAGATAAATATTGACGTCACAGTGGCCTCACTGAGTGTGAACAAAAATTTTAATGCATTTTTCTTAAAACCGCATTTTTTGTGTTATGACATTTTTTTAGTGAATGAGCAATATATATATATATATATATATATATATATATATATTCATTTTGATTTTTTCTCCTATATATATGTATGTGTATATATATATATATATATATATATATATATTTATATATATACACACATACATACATACATACAGGATGTCCTGTTATGAATGGATAATCCTGCAACTGTCGATAGATCAGATCGTGTCCTACTGTATGCTGGAATTTCAGTTTCGTAAAAGTTCCACGGTTTTCGAGATAAAAATCATCTGCTTTTGGTTTTTCGCATGCCATTTCTACAAATGATAACTTTTTATAACCGCTTTAAAAAAATATATTCTTGGTTACTTCTTTTATCTAGAAAAGTCTTTTTAAGGGGCTATACCAGTGTGACACTTTCAAAAAATCGATTTTTTTGTCTTTTTCGACAGTTTATACTTTCAAGAATATCATTATCATATGTATCATTTATGTCAATATGATTTTATCTTGCAAAAATCGATGGTTAAATCTTTAAACGCGTTTTTCTCGAAATGAGATTTTTCAAATTTGCTGACATTGTAACTGAAAGAGCAATTATCCGATTGACTTGAAATTTGAACTGAGTACTCTTGAATATATTTTCTCTACAACGACGTAGGATATTTTGGATTGGATGAAAATTGACGATTGGGTATTGAAAAAAAGACCATTTTATAGGCAAGAAAACAACTTTTTTCATAACTACGCCATTTTGTTAGATTTTGATATTTTTCGAAAATCCTACGTCATTGAACAGGAAATACCTTCCAGTTTAACAACATTTTTTCCTTTTTCGGTTTCAGCTACTCAATCGGCCGGAATCACGTCAGCAGTAGAGGGACTTTTTTTGGCGCCTCCGAACGCAGCGCATAAATCGCGTGGGTCTCAATATTTGTCTATCAAAAAATTATGTAATATAGGTCAAATATAGCCAAATATATACTTAATTTTCCGAAACATTTAATTGAGTACTTTTCTTCCAAAAAATTCCCAAAAGTGACCCAAATTTTCAGCGTTCACACTGGTATAATCCCTTAACCTTAGAGGTTAAGGAAACTTTATGAAAAAATATCTTATGCGGAATTTTCATACAAACCAATTCGAACATCTGACTTTGATAGCCTGCGGTGTAAAAAAAATGTACTACGCATATCGTGGCAATTACGTTGAAAAGTTGCTTAGTTATTGTCGATTCATTTCATTTGTAGAAATGGCGAAAAACCAGAGGCAAATGATTTTTTTTTAATAACGTAAAGCCCAATATCTCGAAAACGGTGGGAATTTTACTCAACTGAAATCCCAGCATATATGCTGGAATTCCGTGTCGATAGGTCAGATCATGTCCTACTATGGTAGGACATGATGATTGCAGGATTATCCATTCATAACAGGATACTCCATTCAGGATTATCCATTCATAACTGTATATATAAGAAAACAAATGAAAATGCAAGAATTAACATAACTTATGATTTGCGGCGTAAGGAACAACGAGGCCAGATCGCCGACTGTTCTACGGCAAACCGCCCCCTGTAATTAACCCTTTTCTCTTTTGCATTTCCCTCGAAACCATGTTTTCTGAAACGGTGTAAGCCGCAACTTAAAATCTACTCGTCCGATTCACTGCACATTCGAACAGAACATAGATTATAACATGTTCTATCGTACGGCTGGATGATTTTGTATATTTTTATCCACTTGTTAATAACAAAATATTAAAGTTGGTTTTTTCGTCGAAAATCAAACTTTTTTTACAGGCTTGCAATTTTCGTAATTTTTAAAACGACAAAACGGTATCCGATCATACGAAGGATTTAGGTATTATTTTACTGAAAGTACACTTTTTCATTTTTCATTTCAGATCACTTTTAAATTGTTGGGTTGCGTTAAATTCAGCTCGTGACCGGAAAAGGGAGAAATTTTTGTGCTTTTTTCTGGGAATACGAGTGCTGGTTAAAAAAATGTTTTCTCCGTTAAAGAGTATGGGAATGAGTATCTTTTACAATTTTTGTATTGAAAAAACATTTACAAATGTGGTAGATGCAATCGTTTGTGCTGACGGCTATTTGAAAAACGTCCTACGCGGTGACCACCGCTGCTCGGAAACAAAACATTCGAAATAAATAATCTAATGCATTTACTTTTCACATGAATTCATCTAGTGCTTGCACGACGGATTTAAGGGGTTACCCCCACTTGCGATTTTGAAAAAATCGATTTTTTTTATTGCATTTTTTTGGAGTATAAGTATCTGAGAATATGTCCTGAAAATTTGAAGTCGATCCGAACAAAATTGACTGAGATATGAGCGTTGAAAGAGAAGAACCCGCGTTTAAAGAGCGTTGAAAGAGAAACTTTAAACGCGTTTTTCTCAAAATGGCATTTCTGAAGTCGGTGACCAAGATTACTCGAACACTAATGAACCGATCTTCTTGAAATTTTGCAGGCTTATTTAATACATAAAAATGTAGTCTTCAATCGTTCGATTTTTTTTTCGAAAAAAATGGCCGTTTTATAGCCAAAAAACGGCCGTTTTTTTTCGTTAAAATCGAACCATTAACTTTGACTGTCCGCCATTTTGTGAAAAATGAATATTTTTTAAAATCCTTCGATTAAAGACTAGTTTATACTTATATTTGACTAAATCCATCCGCATTTTTTTTTCAGATGATCCACTTCGCCGCAATGTTGGTCACCGCAAACCGTGTATATAAAAACATTATTTCATTGACGGCCATTTGCCACTAAACAATGTAATATTTTTCAATAAAAAAATTACTGAAAGTTCTTCAAGATGTGTTCTTTAAGATGGTATATTGATCGATTAAAAAAGTTTTGTAGTTTTCTTTAAAAAAAAATCATGAAAAAGGCCTTTTTTTGCGCTACAAGTGGGGGTAACGCCTTAACAAAACATGGATTTTCGAAAAAATGGTCGTAGTCCAAAATAAAAGCATCGATTTTCGGTGAAAAAACCCTCTAATTACGTTGGTAAAAAAAACTATGCATCGAAAAAAAAAATCGTTTCACGCACTGCTTTTTAATATGTAAAGGAAGCTTGTAAAATGTTAAGTTCATCGGTGCGGTGATTTCAAAGATATCGCAGTCACCGATAGTGAAAACGTCATTGGAGAAAAACACGCTTAAGGGGTTACGCTACCTTGGCGCTGAGAAAGATACGTAGAATTTTTTTTCACTTGACGCTACTATCAAAAATATCAAATAATTTTTGTCATTTCGCGACCTGAGATGCAGAATCTGAGATATTCTCTGCCGCGCTCACTTAAAACTGCTAAAAGTCCGGTAATTGGATTTTTTACATTTTTAAACGCTCCAAATATTCTCAAAAGTGTAAAAAATAAAACTAGCCAAAAAACATCGATTTTTTCTAAATCTCAAGGTGGTGTAACCCCTTAAAGTTCGCCGGTTCGCGTGACCTCCCTCCAAACGCCTATAACTCCCTTAATTTTGACCGGATCGACCTGACCTTTTCCGCGAATATTTTTCAAAGCCCATATTTTGAGAATCCGTCGAAAGCCGAGAATTAATATTTTCAAAAAATGTCAACTAGACGTAAGCCCTTGAATAATAATAACTTCGTTGTATATAAATATTTTTGTTAAATAAAAAAACTCCAACTTGGCAAAACTGTGTATCAATTGTGTGTAAAATCCCGACCTCGTCATCCCAATACTCTCACCAGAAAAAAAAACATACTGACGATCGACTCGTTTTTTGGGCCCCAAGATTATACGGCCCCGTTAATCGGCGGAGCCGATAATAATCCTAAAATTATTTTGAATCGAGCGTATTAAGCAACGAACCGGTTGATGACTACCATCTGGAGCCCATTGGCGAAGCGTCGCCCGTCAATACACAATCTCGACTGATTTACAACGACGCGAGCCACTGCATAATTTTCACATTCAGATTACACAACACACGTGATTTTTGCGAGATGTATTAAGATACCAAATTGTTTACGGTCCATCGCGCAAGCCTCGAAAAACTCGTACTCATGGTTCGCGTGAAATGATTTTTTTTCTTCACGTCTCGTTCTCACACTTGTTTGCATAAATCGAGAGAGATAATTGAGATGTATCGACGAACAGAGAACTACGAAGATGAAGAGAATCAGTGGAATCTATTCGGGAGAGAGAGAAAGAGAGAGAGAGAGAATTTTAACTCGTTTACACTGACAGAAAAATTCTATTGATATGAACTAATCGCGTCTATTTTATTTGCGTTTATTTGAATTAACTAGATTTTTTGTGGAATCAAATTTTTCCTATTGCATTCCATTATTGATATTATTTACCTTAAATATATTTATTTATTGAAGTAAAAATATATTCAATATCGTCCAATCGTGATCAAATTTAGGCCTTTTTGCTGACTCTAGAGTGGTGTTACCCCTTAAGATAGTAAAGCATCTATAAATTATGCCATTTCGCAAGAGCATAAACAAATTTTTTTCACAGTGTTAAACAAGTCAAATTTCGCGCACAAAGAATGGGTATTTGCAGGGAATTTAACTGCGCTACTTTATTTTTAACAAATCTGCAGCTAAAGTACACAGAATTGTTGTTTAGACTTACTGCGATCATGCTCTGTCGGAAACAACGTGCAGAGATTGGTTTAGACGTTTCAAAAATAATAATGTTGGTGTGTTGAATTGGAGGCATCACTTCATAAAGACTCATGTCAAACGCTAGCTGAACTTGCCGAATCATTAGGAGTTCGTCACACAGGAATTTCAAAACGTTTGAAAGCACTGGAAATGATTTTTTTACGTAAAGCATTAATTTTCACGAAAAAAAACCCAGAACTTATTCAACATCCCAATAGAAAAAAATAGTCGAATATAGGTACACTGCGACCTCTATTGTCGGAACTCCCCCCCTCCCTTACTATGTGCCGAATATCGATCGGTGAGGTGCATAGTGGGAGAAGCGCCAAGCCCTATTGTGAGGCTCGAAACATGCTGGACGATAAGAGAGGGTTTTGAGGGGTACTGCAATCAGTTACCCCAGGTGCGCAGAGTCAGCTTGGGTGGATAGTGCGCAACCTCCATTTTTGCAAGTGTGATGCGGAGCCGATCCTGCCGCTGTGCCGATAATAGAGGGCGCAGTATATATATATTTTTTCTTCGAAATAAAAAGACGTGTAATATTGTTTCATTATAACAGTAGACGCTTTTGATAAATAAAAATGCATATATATATATATATATATATATATATACATTCAATATTGTCAAAAAATAAATAGGCCATCATAAACGTCCACTGTAATTGAAAAAAAAATCCTTTTCGCATTCGTTCACACCTGAGCTAGTGTCATAAATGTTTCGGAGTTTTTATAAAAAAAACTGTTCATCACCGGCAGCACACTGTTGTTCGCCTTGCAACGAAAATAAGAGAAAAAAGGTGCTTTGTGTACTCATCGCGAGTACCATTGACCTCAAGCGGCGCTGTACGTTCCGCTAATAAATTACCGCCAGCAATTTCTCTACTGATTTAATTTTTGAAAAACGTTCTTTACAACCACGGGCTCGAATAAAAATGTGCTGCAGATTTTTCGCACGTACGCGCGAAAAATAAATCGCAAATTTTACGAAATACGAATTTTTCAATACTATTCATTATTATGCGGTCGGGCATCTCAATTCTTCTTTTTTCCAATTACTTTTGAGATAGGCAAAACTTAGTGAAAATTCGAAGACCGTTTTCTAAACTGAAAGATATTATGACGTTGACGTTTGCGTGGTTGGACTGCAACAAAAAATAATTATTTTCGATCGTCCAATTTTTTTGCCAACTTAGGCAACGAAAATTGCTCAAACGTTTTTACGTATCCTCATTAGAAACGTACGGCCTTAATTTGCGTAATAAAAGACTTTGGATAATGATTTTAAAAAATTAATAAAAAGTGAAACAAAATATCGTTGCTTTCCAACGATGCAAACTTCAACGTCATAAAATATTCGACAAAGGTTTGAAAACGTCCCATCTTCTATTTTATTTTTTATCGACCAACCTCGTTACTATATATGCGTTTTTTTCAATTTACCATTTTTCAGAGGACGAGAGGATCTCTCCGACTTTTTTTTGTACGAAAATGTAACGCGGGGCTAAACATTTTAATGCGACCATAAATCGTCGTAAAACAAATAGTCCGGTACGTGACGATACGTGCCTGGCATTTTGATGTATTTTATTCCATACGCGGTGTGCCTAGCATGGTTGATTGAGATGGATTATTTTATTGCCGTACATACGCACGTATATACCGATATATATATATATACACACACACGTATGTACAGAAAGAGTGAGTCGATGAGAGAGAGTCGGTTGTGCGTAACTCACGCTGGGTGCTGAACGTTGGCTACCGGTACTCGAATCTTTTCGTCTTCCCGATACCGTACGAAATAACGTTTCGTCGTCGTAGCTTCGAGTACATAGCCTACCATAACAGTCATGCTATATCGCTTTTCTGAGACTGTGAGCACTCCGGTGTCGTTTTTTCTTTTCTTTTTTCCTAGCAATAAAACTGCTTCACAGAGAAAAAGTGTGTCGCGGTTCAAACCCAAACAAATCCTGACGAATCGGACGGACGTTCGAACGGAATATATAATAATAATCAAGGGGAGTGTGAAAACTGATTTTTTCCATTATATTTTGTAAATTTTTCGGAAAGTCAACGGCATGGGTAAGAGCGCATCAGGAAACTGAAGAAAAGCCATGTCGGTAAGGTAGATCGCATAGTTCTTTGTACTTTTTAGATTTTGATGTAGAGCATGGATGCCGGAATATCGGACCAAAAATTCGATATTAGAAAACCGATATTGGACTCGAATAATACCGATATTCCAATATCGGAGTTCAAAACATAAAAATTTGATTGCACTATTATTTCCATTCAAGTTACTTTTACTTGTTTTTTTAAATTACGTTTAACAGCCTTAAAATATTATTACCTACATTAAGGGGCTATACCAGTGTGACACTGTCGAAAAATCGATTTTTTTGCCTTTTTCGACAGTTTATACTTTCAAGAATATCATTATCATTTATATCAATATCATTTTATCTTGCAAAAATCGATAGTTAAATCTTTAAACGCGATTTTCTCGAAATGAGATTTTCCAAATTTGCTGACACTGTAACTCAAAGAGCAATTATTCGATTGACTTGAAATTTCAACTGAGTACTCTTGAATAATTTACTCTACAATGACGTGGGAATTTTTGATTGGATGGAAACAGACGATTTGGCATTGAAAAAAACGACCATTTTATAGGCAAAAAAAACAGACTTTTTTCATAACTACGCCATTCTGGTAGATTTTGATATTTTTCAAAAATCCTACGTCACTGTACACGAAATACCTTCCAGTTTAACATTTTTTCCTTTTTCGGTTTCAGCTACTCAATCGGCCGGAATCGTGTCAGCAGTGGAGGAACTTTTTTTATGGCGCCTCCGAAGGCAGCGCATAAGTCGTTTGGATCTCAATATTTTTCTCTGAAAAAATTATATAATATAGGTCAAATATAGCCAAATATATTCTTAATTTTCCGAAAAATTTAATTGAGTACTTTTCTTCCAAAAAATTCCCGAAAATCATCCAAATTTGAAGCGTTCACACTGATGTAGCCCCTTAAACATTTCCGAAGTGTCAACTTATTTATCCACGAGAGTGGAATCAGAAAAAGCCCTTTCTCTTGCGGCTTACACCTGCAATAAGGTAAGGCCGTCTTTGAACGACAAAACGTCAGGTGTCCTATGCTTTTTACGGTTATTGTTTCAACAATGTCAATCTCGTCAATTAAAGTGGCGATGCTGTTGCCTGCCACAAACTATGCCATTTGTTCGCATTCTGGTAGCTACTACTGCGCCGACTTTCATAAAACTTCGTAATTTTTATTTTTCTTGTTTACTACTTTCTCGCTTTGCTCAAAAGATCGTTCTTTGTTTTTTTATTTATTTATTTCATTTTGTATGATAAATTAAGATCTCAATAAAAGACTGTGATTTATAATGAATACGGTGGTTTCATTTAGCTACACACTATTATTTCTGCAACTTCCATCTTCACTTTCAAGCTTCAATAATTTATTCAAGGTTTCCGGTATTCCGACATTACAACTTGTTGATATCGAAATAATACCGGTAACAAAAAAGCTCCGATAGTTCAAGCTCTATTTGGATCGAACAGTTTGTTCTATTCGTACGGTTTGTTTGTTATTTATTGATTGTTTTAAAAATGTAGCCTCAGCCATAATCGCCGTGCTCCGCCTTCTCCTCGTTAAGTTGCTGAAACATTTGAATCAACGAAAAGCAGATAAAATGGCGTCTCGTCTTACCCTCGCTTCTCTTCGACGTATACTTGGGTGGCACCTCAAGATCGTAATTATCCTTGGAGTTTAAATTTGGCTGATTTAAGCGATCGGTGGACCATACGCGTCCGATCTTCGATTTATCGATGGAGTCGCCGATTTTTTTGGTTATAGCGGGGTCGTCTTCGTCGCTGAATCGCCATTTTGCTCGGGGCCGACAACGTTGCTCGTCAACCACGAGGAGGGACTCGTCGTCGGCGACGGAATTTGCCGATTTTTTAATCGCTTTAAGGACTTCCTCCTCGGTCCGATCGACGAAAGTCCCGGCATCGCTCACCGAGTCTACCACCGTCAACGACTCTTCTTCCTCCTCCTCGTCGCTTCTGGGATCTGCGTAGGCTCGTGTCGGCCCGTCAGCGGGGACATTCGCGACGTTATCGTGGCCGACGTCGATTCCTCGCTCTTGGAATTCCTCCCGGAGCATGTACTCCCTTTGCTCGTTGGGATTGCGATAGACGCGACAGAACGGGCCGACCATACCGATCACACCCCGAGGAATCGAGACGCCACCGGGTGACGACCAATCGGCCTCACTTTTTTCGTCACCTGTCTCGATCTCCTCATCCTTACCGTCGATCCTCTCGATCGGCGAATCCTCCGACATCATGTCGCGTTTTGCCGATTTTTCCACCTTGCCGATCGTCGGTAATTCCCGTCGGGGCGTGGCCGATTCCAGCCACTTTCTTAATTCTCGCTGCTTCTTCAACGCCTCCTCTCGTCTTTCCTCTCGCGTGGCCTCCTCCAGCAGTTCCTCCTCTAAAATCGGCAACTTCGCAGCCTCGGCAGCGGGAAAAACGAGTTTCGGCGGCTTCCTTACGACGCTGTATAGCGCGTATTCTTCGCTCTCGGATTCCTCCTCGATCGGTCGGTTGGCCGTATTAATTTCTTGCCGATTTTTCGCGCCGATCGAGCTATCCTCGTGGTTTTCACGATAAATCGGCAAGGGATCGTTATCGCTTGTGGATTCCTCGTCAATCGGAAAACACCGCGTGCCGATTTCTTGCCGATTTTTTGCACCGTTCGAGCTTTGCTTGTTTGTCTCACGATAAATCGGCAATGGATCGTTATCGCGACTGGTATCTCGATGTCTAACGGCGCTTATCTCGTATCCGAGAGTTTTCGCACTTTGCCGCGACCCCGACGCAGGCACTTGCCGATTTTCCCTACATCCGGTAGTCTCGCGATCGTCGAGTACACTGTAAATCGGCTCGCGAGTCGCGTTACGTATCCATCGCGGCCTTGTGGAATTTACGCGATTAGGCGCGATCTCGTCTCCGCGATTTCTCGATGTTACGCTAGAGCAGGAGGACGTCGTCGATGCGACGTAACACGCTCTACGGCCGACTATGTTACCGATTATTTTCGACTTTAGAGTTTTCGGCCGAGACGATCCGTTCGACACGCTCGCACTCACCGGAATGCTTGTCAATTCAGCCACCATTTCGTTCCTCGGGGATCAACGATTCCTCTTCTTCGCACTAGCCGTTATCGTGCAACCGGAAGTCACGTGTCTTCGGCGCCGAGATAGGCTCGATACGTGCCGACGCGTACGTTTAACGGTTAACACGCCGAGGGCTGCGCAACGCGTGCACGCACTTAGTTGATAATTCCTTCACGCTGTATTAGCTTCCTAATCGAAACGAATCCCGAAAAGGACCCCGAAAATCGCTCGAAGGTTACAACCTCGAACGATCGGCGAGTTTTGAGGTTATCCAGGGTTCTTGATCGGTTCACCGACTTTCCTCGTGACCGTACTCTTCGCGTTACCGTTCCGTTCTCATTGCTCTCTTTTTTTTCTCAAATTTGTACGCGAAAATGGCTACCGATCGACCAAATTCATACCGATTTATCGATAAATAGCCGGCAGCAGCGCGATCGGCACGAGAATAGAAATTTTGCCGCGATCTCGTTCGACTTTACTCGAGAATACAAAGCGTGGAGAGCAGCACACTCGTCCTTGTGGCGTTTACTTCGAGACTATCGGATTGCTATACGACGAAGAAAAAAATGGCGAACCCGTTGAAAAGTCCAAGCGACACATGCTTTATTTTTATTTTCGCCGGAGAGATCACAATGCAGACGACGTTTTACGAGGGCAATGGAGGTGGCTTCCTGGTCAAATAGAGAGCGAGAGATTTGGCCGACTCCGAGGTCGATCGAATGGATCTAGCCCTCGTTCGTGACCGGTGTGACTAAATTATTCCGTGTATGTACGTGTCGCTTTTTTCCTTCTCTTATTCCCCCCCCCCCCCCCCCACCCCGCCTGTTCGGACCTAAGTATAGGCGATAGAACGTGATCGCGAAGCTTTTACACCTGACTCGCATATGATCGCGCGTGTCTCATCGCGGCTCTCCGAACCCGTGCACGCAAGCACACCTGGATCGTTCGAGTTACTGCTGGCTCGCGGTTGACCCGAGGGTATCGCGCCATATTGGCCAAGAATCGACGCGCGCCACCCGCGAGCGCGCGCAGCGCCGCGCGGCCGACAATTGTACCAGGAACTTGTAGGTCCGCGCTCGTTTTTACGTTCCAAGTTGGATGTTCTTTTACAAATTAAGGGATTATACCAGTGTGACACTTTAAAAAAATCGATTTTCTTTCCTTTTTCAACAGTTTATACTTTCAAGAATATGAGATGAGATTTTTATACTTTCAAGAATATGAAATGAGATTGTTCAAACGTGCTGATATTGTAACTCAAAGAGCAATTATCCGATTGACTTGAAATTTGAACCGAGTACTCTTGAATATATTTACCCTACAATGACGTAGGATATTTTTGATTGGATGAAAATGGATGATTTGGCATTGATAAAAACGACCATTTTGTAGGCAAGAAAACAGACTTTTATCATAACTACGCCATTTTGTTATATTTTGATATTTTTTGAAAATCCTAAGTCATTGTACAGGAAATACCTTCCAGTTCAACGACATTTTTTCCTTTTTCGGTTTCAGCTACTTAATCGGCCGGAACCATGTTAGCAGTGGCGGAACTTTTTTTTTGGCGCCTCCGAAAGCAACGCATAAGTCGCTTGGATCTTAATATTTTTCTATGAAAAAATGATGCAATATAGGTCAAATATAGCCAAATATATTCTTAATTTTCCGAAACATTTAATTCAGTACTTTTCTTCCAAAAAATTCCCGAAAATCACCCAAATTTTCAGCGTTCACCCCCCCTAACTTAATTGTGAATAAAGCAAACTCAAAATGATTCTAAAAGAAAAAACCGTGACTGGGTCTATTAAAATGACATCGAAAATTCGTACAGTCAACCGAGAAAAATTGCAATTACCGCTCGTAGCATTACCTAGAGTACCTGTAGTTCCGGGAGAGAAAAAATACACACGATTAGTTCGAGCATTCACCAACAACGAAAACAAGTTAAAAGAATGAATCCTCTAAACAATCGTAGTCGTGGACAGAAAGAAGAGACCGCAGTTCCCTACAATTGTAAGGTGGACCGTAATTAGTCGCGCGCTTAATTTACTCGCTCGTCACGAATGCCGCTTCGTTTGTGAAATGGGGTGAATGTATATCGGTAAAAATTGGCCCGAAAATAATCACAGCTATTTGGACGCGTCCGTGTACCTCACAAACACACACACACACGCGCGCGCGCGCGCGCTCATTATGCATAACTGCCAATAATGTTATGCCTCGCGCATCCAGCGTCAGTACGAGCATCATTATTTTTCTCGACCACCTCGCGCACATGAATGAGAACCATGCAATCGCCATGCGGAATGACATTAAATACCGATGCATCGACGAGTCCCGATCCTCAAATTGCAAAACAAGAATAAAGTAGACCCTTTTTTTTTTTAAATTGCATCCGATAAAAATACGTGGAAGAAGGAAAAAAAACATTGCGAGCATCAATCATCCGTACGTGAGTATTTCGTTGTCACTCCGCGTTTCCGAGGTGGATGACCAATGGAGCGCTCGGGCATGCTTGTTAAGCCGCGCGTTTCTTTCAAACAAGCAAATCGTTCGGCCAGTGCACTCTCCAAGTCGATTTCTATGGATACGTGTAGCTTTATTACCATTGTATGTCGCCTGTCCATCCATGGGTCATTCCATCAATGGCTATTTGGGTAGCCAGACTTTTATCTGGGCCTAGGAGGGTCCTGCTTGACGAAAAAAACTGGTTTTGTTCGCAATCACTTAAAAGAAAATTGACATACCCAAATTACATACAAAAATTGACCCGTGCCCAACCCTGCCAAATGTCATTCCTGTCAAAAGTTTTCGATCACTGCAGACACTTGCAAAATTATATTGGACTAATATAATTCATTTTATTTCTTATCATACGAAGATACTATAATTCATGAAATTATGCTTTATGAAATTAATTATATTATAATGATATTGCAATTATCCAAAGAATCCAATAGAATGATATTTGCAACTATCAAAATGGATCGAAAACTTTTGATCGGTACTGTATATATATGATAAATATAAATAATACAATATACATTATTTCCTCGAGACCACCAATTGAACCAAACTGACTTTTTGGGTTTTCCTTTTATATACACATGTTCGTGTGAAAGTAAATACAAAAAAATGCAAATTTGGTTAATTAACAATCATTTTTATTTGATTAATTTTAGGCATGCGTGTGTACGTATGTATGTGTGTTTATATATAATGAAAAAATCAAAGGGTGATAAAGAAATGATAAATCGATATATGTATATGCATATATTATTTTACTTCCTATCTATCGATTCCTATTCCTATTTATCGATATATATTGATTTGTCATCTATCACTCGTTTATATTATTTTATTTTTTTTACCAAATTACTTTAGGTGGACCGAAAAAAACGCGTCACAAGAGGCCACAACTGCTTCAAATATTATTTTCGATAATTACCTTCCTATCATCTCATTATTTGATCTTCAATCTTATGTATTCATTATTTTCTAATACTTTTACTCTTTTTCATTGTTAACGTTCCGTTGGCACGCTTATCTCTGGCCACGATTTCGACACACTGGGATCAACTCGACCCAGATGGTACTGCATCCATCGACACTTCGATAGATTTTTATTTTTAAAAATCAGTAGTACACTTTTAAGGGGTTAGGCCACAGTAACGGGTATGAAATCATGTGCGAATTTAACCATTTTTTTTTCGTATGAAAAAGCGATTCACTCATAAAATTAATTACACATCTATTTAGTGTGGATATCAAGCTGTTAGGAAATTTTTTTTTTCGATTTACAAAATGGCCGACTACTCGAAACTTTTTGAAACAGCTTTTTCCAATTGGCGTGACACATAACTTCAACAATGTTCACTCGATTTACTTCAAATTTAAAAGTTATGTTCCTAACTGCATTTCGCGGAGAAGTACGTACGGAATTTCTGATTAATCGAAAACTTTTCATTTCATGAGCAGTTTATGAGCAGTTATAACGAAATTTTTCATTGGAAATTAATTTCTCAAGTTCAAATACCTACAACTTTTGAATAAAACAATATTTTTTCATTCCGTACGTACTTCTCTAGGTATTCTAATGTTGATTGACGAGAATTTTTGTTTTTTGCTTTAGGTAAAAAATTGTGGATGTTAAATTCCACGCTGCGGAGCGCCTAAAAAAAGATAACAAAATAAAATATTAGTAGTCTGCCATTTTGTAGATCGAAAAAAAAAAAAATTCATAACAGCTTGATATTTATACTAAATAGATGTGTAATTAATTTTATGAGCGAATCACGGTTTTATACGAAAAAAATGGTTGAATTTGCACATGATTTCATACCCGTTACTGTGGCCTAACCCATTAACGCGTCTCATCATGTCTGCATAATTGAAATTCAGAAAATACAAAATTAAATCGTAAAGCATTATTAAAAATTCTCAATTTTGGGAAAGTGAGCATTTAAAATTCGTCCTGGTCAAAATTATCCAGTGTGCGAACGGAAGGTCAAGTGAGGCCATTGTGAAAATTCGAGTCTTTGTAATTAGGGGGCATCCATTAATTACGTGAGGTGATTTTAGCGATTTTTCGACTCCCCCTCTCCCCCTGGTGAGATGTCATGAGATTTTGCTCGACCACCTCCCCCGTCCCCCAATCTCACGTGAGATTTTTCAAAATGCATACGTTCACGGAAAATAAATTGTAGTAGAAATAACTGCGGTTGAAGTACCATTTACTCGACCAAGTAAAGTAGTAGGGAGACTCTCCCTACGTGATAAAAATTACGTGATTACTAAAATTACTAATATTACTAAAATTACTAATATTACTAAAATTACTAAAATTACGTGATATTTGCCGAAACCCCCCTCTCCCCCACGTGAGATTGGGTGAGATTTCGCTCGACCCCCTCCCCCCCCCCTAAACGCCTCACGTAATTAATGAACGCCCCCTTACGGTGAGGCCAAACGAGCGTACTTTTGTGAGTTGTGAGTCGCGTTATTTTGAGTGGCGCAATTTACGCTGCATTCGGTTTCATATAAAAGTCCTATTTGTGCCACACGACGACGCAAAATGAGCTGTGCAACCGAATGCAGCGTAGATTACGCAACTCACAACTCACAAAGTTACCCCCGTTTTGCCTCACCCATATCGACCGAATCACTGATGAGATATCCAATTTCACTCATCGAATTGGATTCCTCTATTCAATTCACGCGAAAAATAGTAAAAAATAAAAATAAAATAAAAACATCAAAGCATTTTCAAATGTTAACAGACTTTGAGGGGCCATACCAGTGTGACACTTTCAAAAAATCGGTTTTTTGCCTTTTTCGACAGTTTATCCTTTCAAGAATATCATCATCATTTATATAATTTATATCAATATCCTTTTATCTTGCAAAAATCGATAGTTAAATCTTTAAACACGTTTTTCTCGAAATGAGATTTTTCAAATTTGCTGACATTGTAACTCAAAGAGCAATTATCCGATTGACTTGAAATTTGAACCGAGTACTCTTGAATATATTTACTCTGCAATGACGTAGGATATTTTTGATTGGATGAAAAATGACGATTTGGCATTGAAAAAAACGACCATTTTATAGGCAAGAAAACGGACTTTTTTCATAACTACGCCATTTTGTTAGATTTTGATATTTTTCGAAAATCCTACGTCATTGTACAGGAAATACCTTCCAGTTTAACAACATTTTTTCCTTTTTCGCTTTCAGCTACTCAATCGGCCGGAATCATGTCAGCAGTGGAGGAACTTTTTTTTGGCGCCTCCGAAGGCAGCGCACAAGTCGCTTGGATCTCAATATTTTTCTATGAAAAAATGATGTAATATAGGTCAAATATAGCCAAATATATTCTTAATTTTCCGAAACATTTAATTGAGTACTTTTCTTCCAAAAACTTCCCGAAAATTACACCAATCTTCAGCGTTCACACTGGTATAGCCCCTTAAGGAAAAGCTATTGCTAGGAATTAAAAATTTGTTCTCTGAGACCTGACGGCATTTTGGACGCTATACAACAAATGAAAAAAGAAGAACGAAAAAGAACAAAACACGAGGTATCCTAAGCACGAAAGAGCCCATAGGCTTCCATCGTCTCGGTGCGTGTCGGAGCGGCGTCTTTCAATTTGTCTCTCTCTCTCTCTCTCTCTCTCTCTCTCTCTCTCTCTCTCTCTCTCTCTCCCTCCCTCTCTCCCTCTCTTTTTGTCTCTTCTTTTTCTTTCTCGTGTCGTCGTACGTGCCGTACGAAACAGATGCTCGACGAGAGGCGAACGAGTGAAGAAAGCAGCGTTAATATATTAGAGTGTATACCATCCTAAGCACTAGGATGAGGTCTCTTTGGCGGGAGGATTTTTGCCTGTGTGCTGCATATATCCACACACGTACGCGAATAATCGAGGAAACGTAATTACTATGTGTGTACGCTTCGGCCATTTTACCCGGCATGGTCTCGACAGCGAAGCAATTTTAATGTATCGAGGCTATTTATAAACATCCACGTGTACATACTTTCATAAATAAAATTCTACGAATATATGTGTATAGATTCTTAACATATATAATCAAAATGCGTACAGTCATTTTTTAACTTATATTTTTTTTTAACACACACACCCACACACACATCTATAGGAATATTTTTATTTATTCATATTTCCTCAATATGTACACAATATTTTTTTAACGTACATACATATACAGTAAAACCGCGTTTATCCGACCTTCGATTAAGGAGTTACATGGGTTTCGAAGCCAAAAAAGCATATTTTCTCTATTAAAAAAAATAATAATATATAAATTATTTTATTCAGAATGTTAAAAGCATAAAAGAGCAACATTTTCACAATATGTAAAAAAAATTCATCCAAAAATTTGGGAAATTCAGCTGGTGGGACCTGGTTTCCAGAGACCCCTAAAAAAAAGTGTCCTTGTGGTGGTCAGGATAACTCATGATGGCTTCATCTGAAACCAAAAAGTTTAATTTTTGGGAAATGCTGAAATACGTCTTTGATTGATTTTTTTATTGAGTGTTTATGCAACGTTTCAAGTAAATCCGATGAAAACATTATTTTTTTCATACAAACTTTTACACCCCATTTCACCCCCTAAATATCGAATGTCAAAAAGTTCTCTCTTAGTGCACATCTACACCCTCTAAGGATGAAATGTATCAAATTTCATTTTTCTGTCTTTAGTAGTTTAGGCTGTGCGTTGTCTGTCAGTCAGTCACGGAACAGTGGCGCGGGCAACTCTGGTGGATGATGATAACTTGATTATAATTACCTACTAACATGCCAAATTTTGCTATATGTCGAAACATATCGATTTTTAGGTTTATTTTCACCCTCTAAGGGGTTGTTTTAAAAAAATCTCGAAATACGTATTTGCTTATTTTTTTTAGGAGTACTTTTAAGAATTTTCGAGTCGAAATGTCTATTTAATATTGTTTCTCCATACAAACTTTGAACCCCCATTTTACCCCTTTAGGCGTTGAATTTCGAAATTTCCTTCCTTATTCCTTGTCTACATCCTGAAGGGAACCCCTGTGCAAAATTTCAGCTTTCTAGGTCCAAGGGTTCGGGCTGGGTGGTGATGAATCAGTGAGTCAGTCAGGACTTTCCTTTTTATATACATAGAAGATAGATAGATAGATAGATAGATAGAAGATAGATAGATAAAAGCTAGATAGATAGATGGATAGAAGATATGCAGGGTGGCTTGTTATGAATGGATAATCCTGCAACTGTCGATAGGTCAGATCATGTCCTACTATATGCTGGAATTTCAGTTCAGTAAAAGTCCCACTGTTTTCGAGGTAAAAATCATCTGCTTTTGGCTTTTCCCCGTTTTTTTACCCGATTGTTTTAAAAATACACTTGATTATTTGTTGTATCTAAAAAAGTCTTCTTTTTAACTACTACTTAGTAATAAAAATACTACTACTACTGTATATTAAAATTATTCAAAAATATATTGTTTATTTATATTTTCTTCCGTTATACTGAATAGTAATAAAAATTTAATAAAATAATGTAAAACGTATTATTCAATGAGACAACATTCGTAATAAAAGTACAAAATAAAAGTGAACATACTCTCGTGTTGAAGTCGAAGTGATAAAAAATCTCGAAATTCGTGGGCCTTTTACTAAGCTGAAATTCCAGCATATAGTAGGGCATGATCTGGCCTATAGACAATTGCAGGATTATCGATTAGTAACGGGACATCCTGTATATTAAAATTGAGGTGCAGGGAGGAAGTCGAAGTATGGAAAAGGGCCGCAAAGTATCTACTTGAAATAATGAAGATAAGGGACGGTAGAGGGCCAAAAAATGCCTAAGGGAAGAAGTAAGAACAATTATAAATGGCAACCCATCAAGATGGAAAAAAGAAACGGAAGGAGCAATGGAAAGCGTAGATGAGGGGACAATCTGGCAAACCGTATGAAGTGGAAATGCAAGGGAGCTGTGAAGAAAAATAGAAAGAGGCATAAAAATTAAAAGTGAACAAGAAATTCAATACGATTGGTGCGAAATCGATGCGTCAACATACTGCAAGGAATATGAACATAGAAAAGCAGGTATACACATGGAAAAATATTGGGAGGACAGGATGATTCGCGGAGAATTAAAAGAAACGTGGGCGGGGATAAGATGAGGAAATTTCGAGAAAAACGGAGGAAAAAGGGTATATAGACGCCAAATGTAAAATATGCGAGCAATCGAAAATTTGCGGCATATTTGCTAGTGTACGGAAGTTAAGGGGGGATTGTCTTTTTTTCGCAAAATTTACCGCTTTTTGGGAATTTTTTTGTGAAGAAAGTATACAACGGAAAACTTGTGAAACTTGGCATATAGTTTTATTGATCTGTTTACTACATACAAAAAATTTTTTAAACAATTTCATCAAAAAATCCGCCTCCCACCCCCCTCGACGCGCGATGGTCCTTTTTTGATGGTGTGCACGATTCCAGCCTTCACGTTCATCCTGCAACAAAAACCCAAAAAGCATTTTACTTTAGACACATATAGCTATCGTTCGATGAAGGGGAAAAAAAATGGACGATTTGGTGACGTTTTGAACTTGAAGTATCGATTTTTCGAAAAAAATTGATCGATTTTTTGTTATAAATAAAAAACTATTAAACGTATTGCTTTTTTGCTTCATCAAACGATAAAAGGATGTCAGCTGAGCATTCTGTCCAAATTTGAAGGCAATCGGTTGAATAGTTTTTGAGAAATCGTGCACACCATCAAAAAAGGACCATCGCGCGTCGAGGGGGGTGGGAGGCGGATTTTTTGATGAAATTGTTTACAAATTTTTTTGTACGTAGTAAACAGATCAATAAAACTATATGCCAAGTTTCACAAGTTTTCCGTTGTATACTTTCTTCACAAAAAAATTCCCAAAAAGCGGTAAATTTTGCGAAAAAAAAAGACAATCCCCCCTTAAGAGGCTATACCAGTGTGAAGGCTGAAAATTTGGGTGATTTTCGGGAACTTTTTGGAAGAAAAGTACTCAATTAAATGTTTCGGAAAATTAAGAATATATTTGGCTATATTTGACCTATATTACATCATTTTTTCATAGAAAAATATTGAGATCCAAGCGACTTAGCGCTGCCTTCGGAGGCCGAAAAAAAGTTCCTCCGCTGCTGACATGATTCCGGCCAATTAAGTAGCTGAAACCGAAAAACGAAAAAATGTCGTTAAACTGGAAGGTATTTCCTGTAAAATGACGTAGGATTTTCAAAAAATATCAAAATCTAACAAAATGGCGTAGTTATGAAAAAAGTCTATTTTCTTGCCCATAAAATGGTCGTTTTTTTCAATGCCAAATCGTCAATTTTCATCCAATCAAAAATATCCTACGTCATTGTAGAGTAAATATATTCAAGAGCAATCAGTTCAAATTTCAAGTCAATCGGATAATTGCTCTTTGAGTTACAATATCAGCAAATTTGAAAAATCTCATTTCGAGAAAAACGCGTTTAAAGATTTAACTATCGATTTTTGCAAGATAAAATGATATTGATATACATGATGTAAATGATTATGATATTCCTGAAAGTATAAACTGTCGAAAAAGGGAAAAAAACGATTTTTTGAGAGTGTCACACTGGAAAAATTAAGCCAAGATAGCAGGGGTTTATAAATAGACCGGAAAATAGAAGTGCAACTGAAAATGCAACCGGCAAAGCAACTATGCGATTACGTCAAACGAATTGAGAAACTAGAAGCTAGGATAGATATAAAAAAACCAAGGTAAAGTATTTATGCAGATGAGAAGGAAGGGGCATTTATGTAAATGCCCTTAAAAAGGGTGTACAATGAATAAAAATACTACTACTACTATATATTTAAATTATAGAAAAATATATTGTTTATTGATATTTTCTTCCGTTACACTGAACAGTAATCAAAATGAAAAAATAATGTAAAAAGTATTATTGAATGAGACAACATTCGTAATAAAAGTACAAAATAAAAGTGAACATACAAGTTCCTTTTTTGAAGGTTCACCGTGAAAAAAAGGAGCGAAAAAAGTCGATTGAAAATCTATAGTTAAGTCCGGATGAGAATGCACGCTCGCGCGAGAAAAACGTTCGGTCGCGTGCATAACTGCTCGAACGGTATCCCAACGACATGCGCGAATCGTTGGGTCTCTTTGAAAACGACGGAACTAGCGTGAAGAGCCACCATAACCGTATGAGGGTTCGCGAAAAAAAAGAATCGTACTTGCAGGAGGACGATGATTCGCCTGCATTGAGGCTGCACACGTTCGTGCATACATGCATATATGCATGCATATATATATATATATATATATATATATATATATATATATATATATATATATATATATATATATATATTGGGGAACGGTGATATTTATTGGTATTGACGTTTACATCGTTGGAATGCAATGCATTTTTTGTCGTATAACCCAATATTTTTTCGGCCCATTAGGGGTACAAAAATCACTGGAACATTTTTGAAGATCCTTATTAGGCTGCCATAACCCAACCTTGGAAACAACGGTTTAGATAGTAATGAAAATAAAGAAATAATAAAAAGGGATAATTTTCGTTGCAATCCAAGGATGCAAACTTCAACACCATGATATTTAAGACATTGGACTTTGAGGACTGTCGCCGTAGTAGCCAATTAACGACATACTCAACATTACGTAGACTCCGATGTCTTCAAAATCAGCTTCGGATAAATGCAAGCATAAAGGTCAAGTAAAGGTCACTTTAGGGAGCGTCCTCTCACCGAAATTGACGATTCTCGTACGAAAAATTAACGGGGCTGCATAAGCTCAGGACCAAAATACAGGTCAGTTTTTAATTTTTTTTTTCCGGTAAGAGTATTGGGATTACGAAATCGGGATTTCACACACAATTGATACATAGTCTTGCCAGGTTTGTTTTTTGAATTAAGAATATTGATAAACAATCAAGTTGTTATTATTTAAACAAAGTACTGCCCGTTGCTACATGGCCAATCGCTGCAGGTGCTTCTGGCAACCAGTCGTCTGGAATGAAAAATTAAAAAATGTACTTTTCGTATAATAATGAAACTGTCGTATTAACGGATACTTTTTCGGAATTTTGAAAAATACGAAAATTTCGAGCTGTAAAAAACGTTTGATTTTCGACCAAAAAATAAACTTCAATTATTTGTTATTAATAAATGAATAAGCACATTTAAAAAATCACTCGGTCATACGATAGAAAATGTTGGAAGCCATGCTCTGTTCGAATTTGAAGTGAATCGGACGAATGCATTCAGAGATATCACCGTGTCGAAAAAAACGCAAAAGTGAAAAAGGTAAATCGCGCAGTGGGCGGTCTGACCCGTCACAAAAATCGTCACAACTCATAAGGTTGAAGTTTTCATCGTTTGAATGCAATGAAAATAATCATTTTTCGCTTTGTCGAATTCCTCTTGGCAAATATTCGTTACGAAAATCTCTCAGTCATTTCTTCAGTCGCTCATTTAGGAGTCTAGAATTTGCATTTGTGAAAAAGATTTTGTAAAATAATAATAATAATGAAATAGAAATATAAAAAAAGAATTTTCGTTGCATTCCAACGATGCAAACTTCAAGACAACTCTGTCAATTTTTCGAATTTGTGCAGTCTTTATTTCAAGTTAAAGTTAAAGCCCTACGCAATAAACTATGCAATAAGAAGTCGTATTTTTCAGTTTTAAGCTTATAGAGACCCCTTAATGCTCGTCATTAAAATAGCCAAATGTGCTGATAGCCAAAATAAGATAGATATAACGGGTTCAAAATGCCCTTTCCTTATACATACATATAACGTGAAGTATAAGTATGGTGATAATATGCTGGACGATGGGACCCCTCAATAACGATTTCGCATAATACTACTATGCCCCGAGGCAAAGGGAAGTACGAATACGCTTGTGAAACTACATATGATGAGAAGCAAGTGCGCGGCGGCGTATCGAACTCGCTTGCCAATCATCTAAGAAAGTTGTTAAGTACATACGAGAGATATTTAAAAAAATATATATTTTAAAGAAACGAATTGCATACGTACGTATACGACTCGAGATACATGGGAAAATGCGCTAAACATATGCGACGATCGTACATTATATATATGTACATACGGTCCCGTTGCATTAAAAATTTTATAGAGCCGGTTCGGAACTTATAATTGAGAAAAAAGGTCACGCTGCATATACGTTTGCTGCGGTTACCACACGCTTCCCTGGTAAAGAAATTTCTTTTTCTTCGAATTTCGTTGCACTTTTATTTTTGGCAATTTCTCGAAGAGAGAAAATGCTCGTAAGTCAGTCAGTGCAGGTGGGAAAAAGATCGGGAACGATTCACAATCCTCAAGGTCAGCTGCCCCGGGGACATCAGTCGTTTTTTTCGAGCGACGAATAATCGCTGTTCCTCGTTTTACCAATGACCGTTCGGTAGGCTCGTAACGAGGCAAGAGGAGGAGGGAGGTACAGCAGCTGTTAGAGGAGTAAGAAAACAGTGCGACGTTCAAACGCGGAAATTACCAACAGCGGTACCAATAAAACCGCGTGAAAGAAAGACACTAAAGGAGGATTGGAGGTACTATGCAAGGGTTCACCGAGCCTCAGTGATTATTTATCCACCGGGGACGACATTTGTGAGTCATAACTCACGGTGGGCGAAGTACGCGCAACCTCCGCGAATCATCTTACACACCTGCGGAACCATAATACGCAGCTGGATATTTGCTTTTTTCGCCCACCGCAAATGTAAACATAGGAAAATTGCTGGTTAGTTGTACGGTTTGTTCTCTTTATAGGCATACGTCGTGGGATACGTGTATAAGACTACTTTATCGAGTAACGAAGACTTACCGTGTACAGTGCTAACGTTCTTAGTGATCGTTCACTCGCAATCTTCCCCCTCCCGTTACCACGCGGAGTGCGCCGCCCCCAATCGTCCGCGCTAGCCACTCTAGCGCCGAGCTCGTCCCCACTCCTCCGCGCCAGCCACTGCCGCACGCGGAGCTCTCCCCACTCCACCGCGCCAACCACTGCGGTAGCGTTCTACCCCACTGCTCTGCACCAGCCAGTACCACACGCGAAACACGTCCCCACTCCGCCGCGCCAACCACTACCGCACGCGGAGCTCTCCCCACTCCTTCGCGCCAGCCACTACCGTACGGGAAACGCTTGCCCCACTCCACCGCGCCAACCACTGCTGTAGCGCTCTACCCCACTCCTCCGCGCCAGCCAGTACCACACGCGGATCTCGTCCCCTCTCCACCGCGCCAACCACTGCGGTAGCACTCTACCCCACTCTTCCGCCGGCCGAAGCTGCGCAGACACGCACGCGCCACCAGAGGGCGTGCACGGTACAGCGTGGAATCTTGGCGCGCACGGAATAACGGGAATAAAGCAATTTTTGTCCCAACTGGGTTCACAAACGGTTGAACCCGACCTCTCGTCGAGTCTATCTTCGCGCAAGATAACGGGGCATCCACTGTACCTTGCCCACATGATACGCCACAAAAGACCGACTATGATAAATAATAATGTCGGATTCTCCACGTCCCTCGTATAATGGGCCGTGTAAATGCGATGCTGCCCATACTGGTACCTACAGCGATGTATACTTAATACTCGACGCGAGCTTTCGCAAACGTCATTCCTCGAGTAGGAGGAACAAACAACGAAGAACAAGAGGATACCTCGTGAGAGATATAAAAGTCGCTTCTTCGTTTTCGCAAGCTTTACTGGAACAGTGACTCGATTCACTGGCGTGACGAAACGTTCTTGAATCCTCGGTAGTGTATATGGACATATGGTTTTCCTCATAAGTATATGGATACGGGCGATTAACCGTCTTCTTAACTGCATTCTTTTCTCTCTCTTTTTCTCGTTTCACCTGATGGCTCCGAGTCGGATGTATAATTACGATGATTGCTAATTCGCCAGATGTTTCAGAGGGGTAAGGAAAAACGAGGGTAATACTAGGCGGTCAGTATTCCAACCATAAATCTGTGTGTGATATCGGAACAAGGATTAATTAAGGACGCACAGCAGGTACATTCGTCCACAAAAGTTCGTCTGAAATCAATCATCGCGATTAAATCAACTTCCGCAAGAATCAATGGCAAAAAATGTAAACCATTAGATCTTCGCAACAATTATGCGAGAAAAATCATCGAACCTGTTGAACAAATTCTCATACTACTTTCTCGACACACGCCGTAAGAGCATATATGAAAATAATGAGTTTATGACTTTGCAATTTTCTCGATTCAGTACGTGGTCTTTGTGTGAAAAACGTAGACGAGATCAACAACTTTCTTCGTATATCTCTCGGCACGTGTGTTTGTAAATCCGCAAAACGGGGTAACGAATAGTTCTGTCTGTCGTTACTTTCCCTCTTGTAAAATTTCATTGAAATTCTTTAATTGTATACATGTATATATATAATATTTACATATATGTACAAAATTGATTAATACAATAATTATAGTAACAATACGTTTTCTCAAAAGAGAAAAATCGTCACTGATTGTAATCTTCGGAGTTGTTGGTACCGATTTTCTACTCGAATGATAATTTTTCATATTAATTGTAAAATATGACAATATTGAACATTTGAATATTTATTTTTGTTTCTATCTTATAGATATATGATGTTCTATATTTATAATATATTGCACTATATTGTATTAGGTTTTATTATATTAATAATATGACTCAATATATCATAATATAATACAATACATCAATAAAACTGATTCAAAAAACGAACATTCATTTATTTAATACTATAATGTAATACAACCGACACTGGTGGAAGGGTGGTCGGGGTTCGGCCCGGCGGTACTTCGAATCAAGTAGCGTTGAGCATAGCCGATACTCGGAGCGGTGACCGCTTCGCCATGCAGCGGTTGGCGCGTCAACCAGTGAGCGGAAGGGCAATACTTGTAAGAACTTTGTGGGGATACTTGAGTGAAAAGTCTCTCCACCAGGGCATCAGAAGAATATGGGGCCGTCTATACCGGTAGGGGTTTTCCACAGTTTTCCCATACTCCCAATAAACGCGGTATAGAGTAGCTTAAAGCCTTAGGCCACTCTTGAGGCCGAAAAAATAGGCTTTTTGGGGATTTTTTTTTTCAGAAAAATTACAAAATAAATCGAGATTACAAAAAAGGTGTTTACTGTGTACAATAATTTTTTTGAAGCGATTTATTTCAAAATGGCGCTTGTGCAGCGTTTATCTCAAAACTGCATTTTTTTAAGTTGGCCGGAAACATAACTCGGACAATTTTCAACCGATTCACTTGAAATGTTGAATATATCTTGAAAAATGCATTGTCTATGGGAGTACGTAGGATTTTTTTTTTATATTGCATAGTCCATTCGTTATTAACAATTATCTGACGATTTTTAGGCCAATTTTTGGAAAGTGAAAAATTTCGTCAGATAATTGTTAATAACAAATGCACTATGCAGTATAAAAAAAAATCCTACATACTTCTATAGACAATGTATTTTTCGAGATATATTCAACATTTCAAGTGAATCGGTTGAAAATTGTCTGAGTTATGTTTCCGCCCAACTTAAAAATGCAGTTTTGAGATAAACGCTGCACAGCCGCCATTTTGAAATTAAAAATGCAGTTTTGAGATAAACGCTGCACAGCCGCCATTTTGAAATTAATCGCTTCAAAAAAATTATTGTATACAGTCCCTGATATGTATGATAAACGCCCCTTTTCGTACACTCGATTTATTTTGTAGCTTTTTTTTAATCCGGAAATGAGGTTTATGTGAAAAAAAATAATTTTGACGGAATGAGGAAGATGGTTGAGAATTCGTTTGGACATTTATTTGGATGTACATTAACAAAGTTGTGTACCAAACATCATTAAAAAATATGAATAATTACAGCAATTCTAAACAATCTCGTGAAGGACCTTTGAACGTGAGAAACTGAACGGTGTACTTGATTTTGGCCAGCCGGTTGATCTGATACAACAAAAAACGCGTTGTTTCTTAAAGTAGATACTATTTCCTTAGACTTGAATGTGATTTTTTTGTTATCGTATTTGAATCATCAACAAATTTTTTTTTCCGATTCTTCGTGGAAAAATAACAGTATTGTTAATAACCAATGGAAATGAAATGTTAAGAAGAAAAACGTCGTCAAGACTAAAGTACCATTACGCTCAATAAGTTTCCCAAATTTCAAGTCAATCGAGAATCAATTTCGAAAAAAAGAGTTCAAAGTTCGACTAGCCGTTCCATCGTTGTTATCATAAGTTTACTTTCAATCTGCGATTCCTGCACCATATGTTAGCACGCCTTTCTCTTCAATTTGAGTAGCCTCAAGCGACTATCGATTTTTTGAAAATCTCACAGTACTCCAACCCCTTAATAAAATACAATAACACAATATAATACTATATAAAAGTTGCCTCAAAACGACCTGATATTTTTATTCATCAACAAAACGTATTATTTATTTGAAAAGTACGAATATTTTCATTTTAATATAAGGTACAAACATGGAGGTTATGCGTGGAACACAATATCCGATAAATGGCCGCCTCGTCCCTGTTTGAAAACGTTCATTCTTTTGACAAATTTTTCAATAACATTTTGGCATAATTACGGACTAGTTTCACTAATGGTGCGTCCAATTGCTTCCTTGAGCTCCGGAATGGTATGTGGATAATTGACATACACTTTTCCTTTCAGAAAAGCCCAAAGAAAGAAGTCCAATGGCGTCAAATCGACCATGAAACTTCATCTGCAATAACTGCATTGTTTCGCGCGCAGTATGGCAGGTTGCGCCATCTTGTTGAAAGAATATGTCTTTCAAGTCCATGCCGTTCGATTCATTCCATAAAAAGTTGGCTAACATGTCACGATAAGGAACACCATTGACGGTAACCGCATTTCCAGCAGCATTCTCGAAAAATGTACGGCCCAATCACTCCTCCAACCCAAAATCCTCACCAAACAGTGACCGGTGGTAGATGCATGGGAAACTGTTGAATCACTTGTGGATTTTCGGTCCCCCAATCTCGACAGTTTTGTTTATTTTCGTAGCAACTAAGTTGAAAATGCGCCTCACCCCTGGAGATGATTTTCTTTAAAAAATTACCATCGTTAGTAGTTATCTAGTTTATAACTGCAAACTATCATCTATCCTACCGTACGAGAGGATAGATCGTTTTTCTGCCTTTGCGGTCATTGCAAAGGAAAATCTGCTTATAAAAATAGTGAATTAATAGTGAATAATAATAGTGAAAAATAGTGAAAATCTGCTTATAAAAATAGTGAATAAGGAAAATGAATAGGGAAATAGTGAATAGGAAAAATCTGCTTATAAAAATAGTGAATTAATAGTGAAAAATAATAGTGAAAAATAGTAATTAATAGTGAAAAAATAGTGACATTTCAGTAATGTCGTTGTTTTAGTTCATGTTTTTTTATGTCAGACATACGTTAATTAGCATTTAGGACTCACTCCAAAAATTGTTGCCGGCCGTTTCATTTTACGATGTTCAGTTTTGTGGGAAATAAAAAAAAACCTTCCACTACAAACGAACATAAGTTTACTACAATCAACTACAAACGATTTTGTATGAAAAAGACGTTCTGAAAGTTCGTTATTTTTATTCCGGGCCATGCCGTTTCTTTTTTGGTGGTGTACATTTTTTTTCTGCGCTACTAAAAACGAAATTGAGTTTACTACAATCAACTACAAACGAAAACCTTCGGGACAACGAAAAAAAATTGAGATCGCAGATACTCGGGTGCCAAGTTCACAGAGGTCGCTGCGCACCGTCTGCTGGCTGCAGTTCTTGTGTCAATTGTATCTTGCAAGCATGCATATGCAGATCGTTCATCAAAGTTCGCTGCACAGAGCATGAACTGTTCAATTGCTGAGCATGATGGCGAATCGAGGTGGAAGAACTTTCGTCAACACTTGCACTCACTGCGGCTATGTTTTCATTCGACTGACCGCTACGACGACGGCCACTGCTTTTTGCGGTCAAAACTGAAGCACTAACCTCAAATTTTGTGATTAAATTCAACACAGTGTTGCGAGATGGTGCGTTATGATGACCGAAAGACGCGCGGACTTTTCGAACCGTATCTGCAAAAGTTTCACCACTTTTGTAGTGAATTTTCACAATTTCTATGCGTTGCTCGATCATACTTCATGACTTAACCGCAATACTTAATGAATCAATCTCACGACTTAAGGGGCTATACCAGTGTGACACTTTCGAAAAATCGATTTTTTTTGCCTTTTTCGACAGTTCATACTTTCAAGAATATCCTGTAAAAATTTCAAGGCCGTATCTCTAATCATTTAATCTTCCAAAAATCGATAGTTAAATCTTTAAACGCGTTTTTCTCGAAATGAGATTTTTCAAATTTGCTGACATTGTAACTCAAAGAGCAATTATCCGATTGACTTGAAATTTGAACTGAGTACTCTTGAATATATTTACTCCACATTGACGTAGGATATTTTTGATTGGATGAAAATTGACGATTTGGCATTGAAAAAAACGACCATTTTATAGGCAAGAAAACAGACTTTTTTTCATAACTCCGCCATTTTGTTAGATTTTGATATTTTTCGAAAATCCTACGTCATTGTACAGGAAATACCTTCCAGTTTAACGACATTTTTTCCTTTTTCGGTTTCAGCTACTCAATCGGCCGGAATCATGTCAGCAGTGGAGGAATTTTTTTTTGGCGCCTCCGAAGGCAGCGCATAAGTCGCTTGGATCTCAATATTTTTCTATGAAAAACTTATGTAATATAGGTCAAATGTAGCCAAATATATTCTCAATTTTCCGAAACATTTAATTGAGTACTTTTCTTCCAAAAAATGCCCAAAAATCACCCAAATTTTCCGCGTTCACACTGGTATAGCCCCTTAACCTCAATACTCCATGACTTAACCTCAATACTCAATGACTCAACCTCACGACCCAACCTCAATACTTCCTGACGCCAGTTGTCAAACATTAGCACTCTATGTTCGCCACAAAAGAAATGGCGCGCAAATTAAAATGTCAGGTCATTTTGGAACAACTTTTATTTATTAAATGTACAATCGAATTATCATTCGAATGAAAAATCGATACTGATTGTACCAAAAACATCAAAACGAGTGACGCTTATTGACTTCTCTAGAATCCGTGTAATTGAGTCTTCCTGTCTCCGCTGGACGCGGAAGCGGCCAAATCATCCTTAGCGAGCAAGTGGAAAGGGTCAATGCTCGAGGGAGCAATGGAAAATCCCCGGACACGTGTCCGGGTCATACTGATTGCGAATCTTTCATCGCGCGCGAATAGGGAAGAGCCTGCGTGCATACTCCGGTGGTCTCTTCGAACGTTTCTCCTAATGGCTCGTCTCGATATAATTAATCGCCGTTGCCAAACGCTTCTGCCACGGGAATTCGCACAATGACGACGGATCGCTCAACTCGCGCGAGAGCTCGTATACTTCCTACAGCACGGTCATTGAGTGCATACGACGGTGAAAATATCCTGGAAAGATTTCACTGCGGGCATACTCGACAGCTGCCAGCCATTAGTCCACGTGTCACGATTTAAAGCATTTGCCACGCTCTTCCGAGGTCATTTACGGAGACGGTATTTTTTTTTTGTTGCGGTTATGCCTTTGTCTTCTTCTCTCTTACATTTTTTTAGACCCTCCTTTCTTAGATTAACGCTGTTATTTTAATTGACCTTGATTTTTTTGGAAAAAAAAACGCCTTCACTATCAGTGTAAAAAAGTGACAAAAAAAGAAATAATAAAAAATAAAAGAGATTAGCAAGCAGTGGTCGCATTGACACTGTTTTGGAAAGGGGTCACTGAGTAAGTCATAATTCACTTCAAAACGTGTCAGTGTGCATTGTTGTTGGTGAGATGTGGAGAGGCTGGTCGAGTGCACCGGAACGCGATCAGATGTGCACTCTGCGCGCGATCGGGAAAGTCCGACGTGAACACACGTATATATGGGGCATTCCACCCCAAATCGGACATCATTTAGCTTTAGCGTCTCCGATGTTCTCGATAATTTTTTGTCTTTCGGTATCTATTGAGAAAGGCCTCCATGCCAATTTTCAGCTTTTTTTGGCCAGCCACTTCCAAGATATGAATTTTTAAAAAACGGTACTTTTTTTTTAATGCCCATAACTTTGCGAAAAATGATCCGATTAGGATGTTTTTTTTTTAATTTTCGTTTTTAGACGCACTTTTAGAAAAAAAATGGTACAAAATCATCAAAACCGTATTTCCGTAAGATTTTCAAGTTCTAAATATTAAATGTTGATTTTTGAAAAACACGTATCGATCGATTTTCTTCAAATTTTTCCTAAAAATACTGTCACTCATTATGCAAATTTTAAGCCCAGCACGTTAATGGGATAACGTAGGGATCCATGTTTTTTCCAATTTTGAAATTTTCTCGTTTCACTTATATATGTTAACAAATATCTGAAATCAAAATACTTTACATCAAAGCTACTCTCGAGGGTTATCTGACACGTAATGATTATTAATTAGTTTACAGATTGATTACAAGCAAAAGTCCAATGCTTTTCTCCACGATGTGCAGAAAAAATCATCCTTACTCAAATTATATAAATTTTGTTGAGTAACAGAAGCTCGTCGAAGACTTTTCTCAACTCTATGATTTTCTGTTTGCAAAGGATTACAGCACGAATTATATATCCCAACATTTGACGTGGCACAAAAGTTCACAATAAGCTGTGCTTCAAAAAATATACCGTGATATTACACAAATTTTTTTTTTAAAGCAAATTAGCAGAGGTTATTCACAGGACACACTGTCTTGACTTATGTTGTTATGTATTTAACTAAAATGAAAGGGTCATTGTCCATTAAATTATTAAGACATATCTATTCAACTTCATAGATGACAATAACCATTGCCCATAGGTCTGAAAAAATGATTATTATGTACGGGATACTAAAAAATAAAAATGTTCAAATTCGAAAAAACGTTGATCCTAACGTTATCCCATTACCGTGCAGGACTTAAAAGTTGCATAATGAGTGACAGTATTTTTAGGAAAAATTTGAAGGAAATCGATCGCTACGTGTTTCTCAAAAATCAACATTTAATATTTAGAACTCGAAAATCTTATGGAAATACGGTTGATGATTTTGTACCTAGCGCCTAAAAAAAAAAGATAACAAAAGAAAATATTAATAGTCGGTCATTTTGTACATCGAAAAAAAATATATATCTTTTTTCTAACAGCTTGATATTCATACGAAATAGACGTGTGATTCTTAATTTAATTTTAATTTTAACTCATTAACATAACTCACTTTAATTTTAACTTAATAATTTTAACTCATAAATGTAATTTTATGAGTCCATCACTTTTTCATACGAAAAACAATTGTTAAATTCGCACATGATTTTATACCCGTTACTGTGGCCTAAGGCCTTAAAATACCGTGCCATACCTCCGCCAGTTTTAAAGATTGATTTTCGACGAATACCGTGTAACAGCCAAAAGTAGTAATAAAACATACCCTAAATCTAAAAAATGGTGAAAAACCTATCCTTTTATAAAACAATCATGAAAATCAGCAATTTTTTCCTCTCCTAAAAGTATCTCCCCCCTTAACTCGAAGTACCGCCGAAGACGAACCCCGACCGCCCATCTACAAGTGTCGGTATATCAAGATCTATTACATTAATAATAAAATACAATATATTATAATCAGATATTATACATGTACAAATTATATTTAACCCTTAACAGTCATCGGGGGTTGAATCAACCTCAGCCGTTTTTCGACCCGCGATACGTTCCAGAAATTTTGAGATTTTCGACATTTCTTTTATATCAAAAATTACACGACTAGAAAATAATCGGCATGGTCTTACAAACAAGGGTTGAAAATGCATTGTAGTATTTTATTTATTTATTTTGTCAATTTTTCAATTATTTATCACTCTCCAAAGTGAGTGGAGTTTATTACACCCCCAATGACTATTACGTCACCATCTGGAGGTGTGACTGACAAGGGTTAAACAATTATTATGCCAATAAAAGATTGCCATTGTGAAAAACTTGTAACGATTAGTGATGTTTTTTTTCCGTTCCACAACATATATATATATATATATATATATATATATATATATATATATATATATATATATATATATATATATATATTGCGTTTCGATCTTATCTCGAAATCTCGAAGTTGGGACTCCGTCCCCAAATGTTCAATTGCCACGAAAATAATGACAACAATTGGATCGCTTGGAAGCAATTAAAACAAATGTATTACATTTTTTATTTCGCCACGTTGAATCGCTCTCTTTTGTCAAATTCCGGGCTCTCAATTCCGATCGGATCTCGCCCCCTTTCGTAGCCTCGTTTTCCACTCGTTAAGAGCCACTAAGATAAAAGAATGGAATAAAAACTGTAACGAAGCGAGAAAGTCGTTTGCTCGTCCTCGTTACGTTACGTAAATAGCGTCGTTTTTTTTTTTTGTAGACACTCGTCTTTTTTTCTTTTCCTTCGGTCGGTGAGTTCAATTAGCATAGTAAAGTGATCACACACGAGTCTCCAGTTCCGGACAGTGGTCTAACGGCGAAGGTGGTTGGGGCAAGGAGATGGAAATATGAAATGAGGGAAGGATGGAAAAGAAAAAAGAGGTGGAGAGGAGAGTGCGATGACGATGCTTTTGTAACCAGTGCTTGTAATTATTATGTACATTTCGTGCGAGTGAAAGAGACGGAGAAAGAGTGGGGGGGGGGGAGAGAAAGAGAGTTTAGGACGAACAAGTTCCAAGCGGCGTTTGTAGGATGTTTGTAAGAAAGAAATCGAAGCCTATCATTGCGAGAAGATGTCACCGAATGTTCCTCGTGTTTTTTGGCTCTCACTTTATTTCTCGCTCTTTCTCCTCTCTTGGAGAGAAAACCCGCTTTTGGAAAAAGGAATGAAAAAGTAAAGAAAACGTTATATGAGTTTAAATGTACACACATGTGGGATTGAAGTTTGCATCGTTGGAATGCGACGAAATATTTGTTCCGTACTACTCAATTTTTGTTTGGCACATTTAGCCTTCAAAAATCAATGTAACAGTTTTAAAGATCCGCACTACGGATCCATAACCAATAGAATTGTAAAGAAAAAAGCTTAGAATGTAATCAAAATTAAAAAATGGTAAAATAAACAAGAATTTCAGTTGCATTCCAACGATGCTAACTTCAACACTATACACACATACACTTATTACTTTTTCATCTTTCTATTCGTTTCTCTAAAAAGAATTTCTTTAATATAAAATTATGTGATACAACATTTTATATATACAGGGTGTCCTGGAACTGTCGATGGATCAGATCATGTGCTACTGTAAGATGGAATTTCAGTCTAGTAAAAGCCCCACGGTTTTCGAGATAAAAATCATCTCCTTTTGGTTTTTCGCATGCCATTTCTACAAATAATAACTTTTTTACCCGGTTTGAAAAAAATACTCTCGGTTATTTGTTTTATCTAGAAAAGTCTTCGTTTCAACCTTAAATGGTAAGGCCTTAGGACACAGTAACGGGTATAAAATCATGTGCGAATTTAACAATTTCTTTTCGTATGCAAAAGTGATTCGCTCAAAAAATTAATTACACATGTTAATTAAATTAAAAACAATTTACTTAAATTAATAATTTAAGTAAACAATAATTAAATTAAAACAATTATACACAAATTAATTAAAAACACACATACTAAATGAATATCAAGCTGTTAGAATTTTTTTTTTCGATGTACAAAATGGCCGCCTACTCGAAACTTCTCGAAACAGCTTTTTTCCAATTAGCGTGACAAATAACTTCAACAATTTTCACTCGATTTACTTCAAATTGAAAAGTTACATGTCGCTTGATTCATCTCGATATCTCGATCAGTTTTTCCGGAATGTGCACTTTAAAAATCGCCGAAAAAGGGACAAGTGAGTGATGCAAAATATTCGCAAAATTCTGATATCCTACTTTGGAGTGATGCCGAAAATTGAAAAAAGTTCGGATCTCAATGAATCAAACGGCAATTTAAAAAGCGAACGCTGACAAAGAAAACGAGCACAGAAAGAAGCTCCAAATCTTAGCGTAAAAAAACAATTATCAACGATTTAGCAAATACACTTAATTTGGGCCGAGATAGGAAAAAAATGAGCGCACAAATGTTTTTTTACAAATCGATATCGATGTATTTTTACCCCCTGAATACGAGTTTCCCATAAACATCCCCCAAACCCCTTGATTTTAATTTAAAAATCATCGGAAATGTATGGAATCTGGCCCCCTTAAGCTTATTATCCGGCAAAAATGAAAAAACACGTAAACTCTAATTTTGTTCCTCCTTTAAAGTGTTCCCCGTTACGTTCGATTTAATGCACCCCTTTTGAATGTGGGGTGAAAAAAAGAACAATAAAGGGGTGGTTTGTCGCTCATTTTATTTTTTTTTATGTACCCATAGTGGATTTCTGACCGTTTTCCATTGAAAGAATTTCCGTTTCTGTTTCACTGAAATCGGTGGACTGCTCACGGGTTAAACTGCAAAATCAGCCCTTGACACTCTAAGGGGTGGTTCCACCCCTTGAAACCAATTTTCCGCCGATAAAAAGAACATATCCAATAGTTTGTGACGTTTGTTGTTGCTTGTTAGTTTATGAATTAAAAATGGCGTTCTTTTTTTTTCGTCCTTTCGGTCTTTGTATTATCTCCATCTCTCCATCTATCTCTCTCTTTCCCTCCACTTCACCACTTTTACTTGTCCCCTGATCGGCACTCCCTCCGCACTTCGTCGTCTCGCGTTTCCATTTCCCTCGTCTTTCCGCCTGCTCATCGAGAAAATACGTGTCCGGAGGATCGCGCGCGCGCGCGTCCTCGTTCCGGCAGATCGAACCCCGGCGAGAGGAGATTCGAGCTCATCGACGCTTTTCTCACGCACGAGCGAACTCGATCGTTCGAAATCAAGAGTTTCAATATATATGGCTTTCCTTCTGTTTGCTCGGAGTAGGACAACGAGAAGAGTCGCACTGGCTCGTATTTACGGGACCTCTACTAAAAAAATCACTATACCTCTAGAAATGAATGCAAGAGTATTCTCTCCTTCGTGTTCCCCACGCGGACGAAGACATTTTTCTTTCTCTTTCGCCCCATGTTGCAAAGCGAAATTACACGCCATCTCGTTACGGAACAACAAAATGTTTCGTTTTACATTAACGTTCTTACAGAACGTGGTTCCCACAGTATGAAACGAGCGAAAATTATATACACGGGGTCGAACTTGACGAAATTCGCCATTTTGTTACTTCGCAATGGAGGGAAAGCTTTGGTGCGATATACTTAACTACAAACTTTTTCTAAATATTCAATTCCAGACGCGATTTTAGGGCCTCTTCTGAGGCTTATTTCCAGGGCCCCCTCTAAGGCCCAATTTTTTTAGGCCGTTCAGAGGTCCGGTTCAGTGTGAGGCCCAATTCGAGACTCGTTTAAGGCCCAATTTCTGGTCCCATTTTGAGACTCGTTTTAAGGCCCAATTTGAGGGCCTGTTTTAAGGCCCAATTTCTGGTCCCATTTTGAGACTCGTTTTAAGGCCCAATTTGAGGGCCTGTTTTAAGACCCAATTTCTGGACCCAGTTTGAGATTCGTTTTAAGGCCCAATTTGAGGGACTGGTTTAAGGCCCAAATTTCGGGCCAATTTAAGACGCAATTGTAGGGGCCCTTTTAAGGCCCAACTTGTGGGCCCATTATGGGCTACATTTTAATTCCAAAATATCGCGCACAAGACATTTTTGAATATGTTGGAAGTTGCTGTTTCTTTTTTGTTTTCTGTAATGCGCGCAATGGACAGATGTAAATATATTCCAAATACACATGTATATAAACTCACTCGCAGTCGGAGTGTTGGACTCCTCAATCGGCTGAAGAGATCCACCAGCACGCAGCATTATTTTCACGAACTTTTATTATTCCTCTTGGTATTTCGCTTCTGTATCCGTCTCTCCCTCTCTCTCTCTGTCTCTTTCGCAGCCTCTCTCTCTCTCTCTCTCTCTCTCTCTCGATCTTTTTCCGTCTGTCTTCGTGGAACGCGATCTTTTTTCCCTCGTTTATCGAAGAAAGTGGCACTTTGCGACGAAGCCGCGATTTGTCGCGATTCAATACACACGCGGGCACTCGCACACCTCCGCGGCGTGACAAGAGACGCGACGAGGCCACGTGACCGCTCGTAAAAACTCACGCCGTCTTATTTTCTCGCGGGGCGGCAATTTATATTACTTTCCTTTCCGGTCTTCGTCACTTCGCGAAGAGATCGGGAGTCGCGAATTGCATCGTTTTCCGAGAGAGACCATATTATTAATGTGCACCCGGGGATCGTTGAAAATTCGAATGTCACGCGCACTCGAGAAGGCTTGAGAGAAACGCGACGAAACACCGCTCTCTCTCTCTCGGCTAAGGCCGCGGCACAGAAAAATCACAATTAATCACAGAGTACTCGAACCTCATCTATTACTCACGTAGTCCTCGACTACGACGAATAAAACGGGGCTAAAACGCTAAAACGACAGGTGCGCTCCTCTTCGCATCAGTCGCGATGGTCACGTGACGACGTCGCGAGGGCGGTCGCGAACAATCGTGCAAGAAAAATCACTCGCGCACTTTCGAGAACGCACGAGATAAAGAACGCGATGCGTCGAAGAAAAAGAAAAGAAAACCTTGCGTATAAATGTGTACGCACTTGTAACTGCAACGCCTCGCAACTCGTGAATCTTTAACGCACACGGTCTTTCAGTTACCGAAACTATGAGAATAAAACACTTTCACCCGCGCGCGCGCGTACGTACGCTTCCCTTCATCCGTAAAATTATGCGCTTTTTCTCGCCGCGCGGCGGTCCCGTACAACTCGAATATACATCGCTAGTCCAACGCGAAATTTGCGGAGTTCCTTTCTTCTTCTTCTTCTTCTCGAATGAGAAAGAGAAAACGACGGAGAAACTGAAGTAAAGCGATTGTTTTCTCGATGCGATCGACGGAAGCGCCGAATCTCGTGTGCGTTTCGGTCGCGAGATGGAGTTAAACGAACCTTTGAGAATCGCGGTACAGGGATTTCTGTATATAGTGTTGATGCTCGCGGGGCCTGTGCCGGGAGAGCCTAGACCCGTGTCAGCTCGAGAACGCGAGGGAATTGCGCCGGAGATTGCCCCGTCAAGAGATGCCTCATATACTCTTTCTCACTCCCTCTCTCTCTTTCTCTCTCTCGCGTCTCAACTTCTTCGGCAGGATGGTTTTTTTTCGTTCCTCAGGTTGTAAAGCCCCCGTAGAGTACCTCGGAAAGATACGGACCGGCGTTTCCCCTTTTGCTTACTTTTCCCGCCCACGCTGCTGCACACACACACACACACACGCGTAATTATGGAGAATATGTATACACACACACGCACATGTATATATATATATATATATATATATATATATATATAGAAAAACTATAATAATAATTTCATTGTAAAAATAATAAAGGGTGTCTCAAAATGACCTAACATTTTTATTTATTAATAAAACGTATTACTTATTTGAAAAGTACGAATATTTTTATTTTGATGTAAGGTACGAAGATTGAGGCTGTGTGTGGAGCACAATATACGATAAATGGCTGCCTCGTCCTCGTTCACTCTAATGCCGAAATTTTTAACAACATTTTGGAATTATTGCGGACTAATTTCATTAAGGCCTTAGGCCACAGTAACGGGTATAAAATCATGTGCGAATTTAACAATTTTTTTCGTATGAAATAGTTATTCACTCATAAAATTCATTACACATCTATTTACTATGAATATCAAGCTGTTAGAATTTTTTTTTTCGATGTACAAAAGGGCCGACTACTCGAAACTTCTCGAAACAGCTTTTTTGCAATTGGCGTGACAAATAACTTCAACAACTTTCACTTGATTTACTTCAAATTTAAAAGTTGTGTTCCTAATTGCATTTCGCAGAGAAGTACGTACGGAATTTCTGATTAATCGAAAACTTTTCATTTTATGAGCACCTTATGAGCGGTTATAACGAAATTTTTCACTGAAAATTCATTTCCTAAGTTCATATACCTACAACTTTTGAATAAAACAATATTTTTTAAATTCCGTACGTACTTCTCTAGGCGTTCCAATGTAGATTGACGAGAATTTTTGTTTTTTGTTCTGGGTAAAAAATTGTGGATGCTAAATGTCACGCCGCGGAGCGCCCAAAAAAAGATAACAAAAGAAAACATTAGTAGTCAGCCATTTTGTAAATCGAAAAAAATATATATAGATTTTCTAACAGCTTGATATTCATACTAAATAGATGTGTGATTAATTTTAGGAGTGAATAACTTTTTCATACGAAAAAAAATTGTTGAATTCGCACATAATTTTATACCCGTTACCGTGGCCTAAGGCCTTAATAGTGCGTCCAATTGCTTCTTTGAGCTCCGGAATCGTCTGTGGATCATTGGCATGCACTTTCCTTTCAGAAAACCCCAAAGAAACAAGTCCAACGGCGTCAAATCGCACGATCTTGGTTGGCCAATTCGCATCGCCGCGGCGCGAGATAACACGACCACGAAACTTCGTCTGCAATAACTGCATTGTTTCGCCCGCAGTGTGGCAGGTTGCGCCATCTCGTCGAAAGAAAATGTCTTCCAAGTCCATGCCGTTTGTGCCATTTATTGAATATTGTGCTCCATACATAACCTCCATCTTTGTACCTTATATTAAAATTAAAATATTCGTACTTTTCAAATAAATAATACGCTTTATTCATAAGTTTAAATGTCAGGTCAGTTTGAGGCACCCTTAATTATGATAATGTCACAAGTTTTTTTCAATATTCGAATATCTTCATATATATATGTGTGTGTGTGTGTGTGTGTGTGTGTGTGTATATATATATATATATATATATATATATATATATATATATATATATATATATATATATATATATATATATGTATGTATGTATGTATGTATGTATATGTATATGTGTGTGTGTGTGTGTGTGTGTATAAAGAATTAAGCTACTAAATACACTACAGTACTGATTTTTTTAAATTATGCTATATTCCGCAAGCTACAGCATCGAGAGACACCTATGCCCATTTATTCCCGAAGACGAAGGAAAAAAGGAAATTATGTATTTTCCCACTAGCGGGAAGAGTTTTCACATAGCCGGAGCGGCCAGTGGGGGGGAGTCGCCGGACGGTCGATAAGAATCTTCTCTTTCTATAAAGTTCACGGACTCTTAGCGAGCGACTGCAACTTTCTTCGTCGCACTTTCGCGAAACCGTGATGCGAAGAGCCCATCACTGAGTACAAAAAGTCCGAACTCCGGTGCACAAGACGCCGGGAAAAACAGTCCTGAAATTGTACACAATTGAAGTGTCAATTTTTGCCACTAAGGTCGCTGAGATAGCACCGATCTCTTCGGTGTGCCTATAGGGTGATATAGGTTCGTTGAAGCTGACCGTTGCGAAGCGGCGAATCGCTCGAGGATTTTTGAACGCGAGTGTTGCAATGCCGTTAAGCGGTTAGACTACTGTGACGACCCGAACATTAGGCTTATTCAAAGGAAATAATTTTGAACGAGTAAGTAAGATGATAGAAAAATCGTTCGGAGAATCATTGTATGGACATTAACTTCATTGTGTACCGAGCTTCATTAAAATATATTCCTAATAAAAGAAATTATAAACAATCTCGCGAAGGACCTTTGAACGTGAACTCGATTTTGGACATCCAGTTGATCTGAAACAAAAAACGAGTTTTTTTTCTAAAAATAATTAATATCGGCTAAGACTGGACCGAGATTTTTTTGTTGTCGTTTTTCAATCAACAACACAAAAATTTGCATTTTCTTTTCGATTTTTCGAGAAAACATGGTATTATTGTTAATATGTAATGAAAAAAATGTTACGATGAAAAACGTCGGTCAAGACTAAACTACTATTAAACCGAATAAGTGTACCAAATTAAAAATCAATCGGTTCATTAGATATCGAGATATCGTGTACACCGTTAAAAGAAAATTTCAAGAAAAACGCGTTTAGAATGTTACTAGCAATTCTATCATTGTAATCGTAAGTTTAAGGGGTTAGGCCACAGTAACGGGCATAAAATCATGTGCGAATTGAACAATTTTTTTTCGTGTGAAAAAGTGATTTACTCATGAAATTAATTACACATCTTCGGCCATTTTGTACATCGAAAAAAGAAATATATATTTGGTAACAGCTTGATATTCATACTAAATCGATGTGTGATTAATTTTATGAGAGAATCACTTTTTCATACGAAGAAAAAATTGTTAAATTCGCACATGATTTTATACCCGTTACTGTGGCCTAACTCCTCAACTTCCAACCACTAAAAAACTGTCATTGCACAAAAAATGCACTTTTTTCTTTTCCACATTCGTAAGGCCACTGTGACGTCATCATTTATCTAAATTAGCCTGTAATGGTTTTATTTATTGTGGAATTTATTAACCTTTTTGAGGGTTATAACGATTTTTCCGTGTTATGACAGTTTTTTAAAGGATGAGCGATATGTTGGACGTTTTTCTCAAACTTGAGTTGCCTCAAGCGACGAAGGGGCATTCCTCATTGACTCATTAGCTTAGCCCCTTAATTCCGTCGTTAACGCGACCTGATACGACTCCCGTCTGATAAAACGATGAAAAACGTCGCGGTACAATTGGCCGCCGCGAGACGGCGCGCGAGGCGTTAAACACTCGAAACGCCTTCTTACCGCAACTTCCGTCGCGAAGCAGCGGACGCTTTTTGCAGAAACCAAAAGAAAAAAGGACAATGACCGAGTATCGTCATATTTCCCTTGTTTCGTCGGCATCTTCCATTAAAAAAAAAAGAACCAAGAATAACGATCGACGAAGAGTTATGACCAGTCCGAAAAATGGCGAACCGTAACGACGGAGTTCGCGCTTTCGCTGCCTCCGCGAGTTCCGTATTGCTCGAGCACGATTATTCCGGCTATTTTCGCAATAACAATGATAATGATAAAAACGTAAACGATAATAAGGAAAATGTGTTTGAGACGAATAATAAGTTTCACGGAACTTTCGATGCGGTTGACAAGTGGGCCGACAGTGTCATTATGCGCGTTCCCATCGGTCACGATAGGAGGAAAATCGTCGATCGGGAAATTACGATACACAAAGTTAAATATCCGTTTTTGCCGGAACAACAAATACGGGGGAAAGTTTACAGAAAATTCGGTATACCAACTGTCATGGGCGGTGTACTGAGGTATGTGTGTGTGTGTCTGCATGTGTACACACATATTCGTGGTGATTTTTTCGGTCAAGCGGAACATATACTACGTGACATACGAATCAAAGAAACGAGCGAACTCTTTTTTACTATCCTTTCTTGAAAATAATTCCTGGAGATGTTTGATATTTATTTGACAAGAGAAACTTATAAGGACCTATGCATATGAGTGACGAATGCATAGGGCTCTTAAGCGATTGTGGTCAAAGTATTATTAGCCCTCGTTGGAAACGACGTGGTTGGAAATTTGTGAGGTTATGTCGGTTTTCGCATCGTCTCGGAGCGCCCCCTTCGACGGGCCGATGTTTTTCGTTCTTTTTTCTTTTCGTTTTTACGTCCTTTTACAGCCCCTGAGCGCTTTTAAATACGGCGGGGATTACCCCGCTTTCGTGTATATATATATATATATATACGATCGAATGGGTAAGGACGCGCGGAATTTCATCGCTTGTGCGCATAAAAAACTCGCTTTACGATCGCGATAAAGGAGGAAGCCTCCAGCATAGACGACGAAAAAGTCACACAAGCGTCACTTTTTTCAATGTATTTCTTCGCTTTGACGATAGAAAAAGTACAACCGGGTATGGAGTTTTATCGAGTTGAGTATTGTATAAAAGAAAATAAGAAAGTTGACCGTTTTCAAGTAACTCTATCGGCAACTTTTGTCTATTGCAGGCCGCAAATTTAATTGATGCGAGCTCATTCGCGATGTCTCATTTTCGTACGTAAGTGCCGCTTTAATTGATGAATATTCTTCAAGGAGGTTGGAGCGGTCCCATTAAGGCCTTAGGCCACAGTAACGATTGTAAAATCATGTGCAAATTTAACAATTTTTTTTCGTATGAAAAAGTGATTCACTAATAAAATTTATTACGCATCTCTTTAGTATGAATATCAAACTGTTAGAAAATATATATTTTTTTTCAATGTACAAAATGGCCGACTACTCCAAACTTCTCGAAACAGCGTTTTTCCTATTGGTGTGACAAATAACTTAAACAATTTTCACTCGATTTACTTCGAACTTAAAAGTTATGTTCCTGATTGCATTTCGCAGAGAAGTACGTACGGAATTTCTGATTAATCGAAAACTTTTCATTTTATAAGCAGTTTATGAGAAGTTGTAACGAAATTGTTCACTGAAAATCCATTTCTTAAGTTCAAATACCTACAACTTTTGAGTAAAACAATATTTTTTAAATTCCGTACCTACTTCTCTAGGTATTCTAATGTAGATTGACGAGAATTTTTGTTTATTGTTCTAAGTAAAAAATTGTGGATGATAAATGTCACGCCGCGGAGCGCCGAAAAAAAAGATAACAAAATTAAATATTAGTAGTCGGCCATTTTGTACAACGAATATATATATATATATATATATATATATATATATATATATATATATATATATATATATATATATATATATATATATTCTAATAGCTTGATATTCATATTAAACAGATGTGTAATTTATTTTTATGAATCACTTTTTCATAGGAAAAAAATTGTTAAATTCTCAAATGATTTTATACCCGTTACTGTGGCCTAACCCCTTAAGTCAAATGACGGTTTATGCATGTTTTTTTTCAATGAACGTAAAAAAATGCATACAACGTACAGATTTATTCTGTAGATGGTAATTTTTCATAAGATATAGAATTAAAGGGCAAAATTATGGATTTTTATATTTTTATTACGTAAATAAGAAAAACATTTGTGCTACTACCAATTTGAAAAAGCATAACATTATCGATGATTATTATAAATTATATATTTTTTAAACAAGCTTTTATTTAATGTACTAAAAAGTACAAAATATTTTTCTTACCAAGCCACCTATATGTGACTATAAATAAAAGCTTGGAGCGCTCAGATTTTTAAATGCTCAATAAATTTGATCAATTCAGTTTCATTAACTGTGTTTAATTTGGCACAATAGCAATTAGATAAATTATTATCACACGTTTATACTCAGTTTCGGGATTTTTATTAAAAAACTCTAAGGTTGTTTTACAGTAAATTGAAGAGAGTTGATATGTTAACGGATTTATGTAAATTAAAGATTGTGTCTAAATTTTGAGCGCCCAAACCTTTTATTTATAGCCACATATAGGTGACTCGGTGAAAAAAAAGGTCTACTTTTTAGTACATTAAATAAAAGCTTGTTTTTTTTTTTAATTTTTTTACATATAAATTATTTTCTACTTTTTAGTCTAATTGATTTCACTAGTTAGTTGTTACTAGTAGTTTACTAGTTTACCAGTTTATACGTTAGGAGCATGGAATGCTTGTAAAAAAAACAACGAAGACTGTAATTGGAGTGAACTTACGACTAATCGCTGCATATAAACTCTTCACACACAAACACAGTCGGCTACGAAGTTGTTTGTACGTGTTAAAGAGATTTTATATGGATGATTAGGTATCGCTAATTTTACATGAAAAGTTAAAAACTCTTATGGATATTTTTTTAGCATTGAAAATGCATTTAAAATTGAAGATTTTTGTTGAGGTAGGCTGGGTATAGGGGTCTGAGTTAGCTGGATGTCAGACAAAACTAATGCTACCCCCACTCCACTGCCAATGTGTTGTAGTAGAATGGGGGGAGCTGCGACATGCTAAATGCCTGTGACTGGTTGAAAAATGCCGAATTACATGTAGTGTACATTTGTGGTTAAAAATTGTAATGTAGTGTAAATGATCATTTTAATTTTTCGTAATTTAAGTAATGTACATTATTTATATTATATTACACAAGTGATTTTTTATTTAAATTGTAATATTTTGAAAATCAACGAAAACCAACTCATGTCATTTACATGCACCAGTTTTTTATTGCCCGAAATGTCTGATTACATTTTCCAAGCCATGAAATAGCTGCACTTTGTGTAATATCTGTTTACGATGGACAAAATGGGTTTTTTTTTCTAAATGTTTGCAAAGGTTTAGTTTACGTTAATCCGTTGTTAGAAATGGTTTATCTTGTAGCAAATTAGCCAAAAAAAATTACGTCGCCCGTAGCGTGAACGTCTTGCCCATCTAACCGCACGTAAAGTTGCACACATTGAACTATTTTTTATCTATGGTGTTTTGGGGTGAAACAATTTCAAAAAATTCGTAAAGCCTCAGTAGCCAATAGTCTGGACAATAACTTATATTTTTTTAAATCTTGGATTGTGGCTAACGCTTCGACCTCCTTAAGGGGCTATACCAGTGTGAACGCTGAAAATCTGGCTGATTTTCGGGAATTATTTGGACGAAAAGTACTCAATTAAATGTTTGGGGAAATTAAGAATATATTTGGCTATATTTGACTTATATTAAATAATTTTTTCATATAAAAATATTGAGATCCCAGCGACTTATACGCTGCCTTCGGAGGGGACAAAAAAAATGTTCCTCCACTGCTGACATGATTCCGGCCGATTGAGTAGCTGAAACCGAAAAAGGAAAAAATGTCGTTAAACTGGACGGTATTTCCTGTACAATGACGTAGGATTTTCGAAAAATATCAAAATCTAACAAAATGGCGTAGTTATGAAAAAAAGTCTGTTTTCTTGCCTATAAAATGGTCGCTTTTTTCAATGCCGAATCGTCAATTTTCATCCAATCAAAAAGATCCTACGTCATTGTAGAGTAAATATATTCAAGAGTACTCAGTTCAAATTTCAAGTCAATCGTATAATTGCTCTTTGAGTTACAATGTCAGCAAATTTGAAAAATCCCATTTCGAGAAAAACGCGTTTAAATATTTAACTATCGATTTTTGCAAGATAAAATGATTAGAGAGACGGCCTGGAAATTTTTACAGGATATTCTTGAAAGTATAAACTGTCGAAAAAGGCAAAAAAAAATCGATTTTTTTAAGTGTCACACTGGTATAGCCCCTTAAGAGATAAAGCAATGGCTTTTCTGTCGCAATTTTTCTTTTTGCGAAATATTCCGCTTCAATGGATACTCGTTTCTAAACGACCTTATTTTCACTCATTTATAAATATCCCCAGATATACACAGATATCTAGATATAGATAAATCCATATGTAGATAAAGATAACATATAACTATAGTTTTAGCATAAAAATTTTTGAAATATAATTTCCAAATAATTCGTGTCCAAATTCAAAGCACTTTTTGAGCGACTCGATAAAAAAATCGATAGAAAAATGTCCTGCATAATTTCGTCACAAGCACCTGCTAAATCGTCGCAATCTTCGGACGTTATTTGTACAACTATTTGTATATCTTCCCAAGGACATTCCAGAATAGCCATAAAACTAGAAACAGATAAGAGATATAAAAACAGATGAAAAAATAAAAGCTACAAAAGTAGATGCAAAAAAGGCAAAAAATCGAACGTACAAGAGTACACTGAGAAAAAAAAATCAATTGAATCAAAAAAATATATTGATTGAGCCAAATAAATGTGCTGTTGCGGAGTGCCACCGATATGCGAGATTGTTACAATACCATAAAATATTGGAAAATGTGATTGATTTAAATAACATATTATTTTATTTGAAAAATCTCTCCTGTTCTCTGAATATCTACATTATCCTTCGAATAAAATTATATTCTATTGAAGTCATTCTATATACAATCCGTAGATGTATGGATTAAATAATTAAGCGGTTGCTACAACATTTTTTATTTCGTACAAAAATATAATCACCAGAATTAATTATTTCTTTACTGCATCGAAGCGAATATGCCATGGGACGTAAGTTTTACAATTTGTCTTAAATCTTAAATAAAAAGTGAGCATTAGAATGATCATCCACGACAATAGTGGAGAGAATATCAGATATCCAATGGAATATCCATGGAGAGAATATCAAATATTCATTGATAAGAACAGATACTACACTTTGATCTTAGCCACAGGCCGAGAAGCGATACTCTTTATAGTTCCTCCGGTGTTTAAGTCAATTTTCGGTTCGCGCTACGCTTACGAGAAACGAGCGCGCGTGCGGCTTCTAGCGGTTACTCCGAGAACTACGGGTTTCCTCGCACCTATAATTTCGGTGGCGCCCGGCCATGATTTGGTTGAATTTTTTCAACCACGCAAGAAACAATTTTTTTTTTTCGCATAATTTTTTTACCAATTCAGACATTTGCTCAATATTTTCCAATCAAAATAAAATATTAATATTTTAACGAATAATGTACATGGAAATCAATATCGGAGATGGTGAAAAAAATAAAATAACATATTTACTCAATAGAAATTTTATCTGAATCAAACGAGCAAAATTCAGTTTTTCCTGTGTACTCGAATCAACAATATTCATGTTATGAATTAAAACGCTTTTTTTGTTCGTTGCAGAAAATGCATTCAAAGCTATATAATTTGTTCGCGATCATTTCTTAGATAGTTTCAATGATATATTGTTCTCGGCTAACAATATATCTTTTGAATGAAAAAACTTTCAATTTTATCATGTTATTAAAGTCAATAGCGTTTTGTTTGGACTAATAAATCCGATTATTTACACCAACAATTTTACAATTGAATCAACGAAATTTCATTCAATAACACCAATGGTATTGGATCAATGATTTTTTTTCTCAATGTATATAGCAAAAAAATCGAACGTGCAAAAAGAGACCGATAAAATAAAAACCCGGAAGTCACAGCCCGCAATTTGCAGCTGGTGCTTCGCAATTATCCAAACGAATTCAAACGTTCAACCCCTTTCCAGCTTTCAACTTCTTTTCCAGCCGAGTCGTCGCTTCGTTCTCCGGGTCCAGTGCGAAGGATCGTCCCAAGAGTCGAAGAAGGGATCCAAAGAAGTCAAACGACCGACGCTGCGTTGCAGCAACTTCCCAGGATAGCCGGACAGCCGGGCTCGCAGGAAGTCACCTTAAGGCGGAACATCGGAGTCTCGATAGATCGCAGGACCATCCTCACCGTTCGCTGACCTGCGAACGCCTGACGTTTGCCGAAGAAGCGCCAGTGCGCCAAGAGATGAGTCCTCCGACCGTCTCTTCCTGTGCCAGCGAAGTATCCAACGACGGATCGCTCTTCGTCTCCGAAGAGTCCCGGAGTCCGTCGAGGGAGCGGAAAGCCCCGGACTTGGATTCGTCGGAGACGCAGGAGCAGCTGATCAGCTCGTTGGATCTGGACCGACTCTCGTTGAACGACGAAATCGAACCGACACTTTTCCGGAAGTCAAAAATCGCCGCGCAGCGTCGTAGCCACGAATCTATTCATTCTCAGCTGACGCAAATCCTCGATCGGGAAGCACAGCGAGTGTGGACTTCGGAAGAAGCCACCGTGTTATCGGCGACCAGCTTGGAGTCGTTCGAAACAGCTGTGGACGAGAGTCTCGGGGATCTGCCCACGCAGATCTCCGCGTCTGCCTCGGGAACGGATGTCGTTCGTACGAGTACGAAGAAAAATTATCAGCGGAATTCTTCCTTCCGTCGTCGTGAAAATTTTCTTTCGATGTCGGGCAACAATATTCTGGATGGGAGTGAGTTTCTATTGCTCGAGAGAGTGCGATCGGCTGGAGAGACTTTCGTGCGAAAGTTCGATAGAGCTTCATCGAGCTGGGAAGAGCGAACGAAGGATCAACGCAAAATGAAGAAATCTTCGTCGGTTCGACCCGTGGATCACTCGGATTTGGGTGTGAAGAAGGGACAACCGGAAGAGTTTGTTTCCCGATGCTCGTCTCAGAAGAAACCGGAAGTGCTCCATTCCCGAAGCTCAATAACTCACGAACAACCGGAAGAGTTTGTCTCCCGATGCTCGTCTCACAAGCAACCGGAAGTGCTCCATTCCCGAGGCTCAATAACTCACGAACATCCGGAAAAGTTTGTTTCCCGATGCTCGTCTCACAAGCAACCGGAAGTGCTCCATTCCCGAGGCTCAATAACTCACGAACATCCGGAAAAGTTTGTCTCCCGATGCTCGTCTCACAAGCAACCGGAAGTGCTCCATTCCCAAGGCTCAATGGCTCACGAACAACCGGAAGAGTTTTTTCCCCGATGCTCGTCCCACAAGCAACCGGAAGTCCTTTATTGCCGAAGCTCAACGGCTCACGAACAACCGGAAGAGTTCGTCTCCCGATGCTCGTCTCATAAGCAACCGGAAGTGCTCCATTCCCGAAGCTCAATAACTCACGAACAACCGGAAGAGTTCGTTTCCCGATGCTCGTCTCACAAGCAACCGGAAGTGCTCCATTCCCGAGGCTCAATAACTCACGAACAACCGGAAGAGTTTGTTTCCCGATGCTCGTCTCACAAGCAACCGGAAGTGCTCTATTCCCGAGGCTCGAGCCGCGGAGTCGTGAATTTCGATCATTCCTACGGCGGAAAAAGGGAAGGCACCGGAAGTGAGAAGCGTCGCGAGAGAAAACGCGGACGGATCGAGACGGCCGTAAATTTTCCACGGAAGATCAGGATATTCGGGAGCCTCAAAAGCCCAGGCTCGAAAATACGATTGACAGGGAAAGTCCGCAGTTCCGAGGACAAGGAAAATTCCACATGTGTTTCGCACTGTGGAGAAGTAGAGAATGAGACAAAAATTCTCGACGAGTATTCACTCCAGGACGATATCATTATTTTGCCGACCGTTGGCGCTTCACCGCTCAGCATAGTCAAACCCAAACAACCCCAAGCTGGTCGTCGGATCGCTACGGATGTTTCTGCAGGTTCGAGAAACGCGATGGGAAACGTCAAGGTGGCCACATTCATCGGTGAACCGGAAGTCGACGCGGATTCTCCAAAGAATCTTAACGGATCGCTCATCGATTCGTCGCCGACCAGCTTCGTCCCTTGGTGGACCGACACAGACCTACTTCCCGTCGATTTACTCTCGAATCATTGCTCGGAGTACGACCAGTGTCTCATTATCGAGCCGAAGCTTTGCGGTCGCGCGAACGAACTTTCCAGCTGCGAGAAAAATATTTTGAAGAAAAATCTACGCGTTTCGTCCTCGGAGATAGCGAAAAATGTCAAGAAGATATTGGATTTTTTGGACAAAGATTGCGTTGACTTTTGACATCTCGGCGAGCGACGGCGTTTACTTTTATTTTATTAAAACTTATTTATCCTTAAGGCTATCCGATTATTTACATTTAAAAGGCGCGCGTATTCGTAGAAATTGGACGCCCGGCTTCTATTTTAACGTACCAAGACGCAGGTCGTTTCTCAATAAATTGGATACGCCGTTTCTCACGACCGTTTTGTCTCTTCGTTATAAAAGGGTTTTTTTTTATACCATTGGAGAAAGTGCCTAAGCAGCATTCACACATTCGTAACATTCACGTATTCCGTGATGGAGAATTCTCGAGGCAGTTTCTTCGATCGATCGTCATCATTTCTTCTTGGAACCGAAACCGGAAAATCCCATGACAGCTGCCATTTCATCCGAGGCACCAGTTTCCTCCTCATTTGCCTCGTCGATCTTTCTCTTCCGGTCTTTCCTCCTCTCCTTCCTGTACTCGCGAATTTTCTCCTCCTGCGGGACGAACAAATTTTATCGGGTTGCAATAAAGTTTGACCGACGTGTGCGGAAGATTTTTTTAAGGGGTTAGGCCACAGTAACAGGTATAAAATCATGTGCGAGTTTTACAATTTTTTTCGTATGAAAAAGGGATTCACTCATAAAATTAATTACACATCTATTTAGTATGAATATCAAGCTGTTACAAAATATATATATTAGGTGTACAACTTAGTTGGGTCCGTTTTCAAAAGATGGCGCTAGGTGCTATAAATGGTTGACGGAAACAGCTGATTTTTGCTGTATCGTGAAGTAACAACATCTCTTAACCAAATATCGTTTACAGACCTTTGAGTTTTGCGCATCAAGTCTAATTTTTACTGCGGTGAAAATGTCGAATTTCGTCCCAAATAAGCACCATTCGCGGGAAATGTTGATTTTCTGTTTCAATTGGAAGAAAAGTGCAGCTGAAGCCTACCGAATGCTGGTCAAACCATAACGGGAAACTTCTACAGGCAACAATTGATCCGTTTAAAGCGAGCTATAGCCGAAAAACGTCCAGAATATGCGACCAGACACGAGTCCATAATCTTTCAACATGACAACGCTCGGCCTCACGTTGCTATTGTGGTTAAAAACTATTTTGAAAATAGCGGGTGGGAAATTCTGGCTCACCCGCCTTATAGCCCAGACCTTGCCCCTCCCGACTACCATTTGTTTCGATCGGTGCAGAACGCTTTGACTGGAATACGCTTCACGTCACAACAGGGTATCAAAAATTGGCTCGATACATTCTTGGCTTCAAAAGATGAACGCTTCTTCCGCGACGGAATTCATAAATTACCAGAACGATGGGGAAAAGTAGTGGCTAGCGATGGACAATATTTTGATTAATGTATTAATTCATTTTATCATTCAAATAAGTGCGTATTTTAAGCAAAAAAAAACGGACCAATTAAGCTGTACACCCAATATGTTTTTTCGATGTACAAAATGGCCGACTACTAATTTTTTCTTTTGCTATCTTTTTTTAGGCGCTCCACGGCGTGACATTTAGCATCCGGAATTTTTTACCTAGAACAAAAAACAAAAATTCTCGTCAATCTATATTAGAATCTCTAGTGAAGTACGTACGGAATTAAACAAATATTGTGTTATTCAAAAGTTGTAGGTATTCGAATTGAGTTGTAAGTATTTGAATGAATTTTCAGTGAAAAATTTCGTATAAAACTGCTCATAAAATGAAAAGTTTTCGATTAATCAGAAATTCCGTACGTACTTCTCTGCTAAATGCAATTAGGAACATGACTTTTAAATTTGAAATAAATCGAGTGAAAATTGTTGAAGTTATTTGTCACGCCAATTGGAAAAACGCTGTTTCGAGAAAAACGCGTTTAAAGTTTTAGGTACTCTATGGCCGTGCCAGAGGTGGGCTAACGTTATACGCTCAAAGTCTGTGAAAAAAAAATGTTCTTGCTATAAATCGAATAGTAACTTATTCTTATGATGATAAAGCACCGTTTTAGCGAAAAAAAATCGTTTTTTTTTTTAATTCTACTGTGGCCTTACCCCTGAAACAAAAAGAGGGGATGTTTAAGGAATTTGTCCACAATCGAAACTCGGCGGAAGTATAATTAGGTTATAATATAAGTATAATCAGGTTATTAGGAAACGAGCGGCTGCGGGCGACACTTCGAGGGGTCTCTAAGAAACCGGAAGTAGGGGAGAGAGACAAGTATGGAAGAAAAGTGAAAGTATTCGGATCGTAAAAACTTACAAAGGGAACGTCAGAAAAAGAAATCTAATAAGATGACGATAAATTATAACGAGCAGTGAAAATTATTGCCCGACGTATACCTCTTCCTTGAGTTCCTTGACTCTCTGCTCCAAATCGTAGTCCTTCTTCTTCTCCTCCATTCTCTTTTTGTTAACAGCGAATCTCGCCTTGACCTGATCCAGCGTCGACCTCTCGATCTTCATGGACATGCCCAGGTTTCTTTGATCTTTGGACAGAGCGCAGAATTTATAGAAACCGGAAGACCAAGCTTAAGGGGGTGGGATACCTTTAGGCGTGGAAAAAATGGCTCACTTTCGTGATTTTTTTTTCTCACATGGAAATATTTCGGCGTTAATGGATGGCGTTACCAGAACTGCGTCCGTGTAGTTTACGGCCTTAGGCCACAGTAACGGGTATAAAATCATGTGCGAATTTAACAATTTTTTTCGTATGAAAAAGTGATCCACTCGTAAAATTAATTACACATCTATTTAGTATGAATATCAAGCTGTTAGAAAATATGTTTTTTTTTTCGATGTACAAAATGGCCGACTACTCGAAACTTCTCGAAACAGCTTTTTTCCAATTGGCGTGACAAATAACTTCAACAATTTTCACTCGATTTACTTCAAATTTAAAAGTTACGATCATATTTGCATTTCGCAGAGAAGTACGTACGGAATTTCTGATTAATCGAAAACATTTCATTTTATGAGCAGTTATAACAAAAATTTTCACTGAAAATTCATTTCTTAAGTTCAAATACCTACAACTTTTGAATAAAACAATATTTTTTTAAATTCCGTACGTACTTCTCTAGGTATTCTAATGTAGATTGACGAGAGTTTTTGTTTTTTGTTCTAGGTAAAAAATTGTGGATGCTAAATGTCACGCCGCGCGTCTAAAAAAAATCTAACAAAAGAAAATATTAGTAGTCGGCCATTTTGTACATCGAAAAAGAAAAGAAATTCTAACAGCCTGATATTCATACTAGATGTGTAATTAATTTTATGAGTGGATCACTTTTTCATACGAAAAAAATTATTAAATTCGCACATGATTTTATACCCGTTACCGTGGCCCAAGGCCTTAAAATGGTAACGTGTCTATAAAAAACGTACTATAAGCAACCGTGAAATGCAGTGTATGTCATTTCGCCGAAGTACAAATCACTTTTTTTTCGCAGTGCTAAACACGTCTAAAAGTTTTTGACGTGTTTGAGTTTTTACTTTAAATGCTTGCCAATAACACAACAATTAATATTTTTAAAATCCCCTACGTATTTTTCTAGCTATACTCATGCAAATTAATAGAATTTATTACATTTGTTTCCAAATTCAAATTTGCGTTAGGGGGCCGTACGCAAATTACGTAACCCAATTGGGGGGGTCAAGGTTTGCGTTGCGTCACGATTTTAAAACTGCCAGAAATAGTACAATTTCTGCATGTTCACGTTTTTAATGTAAACCTCGCGTGCATTTTACCGTGGTCAGCTCACAGCATTCTATTCGCAATGTCAATTTAGGGGGAAAGTCACTGTGCACGAACTTGCACAGTAGCTTTCCCACATCCCCTAAGCAAAATTTAAAGGAATTTTTTTTTTATAATTCTTGAAAGTACATGTATTGAAAAAATATGTTGGCAACATTTTTATTCACAAGTCCGAAAATTGACGGAGTTATAGTCACTTTAGTGAGAACAGGTAGCGCAACCGGTCAGTTCCCTCAGTCCCTACAGGTGTGGCAACATTCACAATAGATAAAGTACAGGCTCTTATTATTTTGTGAACCATCATGAAGATGAAAAACCGTCATATCGCCCGCGACTAGATACTTCAATGTAAGTATCAATATTCTAGAAAAAAACATAACTTTATATCAAGAAACACGGAACGAAAACTTTGAACGCGTTTTTTCTCGAAACTAGTTTTTAGATCTCGAAACTAGACTAAGGTTGTACGTATCCGCGTTTTTAACATTTGATCATTACTATTTTCAAAGACTGCTTCAATACAGAAAAAGAATCTTGAAAATAGAAAAAAATGTCTAAACTGTCGGCATTTTGTAAAAAAAAGCCTAAATAAAAAACGGCTACGCATAACCATAGCTACATTTGTATAGATATCGATAAATTGTTGACTTTTAATTTACAGATAATCTTTCATAGAGATATCGATGGGACAATGAAGAGAAATTTTTTTTTCGTCGTCAAATCACGGCTTATATCTCGGTTAATTTTCAAGATTTTGTCATAAAAATTGGTATAAAACTAGATGAACATATACTTCATAAAATGAGTATAAACCCGATCCTTTCATAATCAGTTATATCTATGAAAAAAATCGCAATTATTGACGACAAAGCACCCGTTACGTAACGGAATAGGGGGGGGGGGGGGGGTAAACATTTGGAAATTTTGCGTTACGTAATTTGTGTACGCTCCCTGGTTATACTGCGTTCTGCAGAGCGTCTCAAATTCAACAAGCCTCGCAAAAATGACTTCAGCGTCACCATTTTGTATAATTTTTTAATATAACTTTGTTTTTCTTCGTTTGAAGATATGATTAATAACATCCTTGAATATTATTATCCTCTTAGGGGGCATCCATTAATTACGTGAGGTGATTTTGGCGATTTTTCGACCCCCCCCCCCCCCCCCCCTCTCCCCCTGGCGAGATGTGAGATTTTGCTCGACCCCCCTCCCCCCACCCCTAATCTCGCGTGAGATTTTTCAAAATGCATACGTTCACGGAAAATAAATTGTAGTAGAAGTAACTGCGGTTGTAGTACCATTTACTCCACCATGTAAAGTAGTAGGGAGACCCTGCCTACGTGATAAAAATTACGTGATTACTAAAATTACGTGATATTTGCCGAAGCCCCCCTCTCCCCCACGTGAGATTGGGTGAGTTTCGCTCGACCCCCCCCCCCCCCCCTAAACGCCTCACGTAATCAATGGACGCCCCCTTACTTGTCCTTCTACCCACAAAAATTCGCGAAAAATCGCTTAATATTAGACATTTAGTGGTGTTACCCCTTGATAAAAAAAATACGATGTAACAGCCAAAAGAAGCAATAAAACATACCCTAAGTTTCTAAAATGATGAATAAATCTTTCCCATTGAAAAAAAATCATGAAAATCAGCTATTTTTTCCTCGCCTAAAGGTATCACCCCCTCAATTGTTGGAGATGCAAGAGCGTTATTTACGATCGAGGTTATTTACGAACGAATATATTACGATATTTATATCGAAGTGTTATTTACGTTTAGTTCCATTGATGTGGTCCAGGAAGTTGATGGAATCCTTGACGACGCAGTCGCACACATTGCAATAATACCTGCAATGGGACAAACACGTGAGGACAATTTTCCTGCACTTGTCACGACCAAGCAAGACAGATGGCAGCAACGACCTTGCAAGGCTCCCCCCAAGGTCGGAAAACTCATTGTAGCGGCGGTTCTACGTAACGCGTGCAATTGCTTCCAGCGACTCACCCTCCGGTCTGCGAAGACGGCGTATTTTTGTTGATTACGACGCTTTTGCCCAACTTGGACTCGAGGTCGACCTTGTAGTCTCGCTGTTTGAGCAACTCGCGCTTCACCGCCGGTTGCTTCGGTATGCCGAGATCCTCCTCCGCGATCTCATCCTGGAGCCTCTGAAGCGCTATCCTCTCGTACTCCTCCCTGTTCCATTTCCGCCTGTGATCGTCCGGTCGTTGCTGCTGCTGGAAAAATTAGCGAGTTTGAGGTTACGTGCGATACGGTTGTGCCATGGAGGCGAGAGCCTCGGGCGAACGTTGACGTTAAGCAGAAGCCCTACCGGGCTTTCGAACATTAATTTCATAGAAATAAAACATTCTGCGGACGAAAAAAATCGTTAAACTCTGGGTGTGTAAATTCTAATTCTTTCATGGGAATGATTTTGCTAAAAGAATTCAAAGTAAATTCTGATGCTTTTTGTTTCAGAGAACTCGCCCATCTATAAAGAAAATCTGTTCGGAAATTAGCGAGGTTATGTTGACATCGTACGCGCCCTAAAGGGCATCCTCCTAACGGAGAGTAAAATCTTCGATTACCGATGACATTGCGAAGAAACTGCTTTGCCCGCAGTGTTTCCGGTGACAGAAGACGAACCCTCCGAGATTTGAAAGCCCAAATGACGCGTTGTATCGAGACGCAACGTAAACTACGGAGAGACGATGTAACGTCAACTGCTGACGAGCGCCATTGCTGTTTACTCCCCGCGCGGCCAAACCATTATTGTTATTTCTTTTACGACGTTTCGAAGCGCCCCCGGTGTCGTTACCTCGAGCTTGTCGCACACACGGCACAAGTTTCTGTCATCACCGCAAAACTGCAGTGACACGCAACAAACACACGTATAGGGATGATAAACTAGACGGGAACGCATTCGCGTGCATAATTAAGTGTCGCACTAAGGCCGATACGCGGAAGAAAAAACACCGAACCTTTTATCAATAATCGTATTTCCTCTTCGATAGATTTCTTCCTGAACTTTCGTCGTCGCGAGTTCGAACTTAGGGGAAAGAACAAAAAAAGATCAAAACCCCGTTGCTTCGATTGGAACGTTTTTTTCCAACCTGCAACCTCGTTCTGTGTCTCGTGTATAAAATAACACATGATTTCGACGTTGTTTCCCGAGATCTGCTGTCTTCCGACCGGAAGTTTACTACATCGATGTCGATATCGTCGTTAAGACGAAACTATTTCGCAATCGGTCACTCATCAACGAGGCGCAAATAAGCATGGTGAGTTCATTTACGAGACGTCTCTTTTCGTCGTATTTTCCGTGTCTCGTGTGCGCGTACCACCTTAACCTTAAATTATCGTACGTTCGTACATTGTCCAATTGGATTTTTGCGGTTTCGCCCACTCTTTCGTCTGCCGTTGTGTTTACTAGCGAATTATTTCTATTATTACGATTACTGTTGCAGCAACTATTATCATTGTTACTACTACTACTATTATTGTTACTATTACTACCATAGTAGCAGTAGTAGTAATAGTACTACCGTAGTAGTAGTAATAGTACTACCGTAGTAATAGTAGTATTAATAGTTATAGTTAGCAATAGTTATTGCTACTATTACTACTACTACTATTGTTACTATTACTACTACCATTGTCACTACTGCTATTACTATAATTATAACAACTATTATTATTATTATTACTACGCCATTACCGCTACTGCCATTACTATTATTATTATAGCAACTATTATCACTGCTGCTATGCCTATTATCATTAGAGTCACTATTATTATTGTTACTCCTGCACTATTATGACTATTATTTTGATAGTGGTAACTATACTACTTTCATTATTACACTATAAGTTTTAAGGATATTATTATCGCTACTATTATTATTGTTATTATACATCCACCATCCATCCACTATACTACTATTTCTACTATTATTATTACTATACTACTACTATTGTCAATATACTGCTACCACTATTGTTATTATAGTTATTAGATAATACGTATGTTGCCTCATATAATATAATAGTTACTATGCTCCTACTACTACTATTACTTTCGTATTGCAGGGTGCAAACATATCCCAACTGGAAAGGAATATCGGGGCGGATCAATTCCCGGCGAACGAGCACTACTTCGGTTTGGTCAATGTAAGTCTCAGGCAGATATTAATTGGTACAAAGACTTATTATAAAGAGGAACAAAACAAGACCCGGACCCTCAAGCAGAGAGGGATTCGGTATGGGATTTTTTGACTGTTCTGTTGGTTGCAATTTCAATTTGTATTGGCTTTGCTCGTGCTACAGAAGTGTAGAATACATTTTCTCTTAACATAGGGTGGGAAATAGGGACGGTTGAACGTCAAGCATTGAACTTCTGTATTTGTACTCGGATCAATGCTGGGTATGACAGAATTGTCTATAGGACTACACTCCGGTTACTGTAAAGTATTCTCTCGAGTGTCGAGCGTAGAACTTTACGTGGCTTGGTTGAATTTCGATCTTTTTCGTGATTGTATTTTGTGAATAGAACATTCAATGATTTTATTTTTCGTACCTCATTTGGACAATATTCCTCTGCTCTCTGTTATATTATTATGACGATAAGACGGAGTGCTTCAGGGTTTTTATGCATATATAAAACAGGGAAAACTCGGAGATTTTCTTTCCTCCTGGAATAATCAGGAAAAAGTCAGGAAATTTTGGAAATTCTCTGCAATTTTCTCAGAATTGACTTTTTGCAAGAGTTACGAAAAATGGAACCGACTTGACAAAAAAACTGAACAGTATAAACATAAGTATTTTTGTCTATTTTTAATATTTATATTATTTTTTATTATATACAAGAAAAATTATGTCAGTGCGAAACATTGAAAATTTGAAAACTGAAAACTAATTTACTGTAAAGCTCTATACATTTGCATTCGATCTGTCGATACACAACCACATCATTATTATTATGGATGAGTGTTTATATTTATTTTTTATTGTCACCGGCATAAAAAATACTGTTTTGTAATTTGAAAAAAACAGGTGCTGTATTTGCTTTGAATCTATATTTTCACCTTACAATATTTTAATTATTTTTCGAATTTCAGTTTTTTTTTAAATTTTATTTCAATATTTAACATTTCCGCATGTTTGATCTTTAAAAAAATTATGTTATCCAGTTCAACATAATTTTCCAATAGAAGGATCGAATTGAAAATTTCCTTTGTTGTTTCACGTCCGTTGAAAATGTTCTGTTTCTTTTTACAAAAATGATTAATTGCTATTTCTACATATATAATTTTTCCCGTAGAGTTTGTAACGTTTACAAATACTAGTATGGTTTGAAGTAGACTTAACTTGTGGTTTTTAACTTAAAAAAATATATTTGCAATGAAAAATAAGTGTTCTTTATTTGATCCTAATCTGGTTCATTTGCAAAACCTGATAAAGTCAGGGAATTTCAAAGTCAATAATGCATAACAACCCTGTGTTTGTTCCCAGTATTGGAAGAATTTTTCAGCCACTATAAATTAGAACCATTCCTGTCGAAAGAGGCATTACTCCGAGAATCACTTTAATGTTCGTTATAAATTGACAGAGCTATGAAATTTCAATCCCAATAGTTTGGAAACACGTGCTATAGTAATTCGGTGCTGCAAGCGCTGTACTTCTGTCGGCCGTTCAGGGAAAAAGTCCTGGAGTACAAAGCTAGGAACAAAAGAACGAAGGAAACGCTGCTGACATGCCTGGCGGATTTGTTCTACAGCATTGCGACGCAAAAGAAAAAAGTTGGCTCGATCGCGCCGAAGAAGTTTATCGCGCGATTGAGGAAGGAAAAAGGTGGGAGAAAATACAAACTTCATCTTTCTACCTCGGGAGAATACAATTAATTGACTCATTAACGTTGCAGAGGAATTCGACAATTACATGCAACAAGATGCCCACGAGTTCCTAAATTTTCTTATAAATCATATAAACGAAATTATTCTAGGTGAGTGAAGTATGGCCGTAATTAGTGATAAATATATAATAATAAAATAACAGTAATGAAGTTATGAATAATAATAATCTGGATGTTAAAAAGCACAAAAATTTCGGCTCATTTTCGTAACAATATTTATTTTTGTTCATCGCGATAATAATTACAAGTAATTGTTTTGTTGAAGCGGAGAGAAATCAGAGCAAACCGACAGGTGGAAAAGGCGGAGCAGGTGACGCCGGCTCGCCGCCGGAGCCCACGTGGGTCCATGAAATATTTCAGGGTATACTCACCTCGGAAACTCGATGCCTTAACTGTGAGACTGTATCTAGCAAGGACGAGGACTTTTTCGATCTACAAGTGGACGTCGATCAAAACACCTCGATAACTTACTGTCTCAAGTGTTTCTCCAATACGGAGACCCTCTGTAGCGACAACAAATTCAAATGCGACCACTGTAGCAGCTATCAAGAGGCACAGGTAAAAATATCATAGTGAAAATACCCGAAAATTAGATTTTTAAGGTCTAAACTCACAAAAACTGATTTTTTAAAAGTCTTTCTATTTTATTTCAATATATGCTTAGAGAAAAATGTTTTCTACAAAAGTTGTAGCCTATAAAAATATTGATCTTTCATGGCCTATACAGTTTTTGCCGAAAACAATTTTGTTCCGAGAAAAATGGGATAATACTCCAATAAGTATATTTTGCTAAACTCCATTACTTTCGATATTAGCTCGGAAACGTTGGAGATTAGTCTTTACAGTACATGTATATTTTTTGCTTTTTTAATTTCATTTATTTTTTGCTTTTTGTATTTTATTTATTTTTCGTTTTTTTTTGTATTTTATTTTCTGTTTTTGATATTTCATTTTATCTGAAGCTTTTTTGTAGTAGAACCTTTTATTTCATGTACACCTTTGCGAGCTTTGTAAATTTCCTCCTTTCTTTCTTTCTTTTTTTCTTTACAAAGCTTATTATTAAACCCACAAAAACATTAATCCTATTGTCATTGCGCTTTTTGCGTTTATACAAATTCCTTCCCCGCTTTCTTGCCTTACTTCGCATTCCTTATCTCTGCCCCCCTGACGCCTTTTTCCTCGCCATATTCTCGAATTGCCTCCCAACCTCACACATCTCCTTTCCCTCTAGTGCCTTCCTCCACCCTCCATTTGGTTCCCTCCTTTGCTGCTTTTCCCACTCTTCAAATTTTCTATGGACCTGCCCATTCATCATTTTCTTGGCATCCTTAAGCTCGTTATTTTTTTTTTTTTGAGTTTGTTTGGGTTTAAAGACTAAACAGCACTTTGAAGACTTCATTCCACCAGTCCTGCGGTAAAATGAGCAAGTAGATAATATCGAAACTACTCGAGTTTAGCAAAACGTACTTGTCGGACCATTATCCCATTTTTCTCGAAACAGAAAGGTTTCAGACAAAACCTGTATAAAACATAAAAGATCAATCTTTTTATAGGCTAAACTTTTGCAGGAAACATTTTTCTTTAAGATCAACATTTATTAAAATAAAATAGAAAAACTTCTCAAAAATCAGTTTCTGTGAGTTTTGACCTTGAAAATCAAATTTGAGCGTATTTTCACTATTATATTCGAGTCAAAATACATGGGTACATGAAATTCCAAATTAATCGGCGGTATGGGCTTTTCGGAACTTTATCCATTTGTTCAATACAAACGCATTAAAAAAATAGTACACATATTATTTTAGGAAGTCGAAAAGTAACCTGAAAATGAGAATTAAAAAAAAAGCAGAAAAATATTTCCTTACATAGAAATATATTTTAAAACTTGGCAATATATTTTCGAAGTTAGAAAAAAGAATTGATAAATCAGAAATGTTTTGGACGTTTGAAAAAATATGTTTAAGGGGAGATATACACCTAGAGCCGGGAAAAGGTCATTTTTGTCAATTTTTTCAAGGAAAACTATTTGAAATTTCGGATTGGGGTTTTAATTATCTAATAATACATTCAAAAATATTTTTATTTTTCTTTATTTAAAAATATCGAAAATATACAAGGATATTGTATGATCCTGGAGTGTCGTAAAAAAATCTGCGTATACGGTAGCCACTGGCGTTTCTTCAAAAATCATCTGAAAAAAAAAACCAAAAAGATTATTAAATTAGATACTATAATCTAGTACTTTTCATAGCCGATTTTGAAAATATCGATTTATGACAAAATGGCGGACGTTTGAACATAAATAGTGTTTTTTGGGCCAAAAATTATTTATTATTTTGCCTATAAAACAAAAACTAAGTAACGGAAAAAAAAATCCGATGACAAGTACTAGATAATGGTGTATAGAATAACCACAAAAAACCTCAAGGCAATCGGTTCATTGGTTTTCGAGAAATGTTGGATACCGATTTAAAAAACGTGGTTTTGAGAAAAACGCGTTAGAAAATTTGGGAATGAATAAATCATGAAATTTGTCAACTTACGTGGAATCATCGATACCCGGCCCATAGTGTAGGTCTTCTACGGTCGACGGAATGTTCATAGCTTCTAAATCCTCGACCTCGACCATCTAGGTGTATATCTCTCCTTAAAAAAAAAAAGCTTGAAAAATACATTGAAAAATTCAGTAATCTCGGTACAAACTCTTTTTTTGGATAAAGTTCCTTCGGAACTACACCCGAAAAGAAATAGCTTCCTGATGATTCAGACATTTTTCTACTGTGGAAAAGTTCTACGCCAATTTTTGAAAGTTTCTTTTGCCCTCTTTCACACGACAAACATCGAATAATTGTCTTCTTATATCGCATTAAAGAAAAAAGTCAGCTGATTTTCTTTCATCTCACTAAAAAGGGCTTTTTATCATTAAAACGTTCTCGTATTTAAAAAAAACACCAATTTTAAAAGTCTAAATGAAACAGTATCTACGTAACCTGTGACTTAATTGTATCTAATCGTGTTCGTTTGTCAAATGATTTATCGGCCAGTGCTCAATACTAGAAGAAAGCGCTCTCTGCTTCAATTGTACTAAACTCGAGCATTGTTCCCCCTAGAAACGTATGAGGCTAAAAAAATTGCCTATGATTCTCGCCTTGCACTTGAAGAGATTCAAGTACGTTGAACAGTGCAACAGGCACATAAAAGTGTCGCACAGGGTCGTTTTCCCCCTGGAACTCAGACTCTTCAATACGGTGAGTGTTTCTTTTTTCCTCTGCCTGGGATGAATTTACAAATCTTCATTTGATTTCTATCTTGATCTAAACGTTCAATTGTTTGCATTGACGTCCAACTTTCGCGATCATTTGCAGAGCGATGATGCGGTGAATCCAGATCGACTCTACGACTTGGTAGCAGTTGTGATACATTGCGGAAGTGGGCCTAATCGCGGTCACTACATTTCGATAGTAAAGAGTCACGGTTTTTGGCTGCTTTTCGACGATGACGCGGTCGACGTAAGACATTCGTTTGATTACTGTCTGTTCCTAATTCTGACCACGCACCCTCCGTATTTGACCCAAAATAATACTTTTCGAGAGTGGTAAAAATCAAAATTCGACCCTTAAGGGGGTAAAATAGGGGTTTTAAAGTTTGTATGAGACAACGTGTTTTTTGTCCGATTTGCATGAAACTTGGCATAAATACTCTACAATACAAATAATTGGATACGTATTTCAGCATTTCCTAAAACTCGACCCTTAAGAGGGTTACACGAGGGTGTTAAAGTTTGTACGAGACAACATATTTTTTTGTCAGATTTACTTGAAACTTGGCATAAATAAACTAAAGTACAAATAATTAAATATGTAATTCAGCAATTTCCAAAATGTGACCTTTAAGGGGGCTAAACGGGAGTGTCAACGTTTGTGTGAGAAAACATATTTTTTTACCAGATTTACTTGAAACTTACTTGAAACTACTCGCTCTTCGGTGAGTGTAGACATTCAAGTAGTACTTTAAACCCCTTAAGGCCTTAGGCCACACTAACGGGTATAAAATCATGTGCGAATTTAACTATTTTTTTTCGTATGAAAAAGTGATTCATTCACAAAATTAATCACACATCTATTTAGTATGAATAGCAAGCTGTTAGAAAATATATTTTTTTCTTTCGATGTACAAAATGGCCGTCTACTAAAATTTTCTTTTTTTTGGGCGCTCCGCCGCGTGACATTTAGTATCCATAATTTTTTACCTAGAACAAAAAACAAAAATTCTCGTCAATCTACATTAGAATACCTAGAGAAGTACGTACGGAATTTAAAAAATATTGTTTTATTCAAAAGTTGTAGGTATTTGAACTTAAGAAATGAATTTTCAGTGAAAAATTTCGTTATAACTGCTCATAAAATGAACAGTTTTCGATTAATCAGAAATTCCGTACGTACTTCTCTGCGAAATGCAATTGGGAATATAACTTTCAAATTTGAAGTAAATCGAGTGAAAATTGTTGAAGTTATTTGTCACGCCAATTGGAAAAAAGCTGTTTCGAGTAGTCGGCCATTTTGTACATCGAAAAAAAATGTATACTTTCTAACAGTTTCATATTCATACTAAATAGATGTGTAATTGATGTTATGAGTGAATCATTTTCTCATACGAAAAAAAATTGTTAAATTCGCACATGATTTTATATCCGTAACTGTGGTCTTAACCGTGTTTGTTTGGGTTGGCATAAATACATCAAACAAACCCAAACAATCACATGTTTAAATTTTTGTATTGGAATGTATTTATGCCAAGTTTCAAGCAAATCCGACCAAAAAATATGTTATCTCGTATAAACTTTAAAACCCCTGTTTCACCCCCTTAAGGGTCGAATTTCTATTTATACCACTCTTGAAAAAGTCTCATTTGTCTTCGAAAAAGTCTTCGAAAACTAATCCTTAATTTTAGGGTTTACCTTTCACGAACACGAATATTTAACAATCAACCGATTTTCGTCTATAATCAAGTAGAAATACATTCCAGTATACTGGTAAAATTTCAAGCCAAGTTACCGAACTTTTAACGAAAAATTACGGTTCTAAAAATCTCATTTATACGGTGCTTCAAGAGGAGGTACCTGAGTAAACGGCGAGAAAAACAGATAAACTTCGGGAATTTTGATCTCAAGAACTAATGTTTCGATTGGATCCGGGTTTTTTAAATTGGAAAATATATACATTGAGGTATGTTTAGAAATAAAAAAAATAAAATTCGTTGACTGGAAGCGATTCAAACCCGATTATCTCGAAACATAGTTTCCAAAGTCGGTGCCAGATGTATCTCGAAAACGGCTTGTCCGATTTTGTCCAAATTTGGATACAGTACTCTTCGATAGTTTTTCTCGTTCGCCACGCCGGATTTTTTCTTAATTTTCATTTTTGACGGAATTGCTACCGTTTTAATTTAACATTCGTTTTTCGTTCGCAATTTCCGACCATTTTGGATTGCATACACATTGCATAAAAAAGCAATGGTTCAATATGAAAAACCCCTACGTGGCGAACGAGAAAAACTATCGAAGAATATTGTATCCAAATTTGGACAAAATCGGACAAGCCGTTTTCGAAATACATCTGGCACCGACTTTGAAAACTATGTTTCGAGATAATCGCGTTTGAGTCACTTCCAGGCAACGAATTTATTTAAAAAAATTCCTAAACATACCTCAATGTACATATTTTCCAATAAAAAAAACCCGGATCCAATCGAAACATTAGTTTTTGAGATAAAAGTTCCCAGTTTACCTGTTTTTCTCACCGTTTACTCAGGTACCTCCCCTTAATGGAATCGTAGGAAAAAGTGGGTAAGTTTTTCTTTTCCATTGCAGAAAATTGATGCATCGAATATCGCAGATTTCTACGGACTAACGTCGGACATCCACAAGACCTCGGAAACTGGATACATTCTGTTCTACCAATCGAGGGATTGCAGTTAGGATTTCATATTATTATTATTTATTAAGCCTACGATTAAGTCAAGGTACCTCTATACGTGAATGGATTTCGTACTATAAAAAGAGAAAGAGAGAGAGAGAGAGAAGCGGTGACTCAAGCGATTTTATTTTTTTTTCTTGTGAATGATCGTTGTGCCAGTGTGTCGCGTTCAGTATTGCGGTCCGGCACGAGTCGTGGAGATATTTTTCTCTCAATGAGAATTCGATTTTCAAGATTCTGTGAGGAATGAAGGAAATCACCCGAATCAATTCGAAGACACCGAAATTCGTTAGAATTCTCGTTCTCAAGGATTGCTCTACGGTGTTCATTTCTTACCGGAAGTGAGACTCTGAGAATTTTGCATGTGCATCGCGCCATTACAAATTTTGGAAAAATCGTCCCAAGAAATTGGCAAATGTTCACTCGTCTCTCTTCGTACGAAGCGAATACGTGATTTTTCAACAATACGTGTTACTTTTTCCGCAATTTTTCTTTAGAATTAAAAAATAAAAATCTCGTACAGGAAGAGCAATGTCGCATTTATCGAACCACTTTTCAAAACGCCGAAATGAAATTCAGTTGAAAAATATATCGGTAACTTCTGTAAAAAGTCGCGCGTATTTAGCAATTAACGTACTCGTCGTGGCGAAAGGAGAAATTATTCCCCGTATTTGTTAAACGTTGTTTGTTATTATTTTGAATAAATGTACGCATAACTTTTGTAGCAGTGTTATCAAAAAATCGAAGTTCTCGAAATTTCCAACGCACTTTACGTTTCGGAGTTTATTTCGCTGGCGAGAAAATCTGATTGAAATTTTCGGAACTACCGAACCAACGAAACATTTTATTTTTTGGTAACTTGTGTCAGGAGCATCACTGAGCCTATCCACAATCTGTGTCGGGAAGCGCATCCACGAAAAAAAGAGCGACTCCAACGCGTCCTATTTATGTAATTAAAGGCCCCGGAGCACTAGTCCATTTTTCAAGCGGTTGCGTCGGCGAGACGTTTTTTTTTAAACCTTCGATTGTACGATACACCGTCCCTCTGCGTGTCGAGCGAAAGGAAGCGAAGATAAATGTTGGAGGCACTATCAGATTCTATTCGAATTGTAAAAACGAAAATATATATACACTACCGGCGGAAAGTACGGACAAACTTTTCGCGCTGACCCGGAAGCCGTCACGAAAATAGGATTTGCAAAATATATTTTTTTTCTCAAATTCTGATTTGTTAAATTTTTCCTTAATCGAACTTTCTTCCCTCGCGATATTTTATTTTACACCTTATCGTTCTCGAGCTAGACGAACTTTGGAAAAACCGCACTAGTTGCAGAGCTAAATGTTCCCCTGGCGGAAAAAATCGGAACAAATTTGTACTCTCGAATGCAACCTCGTCCCTTTCGAATTTCGCTGCAAATTTTTCATCGCCATTTCCCATACGAGAACACGCTAAATCTCGAGTAAAGGCAGAAAAAAAAACGACCATGGAATTAATTCACAACAGAGAAGAAATTCCGAACAAAAATTCGTCAAGTCTACTCCGTACTGTCCGCCGACGGTGTACGACTGAATAATAATAAAATAGAACCATTGTTACCAAGCAGGAATCAAGGATGTTGATATTTTTTCACCCGGTACCCCACTCGGCAAATAAATAGTACGGCTAAGAAGCAACTGTTGTTTTTATTGACCGTCTTAAGCGATGAATTCATAGGGGATGGGGGCGAGTAGAGTGGGCGCTTCGCGTCCCGAAACGATGTGAGCAACGCTCGGCTGGGCGGGCTGTCTCTTCAGTTGAACCTGAACTTTCTTCTCCTTGGCCTCCTTCCTGAGCCTCTCGTTCTCCTTCACCCGCTTGATGAAGTCCTCGCGACACTTGGAGTGCGTCAGATGCTCGATGCGGATGTTGATGCGTTTGGCGATGATGCGTCCTCGCACTCGCTTGTTGACGATGACTCCTAGCGCGTGCGGCGTGACGTTGAAGACGCGTCCGGTCTTGCCGTGGTAAACCTTGTAGGGCATGCCCTTCTGTACGGCGCCGTTACCCTTGATGTCCACGATGTCGCCCACCTTGTACACCTTCATGTACGTCGACAGCGGTATCGTACCATGCTTGCGGAACTTGCGCGAGAACAGGTCCCTCGTGCCTCTACGATAACCCTTTGAGTTCGTCATCGCTACGACTTAATCTGCAACACCGAGCGACGCCTCGTAAGAATTACACGAAGAATTTTCGCTTCCCTTAATTAACGAGGGAAAATAATGCAGAGCTCGAAAACGCTATTTTGAAAATGGTTCTTTTCAGTTTTCCAAACTGGCTGCTCGTCCGAACGCGCGTTCGTCGCAAAAAGTGAGGTTATGTTTCGCTCGAGGAAACAGAACGAGGATCCGAGACTCAATCGTGTGCCACAAGTGCAGGCGAAGGCTAGAATAATTATTTTTGACACACACTAAACTCGTGCGATGCAATATTACTGCGGAAAGCCTCGATTCGACGAGACGACAAAGAGGTTATGCACGTGGTGAAAAGCTTCTATCTACGTCACAATATTTCTCGCTTCCGCGCAACTTTTCCGACGAAAACTTAATACCCAAATGATTGTTGGGCGCTCAGTTTTTTTTGGAATTTTGATGACGAGAATACGCGGAGCTCGTTATTATCCGGGTGAATAAATTTTTTCGCGAAAATATATGTGAATACCTTGCGCCGAATGTCGCCGTGAAAGAAAGAAGTTGGCTGCGGCTTCGGCTTCTCTTCTTCCTCTCATGCGCGATAATCGATCCTCGATTCTCACCAAGTCGATTGATAGGTTTGAGCATTGTCGCCACCACGCGGAAATCGGAGGGAAAAAATAACTAAGGTATGGTCGAGTCTCTAGTGGCGGGAAATTCAAATTTGAAATTTTTATTTCTCTTGTAAGCGCTGCGATGTGGTTCTTTCTATTTATTTATGTTTAATATCATGCGAGGGTTTCTCGTGAATTTGAGCTCGCACAAATGAAAATTGTATAAGTATCCGTGAATTATTATGCATCGACGGATATCAACAGATATCTGCACGCGATAGTAGCGCAACATCCATAAAAATGTTTATTTTCGCAGACGTCTCAAAGTTCAGGATTAGCCGAGAGAAGAATTAATTCTTCGCCTCGTAATTCTCGGACGATTTATCGTCGCGTTACTCGTTAATTAGAATGTCTATGCGAGTTAATAATAATTGCGTTGCGATAGTGTTAAATTAGTTGATTGCACAATTTGTCTCGAAGTATTTAGCGTCACTGTAGACGCTCCCGTAAACACGACACGCAAACATTTTCGCGATTCACAATGCGAAAGATCAGCATAACTGTTTAAACGTTTTTTTGAGGTTATGTTGATCCAGACGTCGTTAATGCTTAACTTTTTTAGCCTTCTCCTCCTTTTCTCTTCAAGCTTCGAGCAAATGAACATAAACCAACACGAGGAAGGAATAAATTATGAGAGCGCATACTGTATCGCTATGCGTACGCACCGCGATCAGCTGTTCTCCCCTGAGCGCATGCGCCCCAACCGCCGACAATTAACGTGAAGTCAGCTGTTGAATGTTTTTTACGCCCTGTATATAGAGAGGCACATGTATATATAAACATATACATATTAATACCCCCTGAGAGCCTAAAGATAGAATTTTCACAAAAATGTTTATAACTCCGGAGTTAATTCGTAAAATGCGGAAAATCCTTAACGATCGAGATTAACGCGACTCGGCCCGTGCGATTCGTTCGCAGCAACGAATCGACGATTTGCACACAAGACGCAGTCGCGTAATATAGCTCCGGGAAATTGGTTCCCCGAGAAAAACAAAGGTTATAACGGGTCAGTGCAATCATTATACCGATGATTCATTACAATTTTTATTACGGACGAAAAAAATTATCAATACTAACAAAAACAACAGCCGTCAAGATCGAGATATAGAAGTCATGTATCGGGCGATAAAAAATCCGTGTCTCTGCGTATATCCAATCTGTATCGCCAAGACTTCGATAAATTACGTTTGCCGCGCTCGTACGCGATTTTACAATTTGTAGAGCAATTATCCGGCCTCCGTAACGCAGATATAACAAATACAAAAAGACAAAGGTTGAAAGAAAAAAATTGCATCGCTATCTTTGAATTGGGCTAAAAGAGAGAGAGGGAGAGAGCGACAGAGAGAAGGAGGAAGAAATAAACTAAGGAACAATGGGTCAAACCTTGAGCGAGCCCGTCACGGCCAAAACTTCCGCTTGTTGTCGCGACTCAAATTATCGAGTCGGCAGCTCCTGCATGCAAGGATGGCGAATCAAGATGGAGGATTCTCACGTTCACATACTCTCCTTGCCGGACGATCCTGGCACGGCTTTCTTCGCCGTCTATGACGGACACGGAGGTAGGAATCTTCTGGCTAATTACGGATGTATGGGCGGGTCTTACTGAAACGCTCGGTGGCTGCAAACCTGCATGCAAAATTCAGAATCGCTTCGCTAAGCCGTTGAAAAGATATAATACTTTTAATCCTCTGCGGTCACACAGGGTTAAAAAATGACCCCAAGCGCAATTTTAGACAAAATTACTATTATAATTTTTTCGCGTCCGAGGCAACTGGCGTTGCTTCTAAAGGTACTTTGGTGTATCCTTTGTAAGTACAGACTAGGGTTGGACGTGGAAACATTGTTTCCTTGAGGGCTTAGGCCACAGTAACGGGTATAAAATCATGTGCGAAATAAATTTTTTTTTTTTGTTTGAAAAAGTGATTCACTCATAAAATTAATTACACTTCTATTTAGTACGAATATCAAGCTCTTAGAAAATATATATATTTTTTTTTCAATGTACAAAATGGCTGACTACTAATATTTTCTTTTGTTATCTTTTAGCATCCACAATTTTGTACCTAGAAGAAAAACCAAAAATTCTTGTCGATCTACATTAGAATACCTAGAGAAGTACGTACGGAATTTAAAAAATATTGTTCCACTCAAAAGTTGTAGGTATTTGAATTGAGTTGTCGGTATTTAAATGGATTTTCAGTGAAAAATTTCCTATAACACTGCTCATAAAATGAAAAGTTTCCGATTAATCAGAAATTCCATACGTACTTCTCTGCGAAATGCAATTAGGAACATAACTTTTAAATTTGAAGTAAATCGAGTGATAATTGTTGAAGTTATTTGTCACACCAATTGGAAAAAAGCTGTTTCCAGAAAAACGCGTTTAAAGTTTTAGGTACTCTATGGCCGTGCCAGAGGTGGGCTTACGTTATACGCTCAAAGTCGGTGAAACAAAAATTTTCTTGCTATAAATCGAATAGTAACTTATTCTTATGATGATAAAGCACCGTTTCAGCGAGAAAAAAAAAAGATTTTCGATCGATTTTTTTTTGTTTTTTTTCCCCTTAAACCATCATTTCTCAAGAGTATCACCCCAAAATTTCATGAAAAGAAATTAAATATTGCATGAGTTATGATTTTTTTTAGTACAAAAGGTCTTTTTGCTCATTGACCCCTTGCTGATTTTTCACCGCCATTTTACATTCGATAAAAATATAATACCCAGAATGCGGGCAAATGGAAACCCCTCCAAGTGGGATAGAGAAATGGAAAATGCGTTCAGAAAAGTAGGAGATGGGGAGTCGATGCTGAGAATAAGAATCGATGGAAACTTGAGTCAACTAGAAGCAAAGCAAAAAACTGGATGTGAAACATTAAATAATCAAAGGATGCAGGGAGACTGGTGCAGAATAGAAAGCTCGAAATACTGCGTAGAGTATAGAAATCGTATAAGCAATATAAGCAATGTAAGCATGCAAAAATATTGGGGTCAAGAAAAAATAAAAGGAGAGGACAAAGAACAGTGGGCCAGAGTGAGATGCGGCAACGTGGGAAGGGAGGGAAATAAAGGGTTTAAAGAAGAGACGTGCCGACTGTGCGGGAAAGGAAAAGAGAATTTAGAGCATATAAGGCAATGTGAGGCATTTAAAAAAATAATAAGTAGAGATGTAAGGACGAGCGTGGAAGAACTCTTCATAGAAGCAAAGAAGCAGATAGGATGGAACGAACTGTTAAATAGAGAAATTAGGCCCGTACTCTGTGAATATGTGAGAAAGTTGGAGGAAAAGGTGCGGACAAGAGAAAACAAAAAGTAAAAAGGGTACAAGATGTTAAGTTGTAATGGAAACCAAAGATAAGATTATATCTAGACTTAAGCGTAGGATAAGTGAAAAGTATGTAACCGCTGTAATTTGATGGAATATTCTTAAGCCCGAGAGGCAAGAATGGCTAAATAAATACTAATACTATAATGCCCAGAATGCCACATTCAAGATTGTTCAAACTAATTCCTGAATTTTCATGAGTTTGTTTGGGTTTAAATATTGAATATTATTAAATCAATATTATTATATTGATTACATTATTAATCAATAATCATTAAAAAATCTCAATAATTGACAGGTCAGCTGTAGAAGCTGATGCTCATGAAAAACATACTTTGATCTACAAATGACGGTATAAAAGCTGGAAATTCAAGATAGCATATTAAAAATAACTGCCCTAACTCGTATAAACTTGTCCAAGCAGCAATAGTACTCCCGGTGAGCTCTGCCGGCTGTGAGATGATTTTTTCTGTCATGAGGTGGATAAAGAAGTGGCTCAAAAGCACAATGTGTCAGAAACGATTCTATCATATGTCACGGTTGAACATAGATAATGGCATTGTTAAAGAAAAATCCAAAAGCGTGGGGCCGATTTGCAGAAAAAAATAGAAAACTGCGACTCATTTAATTGAGTACCTACTGAAAGTAAAGTTCGAAGACTAGCAACTGGATAAAAGAATGATGGAAAAATAGTTGATTATTTTTTAAGGTATTGCAAAAGTTTGACATAAATGTTAACATGAACGTGCGATTAAAGCTTAATATTTTATGTATGTTGCATGATTATCGACTAGTATGTAAACTTTATTTAAAAAAATGCTGATTGCGAACAGACCACTTTTTTATCAAACCGGTCTCCCCTGAAAGAAAATGCTGGCTACCCCAATGTGCCTGGGACTGCTTCTTTCATACATACTCAAAGCTACCAGTGTGGCAAATGAAAAATCAGTCCATGCTGATATTCTTATTCTTTTTGCTTTCCAATCGACGCAGGAGCGGCGATGTCGCAGCATGCCGGAAAACATCTTCACGAGTACATAACCAAGACGGATGAGTACAAGGAGGGCAAGATAGTGGAGGCGATGCAGCGAGGCTTTCTGGAAATGGATACCGCAATGCAGTCGGACGCAACCCTCATGGCCGAACCGGCGGGTACCACGGTCATAGCGATCCTCATCAAGGACAACGTGCTCTACTGTGTAGGAATTTGCTGAAAATTCTCTGCTTTCTTCTTCTCAAGGAGACAAGGCGTAAAGAGGCGCGAGCTTTTCATCGATAGATGTTCAAGGACACTTAAGGGATCATCACAGTGTAACGGGTCGAAAAATAACTGACTCGCTATTTTTTTCCCATGGTTAAAATACGCTAATCAGTTTGATTTTTTTAAATGTCAAATCAAAGCACTCACGAAGAACAAACAATAATTTTTTACACGTTTATTCCTATTTTTTTTAACATTTTTTAACGGTTGAAAATTTATTCGAAAAAAAGGAGTCCTCACGGTGTACACGGTTGTGGCCGTAAATATTATATGAAACGAAATTTGTAAAACGATTATTAATCACTATGAATGCCGCTATCTTACTATGGAGGTTTTTAAATAAAAATTGACAAGAGGACGGCGGTTTGAAAAAAAAAGTATAAAATTTAGCCTATTTTTTCGACAGTTTTCCGTTAAAAAAAATATGAAGATTTGAGGGGAGATATACACCTAGGAGCCGAAAAAAAGGTCATTATTGTGAATTTTTTCAGGGAAAACTATATGAAATTTCGGATGGAGGTTTTAATTATCTAAAAGTATATACATTAAAAAATATGTTTAATTTTCTTTATTTAAAAATATCTAAAATATACAAGGATATTGTATGATCCGTGGAGCGTCGTAAAAAAATCTGCGTATACGGTAACCACTGGCGTTTCTTCAAAAATCATCTGAAAAAAAACCAAAAAGATTATTAAATTATATACTAGAATCTAGTACTTGGCATAGCCGATTTTGAAAATATCGATTTATGACAAAATGGCCGACGTTTCAACGTAAATAGTGATTTTTGGGCAAAAAATTATTTATTATTTTGCCTATAAAACAAAAACTGAGTAACGGAAAAAAGCCTATGACAAGTACTAGATAATGGTGTATAGAATAACCACAAAAAGCCTCAAGGCAATCGGTTCATTGGTTCTCGAAAAATGTCGGGTACCGATTTGCAAAACGTGGTTTTGAGAAAAACGCGTTCGAAAATTTGGGAATGAATAAATCATGGACTTTGTCAACTTACCTGGAATCATCGGTACCAGGCCCATAGTGTAGGTCTTCTACGGTCGACGGATTGTTCATAGCTTCTAAATCCTCGACCTCGACCATCTAGGTGTATATCTCCCCTTAAAAAAAGCTTCCATAGCAAGATAAAGCGTGACGTGAAGAATGTTGCGTCAAAACTTGAGACGGATAGCTTAATAACTCTTCCATTGAGAGTGTACACCGTTTTGAAAAACGACATTTCGAGAAGCACGCGTTGAAAGTTTCGCCATTTTCTCTAAGAAAGGCTGTAGCGACCGAAATTATTGGAACTTCGCACCAAAAATTGAACAGCAAGTTTATAACCGTCTATACTATCGGATAATGTGAAAAAAAGAATTTATGAAAGTTTCACACTGTGATCAGATACCTCAAGAAAATGTGTTAAATGATCTTAAAAAAATCCATATCCTTCAATGATTATCGGCAAGACGCAGTAGCTTTCTTTAAGAAAACACTTTTTCTTCGCCACAGGCAAACGCAGGCGACAGCAGAGCGGTTGCCTGCGTGGATCGGCGAGTACTACCGCTAAGTCGCGATCACAAGCCGACAGTGCACGACGAGCAACAACGAATCGAGGCCGCAGGTGGTTGGGTTCAGTTCAACAGGGTCAACGGACACTTGGCGCTTTCGCGCGCCCTCGGCGACTTCAGGTTCAAACAGAACAAGTCCAAATCGCTCGAGGAACAAATCGTTACCGGTACGGCTATTTTTTCCATTATTTTCGCAAATCGTGATTATTTTTAAATAATAATATTACGGAGCTCAACCGATGTGTTGGTCTAGTGGTTAGCGTGCTGGCCTCCGGAATGAACACATCGGGAGGTCGCGGGTTCGAATCACCGTCTCGTAGTTTCGGAGAGAAATAAAAACACAGGCGTGACGTAGCTCCAGTTCTACACGGGTGTCGTGCACACGGACCGGTACGTGTGTGTGTCGTGCGAGTATGACTGTAGCCTGTGAGTTATTTCTCGACGAAACGCGACTAGCTCCGAGACTGTGAAGCGAACTCGGGACTGGCTGTATTGGTATAGGTTTTCCGCAGTTTCCCTATACCCAAGGCAGAAATGTCATGGTGAATGCGATGCAGAGGGGGAAGTCGGCTGCGGCCGCAAGGTGGGGATATAAAAACTGGAATATGGGGTATGTATTAAGGGGGAAGATCCGTGTAGAGATGGACGTAAAAAAAAAAATATTACGGAGCTCAATTGAAGATTGAAAAAATTGAATTAACTCGGAATGGGCGCTTCCAGCATTTGTGAGCATGGCTCATGTTGTTCGACTTGGCGCTGTGGGCGCTTACAGAAGCATTTACGAAGTTACGCGTGAGGTCATTACCGCTGCCATATTCGGTTCACAAACGCTGATCTCTCAGCGAGGTAGGGCGGCAAAAGCTCGCGTATTTTCAAAACGAACGCCACGCGAGCACAACGAACACGATGGTCTTCCCAGGTAGCAAATTTCCAAATAGTTGTCCAGACGTTGTCTAAATCGGTAGCAAATGTCCGCTTGGAAGTTACCTATAAGGTAACGGTACCAATGCTCGGACGGGTCCCACTGTTCGGACGGTAGTTCGAATATTTCACTCTATTAGCTTCGGAATTTTCCCTCTACACACATTTTCAGGCGCACGCAATTACAACGTATTCCCCTATCCCTCCCCTCTACGCTGCCGTTCCGCTGTAGCGTGCACACGATTGGCTGTTTATTTAAATTCATAATTAATTATCAATGCGTCTGAAAAAAATGACTGAAGACTTTTCGTCTCAGAACTTTTTTTCCTACCAGATGCTAGAAGGGCGTACGTTACTTCTGGGACACCCTGTATATATATTTTTTTTCGATGTACGAAATAGCCGACTACTAATATTTTCTTTTGTTATCTTTTTTTAGGCGCTCCGCGGCGTGACATTTACCATCCACAATTTTTTACCTAAAACAAAAAAACAAAAAGTCTCGTCAATCTACATTAGAATACCTAGAGAAGTACGTACGGAATTTGAAAAATATTGTTTTATTCAAAAGATGTAGGTATTTGAACTTAAGAAATTAATTTTCAGTGAAAAATTTCCCTATAACTGCTCAAAATGAAAAGTTTTCGATTTATCAGAAATTCCGTACGTACTTCTCTGCGAAATGCAATTAGGAACATAACTTTTAAATTTGAAGTAAATCGAGTGAAAATTGTTCAAGTTATTTGCCACGCTAATTGGAAAAAAGCTTTTTCGAGAAGTTTCGAGTAGTCGGCCATTTTGCACATCGAAAAATATATATATATATATATATTTTTTCTAACAGCTTGATATTCATACTAAATATTTGTGTAATTAATTGTATGAGTGAATCACTTTTTCAGACGAAAAAAAATTGTTAAATTCGCACATGATTTTATACCTGTTACTGTGGCCTAAGGCCTTAATTAATTATTGGAAAATTCTACGAGTTATATTGTCCAGTCCGCGTCAGTCATGTTATGAATGGACTTTTCTAAACCGACGAGCTAAAGAGTTGCGATAATTTGTGATAGTAATAGGGGTCTATTTTTTATTGATTTCGGGACTAGACTCATGACCAATCGAAAGCGAATCGAACCGACTTTTCGACACCGTCGTTACATTTCGGTTTGCAGAAGGTTTTACATAATAAATGCAGCGTCTCATTAATTGGGACATCTATCACACGCTTGTACCATGGTCGAATCTCATGTCCGATTACTGGTACGAGAGCACGTAGCCGCAGAGACCGAATCTTCGGACCCCAAGCGCTGACAGTTCGTTTTGCTGTGTACCTCGCGATAAATGACTTATTACTAAGTTCGTGATTTTGAAAAAAGAAGAGAAAATCTATTGTTAAGGTCATGTGTCCCATATTTAGAAAATATAATAGGTAACGTATAGATATAGATAGATATAGATAATATAATAGGTAACGTAACTCTTTTTCTTACTTATATATTCGAAATGAAACGTGCCATGAAGATTCAACTTGAACCTTCATCGATTTGGTAATACACGTGGCACTTCGTAATCACTAGTTTCAGGGCTGTAGGGGTTAAAATAATGCTTCGATTTAAATTTGAAAAACCCAACAAACTGCGATAAGTGTCAGGAATGTCGTGTTAAATTTTGAAATAGTAATTTTGGATTATTCTTCTCAAAGTTATTTAAGATGAAAATTATTTAAAATCAAAGTTATATAAATAAAAATTATTTAAAATCAAAGTTATTTAAAATAAAAATTAATAAAATGGCGGCGGTTTGAAAAAAAAGTATCGTATTTAGTTTTTTTTTTCGAAAGCTTTTCGTTAAAAGAAAGATGAAGATTAAAAAAAACTTCCATAGGAAGATTAAGAATGGCGAGAAAAATGTTGTGTCAAAATTTGAGACGGATTGCTTGAAAACTCTTCCTTTGAGAGTGTACACCAATTTGAAAAACGACATTTTACGAAAAACGCGTCCGTCCTCGCCAGCCCTCACGCCGCTGGTCGAATCCCTTTTCCTCAGAAGGCTGTCGCGATCGAAATTATTCGAATTTCGCCCCAAAAATTGAACAGCAGGTTTATAACCGTCTGTACTATCGGATAAAGCAACAAAATTGACTTTTTTGAAAATTTTACACTCCGATGATCCCTTAACCCTTTCACTACATCGTTCAAATCTTTAAATACGGCTTTTAAATCTTTAAATGCGACGTTTAAATCTTTGAATACGGCGAAAGGATTTAACCCTATCAATACAGTATAAACGATCCCATAACGACGCATAACATCCCACAACGCCACCCATAACGTCCCAGCCGCAATTTCCAAATTTGTCCAGACTGGGACAGCGTATGTCCCGTCAGGTGTGAAAGGGTTAAACCCGACCGTGCCACAGCACCGCTAATAAGCGCGAGCGCTGTGGGCGTGTAAGCTCCTAAGTCGAACCCTGTGCCTTCGTTTCGGTCCTGTAGGCATAAAATATGGGATTGATCCGCTAGACTGAAGCTTGGCTTCTGTTACGCGATGACTAACATAACTGTCGTGTTTCCAGCGTTTCCGGAAGTACAGAAATTCCCGATAGACGAGAACTGGGAGTTCGTGATTCTGGCCTGCGACGGTATCTGGGACGTGTTGAGCAGCGAGGAGGTCGTAAAATTCGTCAATGAACACCTGGCGACCGCGTCGAAGCGCGGCGTCGACAACGAGACAACGTACACCGATCCCGAGGAGATTTGCGAGTCGTTGATCGATCGATGCCTCGCGCCTGATGTACTGATGGGCACCGGTTGCGACAACATGACCGTCGTGCTGGTCTGCTTTCTCCACGGTAAACCCTTCACCGATTTGATATTGCGGTGTCAAGTGCCGATCGCATCGCCCAAGCCCGACATTACGTGGCACCCATTCACGAGGGATTCCGATATCACGGAGAACAAGCCTCTCATCGATCCACCGCCCTTCGACGACACGGAAAACGACGAGAACGAGAACGAGGATAACGAAAAATGATGACGAGAGTCGGACCACCCTAAGCCCCGTTTTTCCATGATCCTCGCACCCGTTCTCAAGACTCCCGTGACACGCGCAAATTATTGTCCCCTGCTATCGTAGTAGTAATTATTAATTATTTGTCGTTATTTGTACAATTATTATATTCGTTACATACTGCTTCATCGATTGGATTCGTATGTCTGGAAATTTATAAATATTTGTATTTAAAAAAAGAGAATAACTATAAGAAAACAACTTCGGGACTGCTTTTTATCTCTATGGGCGCCGTACATTTCGTTGTCTCGACAGATCGGTGTTTTTTTTTCATATTCTTGTTCTTCGCCTCAAGAACGTTGCGACCAACGTTCAAGGGGTTAGGCTACTTTGAAAGTAACGAACAATCGTGCTTGATGCAACTCAAATTGGAGAGGAAGATCCAAAATATGGTGCAGGACTCGCAGATTGGTGGTAAACTTATGATTACAACGATATAACTGCTGGTAAAACTTTAAACGCGTTTTTCTCGAAACTATTTTTAAACCGATTTTTGGACATCTAATGAATGGATTGACTTGCAATTTGGTACAATTATTCAGTGTAATAGTAGTTTAGTCAAGATTAAACGAAAAATGATTTTTGTATTTCGATTTTCCAAGGAATTTTTTTTTTAACTTTGGTTTGCCTTAACTTTTTTTGTTCATTAGTTATTCACCCTTCGTCGTCACTGTAGGTCTAAACGACCCAGTGTCACCAAGTTTTTTTTGCTACTTTTTCTCATTACGATTTTTTTTGCATGTTGCCATTTGATTTTTTATGTCAACTTTGGCACAATATGCATTATTTAAGGGGAAACACCACTGTAAACGTCTAAAATTAAGCGATTTGTTTTTTGGTGGAAAAACAAGAAGATAATAATATTTGAGGATGTTATTATCCATATCTTCAAGTAAACATGTTATATTTAAAAATTATACAAAATGGTGATGGAGTCATTCTCGCGAGGCATGTTGAATTTGAGACGCTCCGGCACACAGTATAACTGACGCAAATTTGAAAGTGAAAGAAAAATTTTTATTCCTTTTAATTTACATGAGTATACCTAGAGAAATACGTAGGAAATTTTGAAAATATCAATTTTTGTGTAAGTCGCAAGCATCCAAAGTAAAAACTCAATTTTCGACAGAAAAAAGGACAATCATTTGTTAATAAGTAACGTTATAATTAACTCATGGAAAATCCCATACGGATTTCTCTTCGGAATGTCATTTCAAAGATGTGCTCAAAATTTTGAGTGAATAGAATGAAAATTGTTGGAGTTATGCTGCGTGCCGTTTTGAAAAATTGTGTTTTGAGAAAAACTGGTCAAATTGATCCAGTGTGACAAGCACGTTTCCTCCGGCGAAAAGTTTTCGGACAAAAGTGTAAAAGAGTGTCGGAACGGTTTTCTATGCCATTCGCCTAGTTGACCTATGCCAATTTAATAAACGGCGTTTCAAAGAGGAGGGGTTTACCTTCATTTTGACTTTTTTCAACAAATTTTACGATTTTTTTTACAATTCGCATCCGGTTTTGAAAACGACCATTTTTCGTCGACTTTTTGTTCCTTTGTGAGTGGACCCCGTTTGCAGTAAACAAATTTTTACGCATTTCTTCGACCAAAATCATAAAGGGGGAAGCCTAAGCTTCAATTTCGTTTTTTTAAGTTTCTACAATTTCTTTTCCAACAATTTTTCATTTTTTTTGTGAAAAAATAGTGAATTTGAAAATTGCTCCGGAGTACGAAAACGATGAAATTAACAACAAAACCTCAAGACAGCAAAAAAGTTGCATTGCTTCTCGTGAGTTCACGAGACTTTTTTTCAGATTTTTATTTTCGAATTTTTTTTTTCATCTATTTCCGTCAAAGTTCGATTGATCCTAATACCATAACAATAATATAATTCAATTTTTGACTTACATATTAAACTTTGGTCTCGTCGAAAAAACCTCCTCTGGCTGACAGCAGGCTCTCCACGGATATCTCGCCATTAAAAAAAAAACCACGCTGTGCCTTCTGGAAAGCGACTGATTGGAAAGGGGTTCCTTTTCAAACAAGACAACGACCCAAAATACTACTACATACTACCACTACTACTACAAAAAACTTCAAAACTCTGCTTAAAATATATTGAATCGAAGCAAAAAAGTGGCGAGCTTCCAATTATGCAATGGCCTCCTCAATCTTGGGGGTCAATCTTGGTGGGATGAAATGGATCGGCAAGTGCGCAAAGTCACTCATTCATCCGCCGAAAATCTATGGGATTTCTTACAAAAATCTTGGAAAGAAACACCCCGAGAGATTTTCCAAAAACTTGTAGAGAGGATGCCGCGTGTGGTGAAGAGTGTGCTCTCGGCGAGAGGAGGTTTCGTCAACGAGACCAAAGGTTAATATGTAAGTCAAAAATTTGATTACATTATTGTTATGGTATTCAGATCAATCGAGTTTTGACCAGAAATAGGTAAAAAAAAATCTGAAAAAATTCCCGTGAATTCACAAGGAGCAATGCAACTTTTTTGCTATCTTGAAATTTTGTTGTTAATCTCATTGTTTTCGCACAAAAAACGAAATATTGTTGCAAAACAAAATCGTAGAAAATTAAAAAAAACGAAACTGTAGCTTAGGCTTCCCCCTTTATGATTTTGGTCGAAGAAATGCGTTAACATTTTTTTTTACTGTAAACGGGATCCACTCAAAAAGGAACAAAAATGGTCGTTTTCAAAACAAGGTGCTAATTGTTTAAAACATCGTAAATTTTTTTGAAAAAAGCCAAAATTAAGGTAAATCCCTCCTCTTTAAAATGCCGTTGATGAAATTGGCCTGGGTCAACTACCGGTGAAGTGGCATAGAAAACCGTTCTGGCACTCTTTTAAACTTTTGTCCGGAAACTTTTCGCCGGTAGTGTAAGTGTGACAACGAAGGGTTAAAAATAATGTAATTTTTCCTCGGAAAATCGAAATACGAAAATCAATTTTGTTTTTGACGACTGAAACGCGATTAAAAAACTTAGGTCAAGTCTTGGCTAATATTATCTATTTGAAGAAAAAAAAACAGGTTTTTTTCGTTTCAGATTAACCGGGTGGCCAAACTCAAGTACACCGTTGAGCCCTTCAAAGGTCCTTCACAAGAACGTTTATAACTTTAACTATGAACATATTTTAATGAAATTTGGCACACAACTTTATTAATGTACATACAAATAAATGTCCAAACGATTTTTCAATCATCGTACTTATTCCTTCGAAATTAATTGTTTTAAGTGACCCTGATTTTCGGATCGTCGGAGTAGTCTAACCCCTTAAGGCGAAGTTTTGAATACTTCAGATATTACCGGCAGGTAGGTGGCATTGCTAAATATTATTAATGCTGAATCGTGCGTAAAAAAAACTTGAAACACGTTTTTTCTTGCTCGAAAAGCATTTTCCAAACAGATGACACAACTGCTGAAATTACGAAACCGATTGGAAAACTCATTTCTCCATTTTCTTCTCAATCGTGGTCTTGAAACTGCGAGCGTACATCGAGCTCTGTTTATAAGCTTTTATTTACAGTACCGATCAACATGGATGAGAAAATTCTCGATATATATTCAGCAACAATCGTAAAATCGCGTCCCTCCTCCCGGCCCGGTTGAAACGTTTTTTTTTTCGTCGATTTAAAGTCCATATCGGTCCTGTATTGAAGTTACGGCGGCGTTCGCTAGCGAGCTTAATCTCCCGGCGACCTTCGTGACACCCTGACGAACGCTCTCCCTCACGTCGTCCAAGTCGATCGTGTTTCCCCTCGAGGATATGTTGCTCATCGACATTGACGAGGTTGGCGCCGAATTGGTCGGGCTTCCGGAGCCGAAGTAATCCGCTGACGAGATACTCGAGGAGCCTTCGAATCTTCTGAGATTGTTCTTGCGTTCCCACTGCGATTTTTCGTTTCAAACGGTGAAAAAAAAGAGAAAATGTGAAAATGCGACGAATCGGAAATCTAACTTTCCACTTTCCAAAAATATTATTTCCCGATAGTATCACCTTTTAGCTATATTCCACGAAAATTTCATTGAACCATACTGCAAACTTTAAGGCGGGATATACATTTACAACGATCAAATAATCGATTTCTTTTTTTCTTCTTTAAACGATATAACTATATATGTAGAATATTTTCCCAGTTTCAAAGCGAAATTCAAAAGACATCAAACGTTACAACCCGTCAACGCTGTGCCTTACCGCTCGGATTCGGAGCGAGCGTGAACTTCAAACGCGTTTTTCTCAAAACTGCATTATCGAAATTGGCGTGCAGGATTACTCAAAAACTATTAAGTCGATTGAGTTGAAACTTGGTAGAAATATTGATAATATTGGTACCTTCTACTTTACGAAAATTGTTTTTACAAAATAGGAAAAAGAACTAATTTTGAATCCACATTTTACAGAAATGTTGCGTGAAATGTTGATTTTTTTTTTGTAAATGCGTGCCATTTTCTCAAATTTGCATTTTCTTCATTTTAATTACCGTCACATAGCAACTATACATGTTCTAACTGAAAAAATGTTTGAACTTTTTTGCAAATCGAAGTCTACGGGAAGCTAGACTGCACGCCGATTCGCAACCCCCGTGGCGACCTTGCTGTAACACTCTGCTACAGCTCCGTCATTTTGATGATGAATTAAATTTAAAAAATTGTTTCGTATACTTAAATATACTATTAAAGCATACCTAAAGTTTGATAATTGTAGAATAGTGATTTCTTGGTTTTAAAAATCACTCAATATTGCTCATTTTCTTCCTGTCTGAATGTATATCCCGCCTTAAACGCATTTTTCTCGAAACACGATTTTGAAAGTCGGTGGACGAAATATCTTGAGAACCATTTGATGGATTGTACCAAATTAACAGGGGATACGATGAGAAACATTTAAATGTCGTTGACGATCTCAGTTTTTCAAAAATCGATCTTCATTTTTTAATAATTACGTAAAAATGACGACTTTTTCCATAAATTGTGTATGCTCGAGTTTCAATTCGTCGTCACGTTGTAAAAAAAAAGATTTAAAAAATCGACGATCGTCAACGACTCGTATTTATTGTTAACTTGAATAACCCGTTTGGTTTTTAGATTTCAAATGGACGGCTTAAGCTGGAGTGTCCACCGCCAAACGTCGCGAAAAAAATTTCATCATCTGCCGAAGGCCATGTTTTTGTAGTTTTTCTGTATTTTTGGTGATTTTTTTCTCAACATATGTGCCTAGGTGCTAAAAAAATGCGTTTCTTTTTCACCAACCGCTTCCGAGAAAAAAAATGGCAATTCAGCCATTTTTTCAGGCTTCTCAGTAGATGTAGCCCCTTAATTCTGTTTTCTTTCCAGTTCCGTGACTCACCGAATTATCGTTCGCGCTGTCCTGAAAGTATTGATCCGAGCTGATTGCCTTAGCGCAGCCAAACTTTTGCTGAGCTGCTCCCTCGCTCGTGATTCTTTTGTCGTTCGCGTCGTTGCGCGGCATCGGACGTTTGGGCACGTCCGGTTCCGAGATAACGACGAAATCGTCGCTCCGCGATTTACTATTGTTGTTGCTGCTGCTACCGCTGCTGGACTTCGCGTTAGCCTGGAGCATACCGAGGGCCGTGTAAAACTCCTCGAAATCGGTCAAGCGATTGCTGTTGCTGGTACGATCGATCTCCGCGTCGTTCTCGGCCGCGTTGAACTTTGGCTCGCTAGCGGTGACTTTTCTAGCGGAGCTTTCTTGGACTATCGGGCGCATGTCGCCGAATGCCGAGTGACTCGCGGCACCGCGCGAATTAAAGCCCATCCCTAAGCGCTCCGCTTGACCAGCCCTGGTTGGATCCATCTTGCGCATACGTTCCTCAACTCTCTTCGCCTGCTCCGTCAAATTTTGCTCGTAACGATAAGCCAAACGGCTGTTTATCTCTTCTTGCTCCTCTTTGCCTCTCTCCGGGGCGCTCGTCTCCCGCGTCTCCGCCTGACTCGACTCCGTCGCCATTCTCTGTATCTCGTCGAAGTTCGCCGTCACTCGCTGAGCTCCCATACCGCCGGTTTTCTTGCCGAGCTGAAGAGAGATACGCTACATTGATGAGCCTTGCGAATGGCGAGCAAGTTCGTTTGGGTTTCTTCTCAAGGAAAGGTTCCTCCACAGTTTTTTAGACTTTAGGTATGTTTTATCGCTGCTTTTGGCTCGGGCACACGATAATAAGATGGAAATAAATGTGAAGAAGACAAAGATAATGATTTTTAGTAACGGAGAAAAAGATAAGAAGAAAGAGGAATGGGAGATCGAAGGCAAAAAAATACAGATAGTAAAAGCAATCAAATACGTAGGATATTGGTTTACATGTAAAAACTCGATTTGGGCACATCAAAAAAGAATGACAGGGAAGAGGGAGTGAAGGGAAGGGAAAAGGAAATGTGGGCGAGATTAAGATGGGAAAACATAGGAAGGGCAGCAAAGAGGGGGGAGGATTGGAGCTGTAGGATTTGTAAAGAGAATGAGATGCTGGAGCACCTGTTAGTATGTGAAAAAGGGTGGGTGTTAGTAACGGAAAAAGCAAGAAAGAAAGCAGAGGAGCGGGTGCAAGGAATGGATAATTTGGCGATAAAGGGAGATATTATTAATATGTTAGGTGGGAAGAGACAAAAAGGGATATGCGAGTATTTTAGGCAAATAGAGGAAGTGTGCAGAAAGATGTGCAAGGAGGAAGGGGAGGAGGATTAATCTAAGAAAAAGATAGAAATGGTAGATAGTGACAAGGGAAAGACTATGCAGAGGGGAAAATAAGTTAGGGTAGATGTAAGAGAAAACATAGCATTTTGTTAAAAAACTTGTTGAAAAGGTAGTGCAAATAAGACTTGATTTGATTGAGTGATACTACTTTTGGCTGTTGCATGGTATTTTTTTCAATTTATCTTTAAAAATGGCGAAGGTATGGCACGGTTTTCTAAACTGTATTTTCAAAACTGGCGTGACGTATAGCTTAAAAATTATTCGACGGAATTTGATGAAATTTGGTACAAATCTTTCTTTTTGTCGAAAACATAACCCTAAATGTTTTTGAAAATTTGAAAACAAGTATTTTATTATTCTTTTATTTTGTTTTTCGGAAAATTCAGTTTTCAAAGCGTACGATTTCATCGATTTTCTACATTTCTCACTTTCTCTTGATTCATATTCTGCGCATGAGTATTAATGAAAGAAAAATCTTCGTTGGTTTTTTTTTCAGATTAATCCCGCCTACGCTATGTTTCACGCCGTCTGACATCCACCGCAACGCGTTTAAAAGACCATATCATACCATTTTAGAAGATTAATTTTTAAAAACCATGTAACAGCCAAAAGTTGTTATAAAACATAAGTCTCAAAAATGACGAAGAAATGTTTCCTTTAAGGCCTCAGGCCACAGTAACGGGTATAAAAGCATCTGCGAATTCAACAATTTTTTTCGTATAAAAAGTGATTCACTCATAAAATTAATTACACATCTATTTAGTAAGAATATCAAGCTGTTATAATTTTTTTTCCGATGTACAAAATGGCCGACTACTCGAAACTTGCCGAAACAGCTTTTTTCCTAATGGCGTGACAAATAACTTCAACAATTTTCACTGGATTGACATCAAATTTAAAAGTTATGTTCCTAATTGCATTTCACAAAGAAGTACGTACGGAATTTCTGATTAATCGGAAACTTTTCATTTTATGAGCAGTAATAACGAAATTTTGCACTGAAAATTCATTTCTTAAGTTCAAATACCTACAACTTTTAGATAAAACAATATTTTTCAAATTCCGAACGTACTTCTCTAGGTATTCTAATGTAGATTAACGAGAATTTTTGTTTTTTGTTCTAGGTAAAAAATTGTGGATGTTAAATGTCACACCGCGGAGCATGTCGGTAGTCTACCACACTGCAAAACCCCGAGTGTTTAAGATTGTCCAAAAAAATATACATTTGGCAAAAATCAAATAACAATAAAAAGGATAATAATAATAGTTTTTGAATTGACCAAAAGTTCGTGGTAGATTTCGAGATATTCTCAGCAGACCTCGTGTAACCGAGAAAACCTAACTTTAACGTTAGTTTTTTTTTCGTCACGAGACATTTTTTTTTTCATTTCGTATAAACTTACACCTGGTCGTTTAGGCTGAGCTTTACGGCCGCCTATGGTCGATTTTCTTTCGGTTTGTGCGACGGACACCGTGTCCGATAGCTTTACCGTGGGCCCGGAAGAATTTGCCGAGTTGTCGGGCTTCGCCGGTGCGAGAACGTGTTCGGGAGTGATCTTGCTCTTGGAAGCCGAAATATCGCTAGAGATGACTTTGTTTTGAGCCGGCGGTTGGCTCCCTGCCGTTAAATTCTCGAAATTCTCGTGTTCCTTGAAGAAATCAACCTCCGCTGGCTCGTCGTTCTCCACCTCTGTATGTTCTTCTATATGCAACTGTGGAGAAAAATAATGATTTGAAAGAAAGAAATACAATGAGACGGCGGCGGTGGGAATACGAAAACGAACACTTCAAAGATGACAACTAAGTCGATTAATGGTTTTGTTACGAAAACACTGGCAACGATAACGCAATTTTGAGCAGATCAATTTTAATTGGATCGGAAAATCGACGAGCAAACGCAAAGTACGTTCTAAATCAATAACATGGTTGTTACGCATTAATGACTGAGAAATTCCCTGACTTTTACAGGTTTTTCAAATACTCCAAGGAGATTGGGGAAAATAAAGAACATCATTTTTTTAGGTTCAAATATATGAAAATGTTAAATATATTATGATAAATAATATACTTATATATTATTTAATATAAAGATGAAATTATTTTTTTTTTAACTTGGAAAGGAAGTTTTGCAAATACAACTCTATTATAATTATATTATTATGAAGATAAAATTAATGGAAAAAAAAAGTTTAGTTTGATAAATAATTTGAACGCTTTGGAGTTAATAAAAATACATTAAAAGCAAAAACCCTTTTCTTTATTATAAACAGAAATGTTTATGTCGGTGCCAATAAATAAAAAATAAATCTAGAATAATAATTGTGTGGTTGTGTATCGACAAATCGAATGCGAATGAAGGCCTTCAGAGTAAATAAATTTTTAAATTTTTTAATGTGTCACAGTGACATAACTTTTTTATAAATATAATGAAGAATCATATAAATATTAAAAATATACAAAAATATTTATTTCTATACTTTCCAGTTTTTTCTTCAAGACGGTTTCTTTTTTCGTTATTCTTGCAAAAAGTAAATTCTGGAAAAAATTCCTTGACTTTTCTCTGATTATTCCAGGAGGAAAGAAATTCCCTGAGTTTTCCCTGTTTTCCATATGCGTAACAGACACGAATGAGGAGATGCATTTTTGTTAATTGTAACACGCAAAGAAGCGCAGCCTCAAAGATAAACCAGTGCGACGCTTCACGAAAATTATTTTTTTTGCGTCAGAAACGCTTAACGTAAAGCGGAAAATTGTCCGTCTTTGGAAAAATTTTTGCTCACCGTTAATTTGTTCAAATTCGCTGGAAGTAGAGCCTACAATTATCAAATCTCCTTCATGAATATCGAACACACGGAATCACGCACATCGCGTATATCTTTCACTTCATAAATTATCATTGCGACGAAATCTTACTTTGGTTCCGTAGACTTTCATGGCTTGCGACGCTTTTTGAGACAATTTCTCTCTGTACATCATCGCCGTCCTGGACTTGTACTTTTGTTGGGCGTCGTTGCTTGTGCAATTGTGTTGAGCGAAGAAGGCTCTCTGCGATTAAAAAAATGATCAATCGTACAGTAACAAGTTTGATACCTAAAAAATAATAAAAATTCTAATAATAATACCAATGCTAATTATTGCTATTACTATTATTATCATCGTAATCGTATAAGTGATAGTAATGACGAAGTAATAATTATAATAGTGAAAATAATATTAATATTCATAATATGAGAAAAATAAATAAAAGAAGCCATAAAAAGCGTAGGTGAGGGAGAAATCTGTCATTCCGTATGGAATGGAAATATAAGGGAGCTAGACAAAAAAACTAGAGGCAAAAAAATTGAATTTAACCGAAAAATCCAATACGATTGGAGGAAGATTAACGTGTCCACATACTGCAAGAAATACAAGCATAGGAAAGCAATACACATGGAAAGATATTGGGAAGATGAGGCGATCAGCAGAAAAATAAAACAATCATAGTTATAATAATAGTAACAATGAGAATGATATTAATATTTGTATTCGTAATGGGGATGATAATATTCAAGATTATTTGTTATTCGCTCTAAGGATGAGAGAAAAAGGGAGAAAAAATTTCGCCACTTGATCGTGGATCGTCCTTCCTGGTGGGTATCTAATGAAAGTAATTTTTAGATAACGTGGGACGAAGTGATTGTTACACCGTTATTGTACTAACAGCGGCGGCGTTTCCTCCGAGCTGCATGTTCCTCAATTGCAGCCATGTCCAGTTTGTGTCAAGCTGCGAGGACCTCACGAAGGTCAAGTGTACTCCGAGACTCCTGTGTACGGCAGAACAATCGATGCAGAGGAAAACGCCATACGTGACGCTGCACCACGCTGGATTTTTGGCATTGCAGTCGAAGCAACTCTGCGAAAGATGAATATTGGGTTAGGATTAGATTGGATGCAGACAGATTCAAAGAATGTATTCTTCTGGGTCGACAAATATCAAGGACAGGGTACCGATCATGACGATGGAAAATTCATTTTTTTATAGATGATTTGCATCCTTAAGGAGTCATTACAGTGTAAAATTTTGAACAAATCGTTTTTTTTTTGCATTATCCGATAGTTTAGGCGGTTAAAAACATGCTGTTTAATTTTTCGGGCACAATGCGAATTATTCCGGTTGCAACAGCCTTTCTCAGAACGCGTTTTTCTCGAAATGTTGTTTTTCAAAACGGTGTAGGCTTTCAAAGAAAGAGTTTTCAAGCTATCCGTCTCAAATTTTGAAGCAACATTCTTCACGCGATGCTTTATCTTGCTATGGAAGCTTCTTTTATTTTTTTGAAATCTTTCTATTTTTTTTACCAAAAACTGTTGAAAAAGTAGGCTAAATTTGATACTTTTTTTTCAAACTGCCGCCGTTTTGTCAATTTTGAGGGAAAAAAAAGTTCCATAGCAAGATAGTGGCTGTTATACTGATAGTAATCTTTTAAAAAAATTTATTTCAGATAATTATATATTGTATATTGATGGTACATAATATTGATGGTCCATTATATAACTATATATTGTATATTGATGGTCCACACTGTGAGCAAGCCTTTATCCGGGTAGACATTTTCAACTGTTAAAAAAACATAAAAAAAATAATAATGTATTCTTTGTTCTTCATGAGTGCTTTGATTTGACACAAAAAAATCAGTCTGATTGGCATGTTTTAACGATCGAAAAAAAAAAAATTGCGAAAATCAGCTATTTTTTTACCCGTTACACTGTGATAATGATGTTTAAATATCGGAAGTATTAAAAAATGTAGTCTGTTGAGCGAAACCATCCGGCGGCTGGGAAACAGGTATCTGAGGCACCAGGAGCGTTTCTATAAAAAGCATTTTTCAGCGCACAGGATGCTCTACCGTTTCAATAGATGAACCGATTCACATGAATCTCCGCGCAATTGAAAGATAATTCAATTTCCGGAACCATCAAAAAACGATTTTCGTCAAATATTGATTTCGAAATATTTTATTCCTCCATTGAAGGAACAACAAAAAAACAGAGCAAAAAAATGGGTTTTTTTTCAAACGGCTGCTATTTTGTTATCCAGGAGTTTTTTAGAAAACAAAAAACGAAAAGGTCCCCCAAATTTAGTGTAGTTTAATAATCTTCAACCCGTTCTTGTTTCAGATGAACTGACAAGGCTGTGGACCATCCAGTGCAGACCAAAACACGCTGTACATGGCTTTATATGACGGAAGCTGGAGCCGCCATTTTGGATTTTTTTAAAATAAATAAAATTGGAATTTACTCTCCATTGATTGAAGAATAAAATACGTTGAAACGCATTTCCAAAAGTATTTATTGAATATTAAAAAAAATATATCGAAGTTCATGCATATTGCATGCCTCGAGACGGTAACCTGTCCTTACGTCGGAGAAAAAGCAGCAGATGGTAGAGAATTTCGTAAGGCACGTGTGATTTTTCAGACTCGGATCGATTCGGGCCTAGTTTTTTCTCCTGACCCGATCACGTGCGAAAAATGAATTTTCCTCGTGCCGCATTCGGCCATTGATAATTTGAGCTTTGTAAATAAAGGAGAAAAAAAGGAATCTGAGGCGTGTCGTACGATCAGATGGAATCGTCCGAGCGTGCCACGATTGCTGACCCAATTTCGACGTTTTCGAGACGAAAGTTCGTGCGTCGCGAGCAGTCAAGACGCAAGAACGACGAGAGAGGAAAAATGAATAATCGACGTACCTTGTTGGCTGGAACGGATCGCAATCTTTTAAAAATTTCTTCGATATCGCTCTTGCTCGGTCCTGAATCTGCCATTTTTGACGTGTTGTCAACTCTGACGCGAGGCATTATGGGCGCACCGACGCGAATTTGGGTTTTTCCCCGCTTCGGCGCTAGCATCGACTGTCTCTCGTCACAGTCGACGAAAATTGGAGATGATCTATCGCGTGACGCAAGCAAGCGAAAACAAATGGAAAATTTGCTTTACGATTTTCTTTGCTCGCCAAACAAACATTGGTTCTCAAGAAAAATCTCGTCATTTCGCGCTCCATCGAAAGGCGAAAAGCTCGACAATTTTCGTCGCTGTGGCGAACGCGCGCTGAACACTTACCGACTGAGTCGTCGTGGACGCAGTCGGTATCAAAGACGATAATAAAGCATTTTCCAGAAAAAAAGCGTTTTCTTCGGAAACGCGCTTCCGATTCGGTCGAAAATCATTTAGAGGTAGATTTTTGACTAAAAATAATCAAGTCCTGTAGATTTCTCTTAGAAGGCCGGCGGGGGTCGGAGAAAATGTACCCGACTATTGCGCTCGCAATTGCTCGATCGGTACTGAAGATCACTTCAACGAAGCTCATTTACGTAAAAATAATTATATATCCGTTCATATATACATATATAATCTTGCGTAATAACAAAATTCAACTTACAAAATAAGTTTAACAATACAATTATTTTAATACGTATTTACTTAAATTACTCGTGCAAGTTAACCTAAAAAGTCTTATTATTTTTTTCTCTTGTCGACGGTACTGTCGAGTTTTTGTTGTTTCGCGTTCGGCGAGTCGTTCACGTTCACATCCTCTTCCTCCACCTCCAGACTGTTCAATCTGTCGAAACGGATGCGTGTGAGAAGCAACGGAAAGCTTTGAAATATGACGTTTACTTTTTCTCGTGATCGTGGCTTGTACCTACTCGTCTTGTTCCAAGCTATGAAGCATTTGAAAACCAGCGTCCAGACTCGGTGGAAAACCCATATCCGGATCGAGCAATTGGAGGGTCGGTACTTCTCTGTACAGGTTACCGAATTCATCGAGTTCCTCGAACTGTAATTTACTGGCAGCCTCGTCCAGCTCCATTCTGTAAAGTTTGAAGAAAAAATATTATTCTCTCAATCTGATCCCACGACAGTTTTCACAGCAAGATCGGATGGTCCATTCGTCCGTTCTCAAGAAAAACAAACTGTTTGGTGCTTTTGGCAGTGGGGGAAATTTCCGAAAGATCTTTCAGACCGATTCAAGCTAAGATTCAAGTAACGGGTATAAAATCATGTGCGAATTTAACAATTTTTTTCGTATGAAAAAGTGATTCACTCATAAAATTAATTACACATCTATTTAGTATGAATATCATGCTGTAAAAAAATATATATTTTTTTACGATGTACAAAATGGCCGACTACTCGAAACTACTCGAAACAGCTTTTTTCCAATTGACGTGACAAATAACTTCAACAATTTTCACTCGATTTACTTCAAATTTAAAAGTTATGTTCCTAATTGCATTTCGCAGAGAAGTACGTACGGAATTTCTGATTAATCGAAAACTTGTCATTTTATGAGCAGTTTATGAGTAGTTATAACGAAATTTTTCACTGAAAATTCATTTCTTAAGTTCAAATACCTACAACTTTTGAATAAAACAATATTTTTTTAATTCCGTACGTACTTCTCTAGGTATTCTAATGTAGATTGACGAGAATTTTTGTTTTTTGTTCTAGGTAAAAAATTGTGAATGCTATATGTCACGCCGCGGGGCGCCTAAAAAAAGATACAAGAAAATATTAGTAGTCGGCCATTTTGTACATCGGAAAAAAAAAATTTCTAACAGCTTGATATTCATACTCAATAGTTGTGTAATTAATTTTATGAGTAAATCACTTTTTCATACGAAAAAAGTTGTTAAATTCTCACATGATTTGATACCCGTTACTGTGGCCTAAGACCTTGAATCTCCAACGTTTCGTTTTATTTTCTCTCAATTATGATGTCGATGATCGAGGACTCACTTCACTGTGCACGTGCTCAATTCCAGCTGTTGTTCCTCCGCCATTATTTCGGCCTCGCGTTTCATTTTCTTCTCGAATCTCAGAATGAAGCCCTGATAATAATCGTGAAGAGCCACGACCCCACCGACGCCAGCCTCGAGAAGAACTTTTTCCATGGCGTCCTTGAGAGCCGCAAACAAAAACCACTTTGTACAAACTGAAATCTCTGCATTCGGACGGTTCTTTTTCCTAAATCGAGCAGTAAAATAATTTTTACCGGAAAACCATGATCCTTTTGCTCCACCGTTACTTTCAGTAGCCGCGATATCCTTCGGAGAAAAAGGTCACCGATATCGGTGAGCGTTTCGACCGCTGTGTCCGACGAGGTCTCGAATCCGATGTGCGCCAGCAGAACGATAACCGCGTGTTTCAACAATTTCCGCGCTGTGGGTGGCTTCAAATGGTGCCCCGCCGAGATTTTTTTGAATTTCGGCCTGCAATGAAAAACGGACGAAACATTTACACAGCGCCGCGGTTGGTTGTGAATCGGATTATGCGAGATAGTGATTTGTTATAATATAAATGCGAGATACTCGTGAAATAACACAATATAATTTATGCTGTTGTATATATATATATACACACGCACACACAATATTATATAATACATTGTGTGTTATATAATACATTATACAATAATACTCTTATTATTTTTACATTTAATCATTTGAATTAAATTAAATAAAAAAATGTAATTGATCAGTTTTATTTATATTCATAAATTTCAATTTAATTGAAACATAATTTCAAGCCCAATTCTCTAATATTATCTCTTATTCTTAAATTTACCCATCTGCTGAAGGAAATCGAAAGGAGAAAGGGTTCTCCGGTCGTTTTTCGTCCGGAAGATTGTGCGATTCCATCGTAGATATGCTCCCTAAGATTGTTCCTTCGTCCTGTATAAAATACCATGTAGAAAATTACAGTCACAATTTATAACTAAATTTCTATATTAATTAGACTATGTGAATATTAACACCGAATGTTGCCGACGATGGATACAATTATAACTACATTTTTTCATTTAAAGTTTATTTTAAAAGTTTATTTTAAAAAGTTTATTTTAAAAAAATTAATTTTTTCTTAAATAAAAAAATTTAAACATTTTTTTTATTTAATTAAAAACATACATTTTTTTATTTAAAGTGTTAGGCTACTGTGAAAACGATGATCACTCGTTCATCACTTGAGGCAACTCAAAATAAAAAGGAAGGCCCAATGTATAGTGCATAAATCGCAGATTGAAGGTAAGCTTATGATTACATCGATAGAATTGCTAGTAAAACTTTGAACGCGTTTTTCTCGAATCCATGTTTGTCAAAACGGTGCACACGATTTCTCGACATCTTTAAATGGATTTACTTGAAATTTGGTACAATTATTCAGTGTAATAGTGGTTCAGTCTTGGCGACGTTTCTCTGCTTAACATTCTTTGTTCATTAGTTATTAACAATAATGATGTCATTTTTCCTCGAAAAAGCTCAAAAATATGGAAACCTTTTTTTTATGATTGAAACTCGATAATAATAAAAAGTTAGGTCAAGTCTTGATCACTGTTATCTATTTTAACAAAAAACTTGTTTTTTTGCTTCAGATCAACCGGGTAGCCAAAATCAAGTATATCGGTTGAGTCCCTCGAGTTAAACGGTATTAACAATTGAATTAACTCAAGGGGCTGAACAGCATTAACAATTGGACAATATTAACAATTGAAGAAGTTATAAACAATCTTCTGTTAAAATGAAATTTGGTACACAATTTTGTTTATGTACACACAAATAAATGTCTAACTGATTTTTTAATACTCTTACGCATTCCTTCAAAATACATTTTTTCACGTAACCCTGATTTTCAGGGCGTGACGACCTGAAAATCAGGGTTACGTGAACAAATTAATTAGGCTACCGTGACGGTAGCCTAACCCGTTAAGATAAGAGTGACAATCTCACCATCGCCCTCAACTGCTGATGAAGATTGATCGTGTTCAACACGTGTGAATTTTCCATCGGCAATCTGAAATGACAACGTGTCAATGAGTAGAGAACTAAATGTTTTTTCTTCTCATTATTTCCGCCTTTTATTATGCCGATTGTAGAGGTGGGTACGACGTTGGAATATTTTCGTTTCCCATCTGAGTTTTGGGATTTTTGGATAATTGTACAGAGCGACTTACTGAATAAATTCCGGCTGCGTATCGATCTGATAATCGCAGTCCGTGTTGTTCGAGTCGTCCATGACTTGTCGCCAGACGTTTTCAATTATGTCCGGCGTTATAACCTCCTGTTTGTGAGCTTCCCTCGCCGGCAATTCACCCCAGTGGTTACCCGCACCGAGAGGTCTGCTGGACTTCATTTTTGGCCTGATATTTCTCGAAACTCAATGTGAATAACTCTCAGATATCGCAGCAGCTCTTTTCGGGAAATAAAGGTTATTTTTTCCAATCCACTATTTCCTTTGTTATTCGCTAAAATACGCGATATTTCGATCCTGCGATGTGAAGCATTTTTCGCGGGATATCCGCAAAAATCGCTCTGCAACGTAAGATGTAATTTTGTTTTCAAAGCTGATAGCGATAAGAAAGATGATTTCACACTTTGTATACTTTTGAGTTTGCCGTACAATGAATCAGTTTTCGCGCCACTCGAGGAGCGCAAATAACCGTTCGACGCAATACCTCGTGATTATTCACTTATTCGCGTAGATTAATCGACACTTGATGCACAATTGACGAAATATCCGATTGTTTTTCGTATCGTGATTATCAGTGTCGTGGGAAATGATCCCTTGACGAAAGTATATTCGGCGTCCCGTCGTTTTCTTCGATTATCGAAAGTAAACATTAATTTTGAGGTTAGATTTACGCCCGATCCAGCCTGCCGCCATATTTTCTTCCGGCGTGTGACTTTTTCCCGTCACGCGGCGCTGTAGGTAGTACACTCGCCGCGGCAGATTTGAAATTACGCGACGATACGCATGAAGAAAGATCGTTTTTGAATTCGACATCGAGGATAATCGGCACGAGAGACCTTGAAATATCGAATATAAAGAAACACAGTGAAGGAAAAGGGGCATTTTTGACAACGACGAAATGGAGAAGACTGCTGCTGCAATTTTAACGAGGGCTGTAAACGAGGACAAGAAGGAACAGTACACGATGGCTCTCGTTCTTTATCAGGAAGGACTTCAAATACTTCTCGACTCGATAAAAGGTTCGAGCGACACTTCGCGAGCTTATGTTTCAATTCTTCTAACTTTAACCACGAGCATCGTTGCGCTACGTAATTCGTTACAGATGTTAAGAACACCGTTAAGGGAGAACATCTGCGGGTGCGCGCCAAGGAGTACATGGAGAGAGCGGAAAAGGTGAAGGCCCTCATAGACGAGAGAAAAGCAGCTGGAAAGTACAGGGAACAAACGAAGATCGAAGCCGGCACTATTGGAAATGGATACGCGACGCTCTTTGGAAGATTTTTCGAGCCCTCGGTCACCCACATTCACGTAGAGGATCCATACATAAGATTGTTCCACCAGGTATAGCGAGAATTCAATTTAAAAAAATCATTTCTTCGGCCTTTCAGTGGAATTGACGATTACAAAAAAATGAATTTTTAGGAAAATAATGGGAATTGCAATTGAAACGGCGCCAAAGTATAATAATTCGAAGACTTAGTAATAGCACACTTTCAAATAAAGTTCAAATCATTTTCCTCAAATTTTGATTGAATTCAATTGCATTTATTGTAATTAAATTGAATTTCACTTAATTGAATTCAATTGCTTCTAATTGAATTGCACTTAATTGCATTTAATTGAATTGAACTTCAGTTTAATTGAATTTGTGGAATTGAATTGAATTTCACTTGATTGAATTGAATTGCTTTTAATTGAATTGAACTTTAGTTTAATGGAATTTATTGGAATTGAATTGAATTTTACTCGATTGAATTTAATTGCATTTAATTGAATTTAATTCCGTAATATAATGACGTTTTTTCACCTCTGAGATCAATTATTTGAGTCGAAAAAAAATATAACTTTACGTTGAATTCCCAATTTTCCAATCGTCACAAAAACTCGGAATGGACAGTGCCGAAATATTTGAAAAAAATGGACTCTCTTATTGCAGTGCCAAAATTTGGTCCGACTGTGCGAGCTCGCCGTTCAGAAATGTCACTCGTTGTCGACAATATCATTGGTGACGACTCTAGATCCGGAGGATCGTAGGAACCAGGTTGCAAGATTGCAAGAATTGAAGGAAAGCTTGTCCAGCCGTGACGTAACACTTGAAATTTCGTTTTCGGAGACTCTCCATGATCGGCAAATATCGTGAGTTCGAGAGAATCGCTTGTTCGTTATCGCCCATTCAGAACATTGGAATGACACACGAGCAGGCAATTTTGCCGAGTTTCTGATAGCGACCGGAAACTCCGTGAAAATGCCTTGGGTGTGTCAACTACGTAGCAATTATTATTTATTTCTCGATTAGACTCAGCAACGGTTGGGTCATCAAGATTGGACGCGGTTTGGATTACTTCAAGGCGCCGGACGGTAAATTCGTGCTGGGCGTTTGCGATCTCGAGCTCAGACCCTGCCACGAGACAACGGTCGACATTTTCCACGCCAGTGAATTGCAGAACAACCTTAAGTAACGATACGAAGCAACGGGCGAATGAGGAACAAAGCACAGGAAAATACGATCGTACACTTTTTATTCTTACACGATGATTTTATTGGCTATAAAAATAATGACTAAACCGATCGTTGCGCGGGGTCCTTTTCATGGCACAGTATTTGAATATAAAATGACACATATATACATACATATATATATGATATATACTATATTTACATACAAGTAACTCGAACTACGGAAATATCGTTGCTCTAATTATAAATATATATTTTGTATAAAACGAATAAGCATTATCTGCAATATTTGAATAATATCTGTTTATACATGATTCCTCATTTTTTTCCTCTTCTTTTACGTAAAAAATCTGCGAATAGTTGCCCCAATTTTTCTCAATAAGGAGGAGTGTTTCCGGGATATTCTTGTCTTTGAGGAAAAAGGATCCATCAACCACGGGAAGCTGTGATCGAAGAAGGTTCGAAAATGATATTTAGCTTGAGCCGATGGCAAATCAATGAGATAATCGACCTAGTCACGCTAGAGACACGCGTTTTGAGACACTCGAACCATTGCCCTCCGTGAAAAAGTCACCGAGAAAAATAGGAAAAGCTATTGCGCGGATAATCGTCGACAATTGTGACAAAATGGGTGTGTGCGTGCCTCGTCGCACGGAGTATGTACATTATACGCCAATAGGCTGCAGCCGTGCCGCGGCGATGGCATCGCTTTTTGACCGCTTTATTTAGTTCTACCTCTCCCCGTGGCGCTAGTATGTGACTGACAATATTCTTATTGCGCAGGCGCGAGGCAGTATACGCGGATAGGACCGTGTCGCGGCGATGGCATCTCTTTTTGACCGCTTTATTTAGTTCTACCTCTTCCCGTGGCGCTAGTAGGTCACTGACAATATTCTTATTGCGCAGGCGCGAGGCCCGCACGGCGTACTTGACCACCCCGACGCCGAATCCGATTATTTTGACGTTTGGAGTTAAACCGCGGTGTGGAATTGATGAAAGTACCGAAATAACTTATAATCGTGCGCTAATGCCGTGTGTTGTGCACGGTTATACCTCACGGTACCCGCGTAATCCTAAAAAGCTGAATTTTTCACGGTACTAGCCGATCATCGCATTCGAAGCTATGGAAAGTCTTCGAAATATATGTGTGCGTGTGTGTGTATACATACATGGCCCCTGCGCGCGCCTCAGGATTGTTCGAGAACAACTAGCGCTACGGAGTGGGAGAGTAGGACACTACAGAGGATATTTTGCGTAGCAAAAATTCTGAAAGATGCTAGCCCCCTGCTCTCCACTATAGAAATGTAGTGAGCGCGATTCCAGGCGCACGTCCGCAATGTATCACAACCAGGGATTCTCACTCTGTATTTTCGCTATGCGAAATGTCCGGATTCATTAGTATCACACTCTGCCACTCGGAGCGCTACTTATCGCCTAAGAAACTTACATCCCCGCGCGCTGCGGTCATATATACAGGGTGTCCTCCGTATTATTAATCCTGCAACTGTCGATAAGTCAGATCATGTCCTACTATATGCTCGAATTTCAGTTTCGTAAAATTCCCACGGTTTTCGAGATAAAAATCATCTGCTTTTGGTTTTTCGCATGCCATTTCTACAAATGATAACTTTTTTTACCCCGTTTTTAAAAAATACTCTTGGTTATTTGTTTTGTCTAGAAACGTCTTCTTGTTAGCCTTAAATGTTAAGGAAACTTTATGAAAAAAGAACTTATGCAGAATTTTCATACAAACCAATTCGAACATCTGACTATGAAAAGTCATTATTTTGAAATTACTTAAAAAACGTTGCTTAGTTATTGTCGATTCATATCATTTGTAGAAATGGCATGCGAAAAACCAAAAGCAGATGATTTTTTTCCAAAAATCAACATAAAACTCAAAATCGGGAAAACCGTGGGACTTTTACTAAACTGAAATGCCAGCATATAGTAGGACATGATCTGACCTATCGACAGTTGCAAGATGTTTCATTCATAACAGTGACCCTTTATTTATGTACAGGGTGTCCCTCTTATCTCCGCCATCCCAAATAACTCGGTAATTATAGACGTCACAAAAAAATGTTCCAGACAAAAGTTGTACGGTGTGAAGGGGGCCATCGAATGCGACCATTTTTTATCTCGGTGGAGGCGCTGACGCACAGTGAACGTCACTTCTACTTTTTAAAATCGAATGGTACATTTTTTTTCAACCATCTTGTAGAGCACCTCAAGCCGCATAAAAACATTATACAAATCTAAATAGATGACCTTGCATGACCTTAAACGACTTTGACCCCTTAATGTTTTTTATGCAGCTTGACGTGCTCCACAAGCTGTTTGAAAAAAATGTACCATTCCGTTTAAAGAAGTGGAGGTGACCTTCACTGTGCATCAGCGCCTCCACCGAAAAAAATGGTCGCTTTTAATGGCCTCCTTCACACCGTACAACTTTTGTCTGGAACATTTATTTTGTGACCTCCATAATTACCGAGTTGTTTCGGGTGACAGAGAAAGAAGGACACCCTGTGTGTGTGTATATATATAATCCACCAATACACATAATATTTGCATTATGATACCAGAATTAATAAAATTATTATGATGCCAACAATCTTAGAGGTACGTATAAAAAGTAGAACTGCACTTTTTTCGGACGAGAAGGATACCTTGACGTGCAATATCTTGAGGTGGACTGGGTGGCCATTACTGGATGAATAATCCCACCACACGGTTAGCACGTTTACACCCGTATTCATAGTCGTTCCTTAAGAAATAAGGCCTCCTTGTTCTTTGTTCTGAACAAAGAACAAGGAATAAGGATTCCTCAAGGTACATCTATGAATACGGGTGTTAGTTAAACGAAAACGGTAAAAACGAAAAATTAACCTCCAAACGCTCCAAATGTCGAAATTTGTTCCATGCGCAGGCGCAGAATATTCTTAGGTGATAAGTAGCGCCACGTACAGGTCAGAGGTAGAGTTAAGAAATCCGGACAAAACGCATAGCGTTTTAATAAGCCCCCTGACACTGGTAGATAAGTGCTGTTCACAAAATGTCCTTGCCGCACTGTGGCGCTAGTAGTCCTATTACAGGCATACTTATATATGTATGTTGCGCCGGTGTTTCGAATATTTTACATGAATAAAAGTCTATTGATATATTTGGAATGATTTTCGGCTCTAATGATTTTCCATTCGAACACAATAAATAACGTCTCCATAACGATAACAGGCGAAAGCCACGAAAGTATCGAATCGTTCAGCTGATCGGAGTATTTAGAGCCGAAGGCTGTCACACAACAGCCAACGTTAGGTAGTGGCGATTTCAAGAACTAAAAATCCGGGACAGGCGTTTTCGTTTATCGTAAACGAATAGTAGGCCAGTGTCAGGGGGCTGTTTTTAATGGATATTAGTGCGGCGCGTTACCCCTCCCATCACAACCAAGTCGCATAGGCGATTCTATCCTCTCACGCTGTAATCGCAGGCCTTCGCGACGTCTATTTCCCTGGCGGCACGTTTGCCCGCGCGCCTCAAGGATTTCGTGTATCTCAGAAGACCGGCGTGCTCGGAGTCCTCGTTGTCGACGTTCGCGGCATTTTCGTACGAGGGTAGACAATCAGCGCCACCGAGGGCGACCACCTGCCGCGCAATTTCCGGATCGACGCAAAGCCTCGTGAGCGCTTGGGCGGACGTGATCTCGAGGCGCCTGTAGGCGTCCTCGAGGCCGGGCGTGACCATCCTCAGGAAGCTGACCAGAGCAACGGAGGCTCTCGCCTCGGCAAGATGCTTACGGGCTTCCGGTATTCTCGCCAATTTGCCGATCAACGAGGCGACCTGCTCCATCAGCCAGACGTTACCACCGGACGACTTTTTCACGCAAGTCAAGAGCTCCCGTACCGAGTCACGCTCGACTATCGGCCTCACGAAACGTCGCGAATCCGCGAGATTGTTCAGAGCTGCCGCCGCGAGTAAGAGCGTCTGAGAGCAATTGGTGCGCTCGGCGAGACGCGTCAAAAAGCGCACGAGATCACGAGCGTGGGGCTCGAGATGCGCGAGACCAAGCGCGTCCGTCCAAGGCGCCGTTATCTGCACGACCAAAGCCGCAGCTTCCATCTTCTCCCGCTCAGGTGTCGCTTCGGTCGCCAACACGTCCAACAGGATCTCCGGTCCGCCCTCGCGCACGAATTGCTCGATCGCCGCGGGACAACAACAAACACTCGCGAGAGCACGCAACGATGAAGCTCTCAGATCACTCGACAAGCGACCCGACGAAATCAACGAAGTCAGCAACGCTCGGACCCCCGAGCAACGCGCTATACTGCTGCCGGCGCGATTTCCCGCGAGACCGAGCGCCGTGAGCGCGGCGAGCGCACCGCGCGCCACGCTTCCACCCTCGTGCGGTGCTTCCTCGAGACCTCGAACCACTCGCTGCGAACGGAAAAAAATGGGTAGGGCGATGAGCGCTTTGTTCCGGCTGAGGCACCGTTTCGATTTTTTTTAATCATCAAAAATAATCGATAACGATAAATAGATGTTTTACTGATGATTGGATAAAGACCCAAACAAACTCAAATTTCGTGACGCAATTGGGGGGGGGGGGGGGGGGGGGGTCGGCCAGGCGTTACGATACTTCGATGTAAGTCTCAATATTCTAGAAAAACCATAACTTTATATCAAGAAACACGGAATGAAAACTTTGAACGCGTTTTTCGCGAAACTAGTTTTTTCGAGCTTGTCCGAGCGAATACTTAAAAACTTATCAAGTGATTTTCAATTTTTTTAAAAAACATTTTTGTAAGCGCAGTGACTAAGATTGTACGTATCCGCGATTTTAACATTTGATAATTACTATTTTCAAAGATTGCTTGAATACAGAAAAAGGGCCTTGAAAATAGAAAAAAATGTCCAAACTGGCGGCATTTTGTAAAAAAAAAAAACAAAATAAAAAAACGGCTACGCATAACGATAGCTACATTTGTATAGATATCGATAAATTGTTCACTTTTAATTTACAGACAACCATTCATAAAGATATCGATGAGACAATGAAGAGAAATTTTTTTTTTCGTCGTTAAATCAAGACATATATCGCGGTTAATTTGCAAGATTTTGTCATAAAAATTGGTATAAAACTAGATGAATATATACTTCCTAAAATGAGTATAAACCAGATCCTTTCATAATTAGTTATGTGTATGGAAAAAATCGCAATTATTGAAGACAAAGCACCCGTTACGTAACGGAATAGGGGGGGGGGGGGGCAAACGTTACGGTCCCGTTACGTGGTGGGGGGGGGGGGGGGGGGGGGTAAAAATTGGGAAATTTTGCGTTACGTTTTTTTGTATATAGGATGACAACTATCTGACGATTGTTTAGGAAAATTTTTAGAAAAGGACAAATTTCGTCAGATAATTGTTAATAACAAATGAACTATGCAAAAAAAAAAAAATCCTACGTACTTCCATAGACAATGTATTTTTCAAGATATATTCAACATTTCAAGTGAATCGGTTGAAAATTGCCTGAGTTATGTTTCCGGTCGAACAAAAATGCAGTTTTGAGTTAAACGCTGCACAGCCGCCATTTTGAAATTGATCGCTTCGAAAAAATTATTGTATGCAGTCACTGATATGTATGGTAAACACCCTTTTTTGTAATCTCGTTTTATTTCGTAGTTTTTCTGGAAAAAAATGCCCAAAAGCCTTTTTAGAAGCAAAAAAATAGTCGATTTTTTTCCATCGCCCTAAAGTTCACGTGTATTATTATTGTTTATGAGAAATAGGGTGTCAAAAAAGAAAACGTTCGATCCGAAAATTGATAGGATGGATTCGTAACGTGTGTTTGATTTTTATAGCTTATCGAAATGGGTCTGCACGTACCTCGATGTAGAAGTCGAGACGGGTGTCGAGTGCGACGTCCACGAAGTTCCTCAAGCCCTCCAACTGCGAGAGTATACTGCGCAGATTGCCCTGTTGAATGCGCCTGGGTGGCGGTGCACCGAGCTCCGAGAGTATCGAGAAAGCCTCGTCCTCCACCGAACGCAGCAATTCACGCTGCGACCTTCCGATCTCCGGATCGCACAATTTTCTGCAAGAGAAGAGAATCATTGAAGTGAAACTTACAATTAGCATGAAACTTATCAGTAGTGAAACTCATTAGTGGGTTTGTCAACAGTAAAAAAAATGAATTTCGATTTTCAATATCACTTTTATAAGTTCCTATCGATGTACTTTTACCCCTGGAATATGAATTTGCCGTTCATTGCTCCGAAATTTAAGACTTTCGGGACAATCGACAGAATGTTACCATTTGTTTTCCAAAAATATTTTTATTCGATAGTATCACCTTATAGCTATATGCATAGATTTTGTACGCTCGAGTTTCAATTCGTCGCCGCGTTGTCCAAAAAAAAAATGATTAAAAAAATCGCTGCTCATCAACGACTCGTATTTATTGTTAAGGGGCTATACCAGTGTGACACTTTCAAACCATCGTTTTTTTTGCCTTTTTCGACAGTTTATACTTTCAACAATATCCTGTAAAAATTCCAAGGCCGTATCTCGGATCATTTAATCTTGCAAAAATTGATAGTTAAATCTTTAAACGCGTTTTTCTCGAAATGGGATTTTTCAAATTTGCTGACATTGTAACGCAAATAGCAATTATCCGATTGACTTGAAATTTTAAATGAGTACGCTTGAATATATTTACTCTACAATGACGTAGGATACTATTTATTGGATGCAAATGGACGATTTGGCATTGAAAAAAAACGACCATTTTATAGGAAAGGAAACCGACTTTTTTCATAACTACGCCATTTTGTTAGATTTTAATATTTTTTCGAAATCCTACGTCATTGTACAGGAAATACCTTCCAGTTTAACGACATTTTTTCCTTTTTCGGTTTCAGCTACTCAATCGGCCGGAATCATGTCAGCAGTGGAGGAACTTTTTTTTGGCGCCTCCGAAGGCAGCGCCTAAGTCGCTTGGATCTCAATATTTTTCTATGAAAAACTTATGCAATATAGGTAAAATATAGCCAAATAAATTCTTAATTTTCCGAAACATTTAATTGAGTACTTTTCTTCCAAAAAAATTCCGAAAATCGTCCAAATTTTCAGCAATCACACTGGTATAGCCCCTTAACTCGAATAACCCGTTTGGTTTTTAGATTTCAGATGGGCCGTTCGAGCTGGAGAGTGTCCACCGTCAAACGTCGCGAAAAAAATTTCATCATCTGTCGGCGGCCATGTTTTTGTTGTTTTTCTGTATTTTTTGGTGATTTTTTTAGACTCTTTCAACCATTCAATTATTTATTTCCCAGAAGTCAAAGTTATTCAATTATTTATTTCCCAGAAGTTAAAGTTATTCAATTATTTATTTCCCAGAAGAAAAAAATCGCAATTTGGGCATTTCTTTGGTCCTCTAGGTAGACGTGGTCCCTTAAAATTGCGTTCGATATATGACAAAGAATTTACTGTACAAATTTTTATCAGATCGTAACTTTCGGAATTTTTTTTTTCGACATTTTGTTTTTTATATTAAAAATTACTCGACTTGAAAATAATCGGCATGGTCTTACACACAAGGGTTGAAAAAGCATTGTAGTATTTTTTTGTATTTTTTTTCTTCAACTTTTCAATTATTTATCATTCTCCAAAGTGAGTGGGATGATTACACCCCCAACGTAACAATCTGGAGGTGTGAGTGACAAGGGTTAAAAAACAATCTTCAATAGTATGTAAAAACACGCAATTATGAGCTTTCGGCCAAAACTCCGTGATATTCGTAATCGGCAGAAAAAATGTCTCATCGCATAGGGGTTCCCAAACTTTTTCGGTCCGCGTTCCGAAATCTTTCGGACAAGTGTCGCGACGCTCCCAATCTCCCGCCGCAGCGCCCCAGGGTGTCGAGACGCCAAGTTTGGGAACTTCTGGCATAGACCATTGAAATGGCGTGAGAGTCGATTAGGGATACTCACTCGACGATTTGGTCCAAATGTCTCGAGAATCCGTCCGCCCGAACGAGCAGTTCCGTGGCGGCCGCGGTCGCCGACGACGTCAAAAGCCTCAGATCCCTCGTCTGTATCTCCTCGCTTCTCGTCTCGCGATACTGTCGCCGCGGCAGAGTTTTGCTCTGCAGCGTCGCCCCGCACTCGTCCTCCGTTTCCATCACCAAATCGGCCAGCCATGCTTTTACCGCCGTTTTACGATCTATTCCACCCTCGAGCGTTGTAGACGATTGCCGCTGCTGGCTCGTTACGTTTTTCCGAGACGCTGAATTGCCGCTACGATCGACGAGCGTCGACGACGTGCCGGGTATCGGCGAAACACTCGATATTGCATTCACGTCCTCGTCCTCGGGTGGCTCCGTGGCGTACAAAAAATCACCGAGGCACTCTTCCTCGAACGTGGTCGGGGCCGCCCGAGAACCCTCGTGATCCTCCTCGTATCTGCACATTTTTCGTTTTCGTTTGTTCAATGTTTTTTTTTCGACCATTTTTATCGGATTTTTCATTTTTTGGGGACAATAAATTCTTTCGTTATTCTTGCTCTCAATTATCCTTTTTATTTTTCCCACCTGCATTGTTTTTGTAAATTCATTTGGTTTTGTTCCGTTAGAAAGGTTGGAGCGTTAGCCACAAAAATATATATATATATTAGGTGTAGTAAAAAGAAATCCATTATTTTTGCCTTCAATTTCATGCAAAAATAATCGATTTCCTTTTGCTACACCTAATATATGCGCTATCGGTCAAAAGTTTCCGGACACTTCAGATAATTGCAAAACTTTCGATCATTGGATAATTGTAAAGTTGTATTAGAATAATATAATTAATTATACGGAGCTATACAATATCTTCGTAAAATAATCAATGGAACGAACGATATTATTATAACATTATTTGGCAATTATCCAGTGATCGAAAGTTGTGATATTATCTGATGTGTCTGCAAACTTTGGGCCGGTAGTGTATATGTTACCGGCAACTTGTATAATGCAGGCATTCTATGGAATACCTCGTTCGTCATGGCAATGTATACCATATTTCATTTATCGTTGACCATTACATACTGTACCTAGGTAATGTATGCAATACCTAGGAATTACAGTCGAACCTCGAAATAACGCATCTCTAGGGAAGTTCTTTATATAGAGTTTTCATTATATCGAAGTCATGTTCCGTAAAATGTTCTTTAAAAAAATATGTATTAGTACTATAAACATGGGGATATTTTTCAAAGCAAGAAATGTTTGAATTAGAGCCATTTTTACAAGTATGATGTATATGATTAGGCCGTATCAAGGCTTCGTTATATCGAGATTCGTTGTATCGAGGTTCGACTGTATATAAAATGCCATTTAGAGATCACGTAAAGTGTGAAATGATGGACAAATGAAAGATATTTTGTTTGCTCAAAATCATCAATTCAATAAATTGTTTAAATAGAATGGTATTTATGGGTTCTTACACGTTGAACTATTGTGACGTTTTGTTTAGATTTGTTTGGGTTATACTCGCGCGCCCTTCCACCAACGGCATCTATTAAGGGGTTACCCCCACTTGCGATTTTGAAAAAATCGATTTTTTTTGTTTGCATTTTTTTGAAGATAAGTATCTGAGAATATGTCCTGAAAATTTCAAGTCGATCCGAACAAAATTGACTGAGATATGAGCGTTGAAAGAGAAGAAGCCGCGTTGAAAGAGCGTTGAAAGAGAAACTTTAAACGCGTTTTTCTCAAAATGGCATTTCTGAAGTCGGTGACCAAGATTACTCGAACACTAATGAACCTATCTTCTTGAAATTTTGCAGGCTTATTTAATACATAAAAATGTAGTTTTTAATCGTTCGATTTTTTCTTTCGAAAAAAAATGGCCGTTTTTTTCGTTAAAATCGAACCATTAACTTTGACTGTCCGCCATTTTGTGAAAAATGAATATTTTTTTAAATCCTTCGATTAAAGACTAGTTTATACTTATATTTGACTAAATCCATCCGCATTTTTTTCTTCAGATGATCCACTTCGCCGCAATGTTGGTCACCGCAAACCGTGTATATAAAAACATTATTTCATTGTCGGCCATTTGCCACTAAACAATGTAATATTTTTCTATAAAAAATTACTAAAAGTTCTCCAAGATGTGTTCTTTAAGATGGTATATTGATCGATTAAAAAAGTTTTGTAGTTTTCTTTAAAATAAAATTCATGAAAAAGGCCTTTTTTTCGCGCTACAAGTGGGGGTAACGCCTTAAACACTTTGACGGCTGTGCATTTGGTATTGTATAGAATGCCTAGGTGAAGTAAAGAATAAATTATATTTTATGCAGTGCCTGAACGTTGTAGGCATTCTATAGAATGCATAGGTATTCCATGAACACCGGATAATACAGATTGTCGGTTATATATATATATATATATATATATATATATATATATATATATATATATATATATATATATATATATATATATATATATTGATTATGAATAATAGATTTTTTGGAATTTTTTCACTACTCCACACGCGAGATAAAAATGGTTCAATGTGTGCAATTTTACGTGCAGTTAGATGCGCGAGACGTTCACATTACGGGCAATGACATTTTTTTTGGCTATTCAGCACCAAGATAAACCATTTCAAACAACGGATTAATGCAAACTTAACTTTTGTAAACATTTTTTTTAACCATCTTGCCCATCGTAAACTATATATATTCAGTATTGCACCATCAAGGTTTGATAAAAGATTACGAATCATGGCTGGCGAATGAAAAGCGCGTCTGCCAACCTCAATGTCTGCGAAGTTGCCGTATTTCGGCAGCACTTAATATTAATTAATGGTAATAATGAATAATCACGTGACGTGAATATAAACAGGCTTATAAATAATTCAACATTTTATTCTGCGTTGTATAAATTTCCCTGACGCAGTATTTTCATAATAATCACCGATAATGTTTGACTTTTTCAAGTTGGTAGTAACACAAAAGTTTTCCTCATTCACGTAATAAAAATATAAAAATAATCTTGCTTTTCAATTATATATTTTATGAAAAATTAGCATCTACAGAATAAATCTACACCTCGTGTGCATTTTTTTGAGGTTTATTGGAAAAAATTCATGCACCGTCATTTAACTCAACTGGACCGATCCAACCTCTTTAGATTAATTTTATCCACATTTTGTGTATTTTCGGGGCCGGGTTGAAAGTCCGAGCTTTGAATGATCAGAACGCTCAAAACTCCGAAAATATACTACCCCGAAGGATCAAAACTCCGAGAGAATTTTACCCGAAAGACCAAAACTCCGAAAATCTGAACACCGTCAAAATAATTCGGCTATGGAAGTTTTAAAAGTTTCAAAATTTTTAATAAATCGACGAATTATTTCAAGATTTTTTATTTATTAAGAAGTGACTTTACGTCAATTTTGAAATTTGTCAAAGACAATGTTATACGTTCAACATCATTTACTGTCAACTGTGTAGACTTTCGCTGGCATACTCTTGACGAACCTTGTAATTTCGGAACATTGAAATTAGGAATTTTAAACCGTCGGCGCATTCAAAGTTCGGAATTTCAACCCGGCCCTCATGTCAAGATCATGCCAGCAAAAGTCTACACAGTTGACTGTAAATCATGTAGAACGTATAACATTGTCTAGACAAATTTCAAAACTGACGCAAAATCACTTTTTGATAAAAAAAAATTCTTGAAATAATTCGCCGATTTATTGAAAATTGTGAAACTTTAAAAACCTCCATAGCCGAATTATGTTGACGGTGTTAAGATTTTCGGAGTTTTGAGCGTTCTGACCATTCAAAGTTCGGACCTTCAACTCGGCCCCGAATTTTCAATTCTTTGTGGCTTCATTCCTTTCGATTTTTTCTTCCCTTTGATTTTTTTTTGGTGTTGTTTTTCGTCCTCATTATTTTCGTATTTAAAATTGCTCAATTTTTCGTGTTTCGAACTTCCCTCTATAAAAATTACGACGAAGACAGTAAAAAGTAAAATGGCAATATTCTTTCGAAAATAACACTGCAAGATATTTGGCTAAAAAACAGGAATACGATTTTGTGGCCCTCCCGAGGTTAGACCCCTTCCCCTGTTCGATTTAAAATCCCGACAGTACATTTCTTTTTCCATCGAATAAGAATTTTCAATGGCTGCAATTTTAGTAGCCCCAAGTGCAAAATATCTCGCAATGTATCGAATCTTCGATTACTATTCCTAAATCTACGAAACACAGAGTTAACAACTTCACTCCATGAAGAAATTCCAATGTCAGTCTTCGCATCGAAACGAAATTGCGCGTGGACATAGGAATGTTGAATTGGAATTCGCGTCACTCGAGCCAGACGATGGACATTTTAGAAACGAAGTAAAGGCATTTTTCCACTTCACGGTCACAGCGGGTGCCACAATTTCATTGCACTCTACGCATCGACCTCGAGATTCCAAAAGATAAAAAAGGTGAGAACTCAATGAGCACCGGAAACACCGATTTTCTTTGATCCGCGATATCCCAGATTATTCCTAACTATGTTCCATGACGAAGATCGAAGCACGAAATTGAAATTGGCACGTGACTCATATATCGCGGAAAAAAAAACACGTTGCACACCTTGCGACACGCAGGCACACACTATTAGCGACGGTATGTCATTAGAAGCCCCGGGAGTTTTATCTTTTCCTTCGAACGATGAAAAATGAATCACGCGGAGTGACGAATCGATCTATAATTATTGAAGAAGAAAAAAAAGGAAGTCGCGGATGGTTGAGGGGACAAAAAAAGTAAGAAAAAAATCCGGCAACTATTCGAATGTACCTCGTGCGTGCCATGGCTGGCATGAGCGGGAGCCTCGACTACTGCGGACCTGTAGCGTAAATCCTATCTTACTACTATGCACTCTCGCAGCCTCGCGGCGCGGGCAAAGATATATAGGGCCCCCTCTTATATTTGATAACGTGTGCGCGACGCTTTGTGAGGACTCTTGGTACGATGCATACGCAATAGAGGCTCTCCGCGCGGGAATTTCGTGTCGTTCGTGTCTCCCACCACTAAAGTGCCTTAAGGGGCCTGCTGTTGGCGGGGGAGGGTGTACAGATTCCCGATAGCGAAGGTGTGCGTGAGTATACTCGGGGAACAAAAAGACGAGGCGGTATAGGAAACATTGTTGGGTGCGCGGGTGCATATGGGGCTTTCCGTGCGAAGTGGACCGAATTTTTTCCAGAGACGCGAATTTTGCTCGTTATTTTTTATATTGTTGCTACGCTTGAGGATTGCATTCTCTATTTTTTTCGGATTTTTTGGACCCGTAGTTTTGGCTCCAAAAAATGATTCATATGTTGCAGGATGTATGGCTCCGTTTCGAAAGGCTATTTTTTTCTTGGGTATACACGAATGGCCTGATTATTTTTTGTATCGCTGCCAGACTTGAGTATTGCGTTCTCTATTTTTTTCAGATTTTTCGGACCGGTAGTTTTGGCTCAAAAAAATGTTTCATATGTTGTAGGATGTATGGGCGATTTCGTCTCGAAGGCTATTTTTTTCTTGGGTATACACAAACGGCCTGATTATTTATTATATCGTTGCCAGACTCTAGTATCGCGTTCTCTGATTTTTTTGGATTTTTCGGACCAGTGGTTTTGACTAAAAAAATGTTTCATATGTCGCAGTATGTATGGGCGATTCCGTCTCGAAGGGTCTTTTTTTCTTAGGTTTACACGATTGGCCTGATTATTTTTTGTATCGTTGCCAGACTTGACTATCGCATTCTCTAATTTTTTCGGATTTTTCGGATCGGTGGTTTTGGCTCCAAAAAATGTTTCATATGTGCAGGATGTATGGGCGATTCCGTCTCGAAGGGTCTTTTTTTCTTGGGTATACACGAATGGCCTGATTATTTTTTGTATCGTTGCCAGACTTGAGTATCGCATTCTCTAATTTTTTCGGATTTTTCGGACCGGCGGTTTACGCTCAAAAAAATGTTTCATATGCTGCATATATGGGTGATTCCGTCTCGAAATTCTTTTTTTTTCTTGGGTATACACGAATGACCTGATTATTTTTTATACTGTTGTATAGGTTGGGAAATAGTGTCTCGATTTTTTTTATATTTTAATTTATGTATTAACAATGTTTATGGAAATATAATGTTCATACTTGTAGAATGCACGTGTAATAATTCATCGAAATAATGGAGCCATTTCGCGTGCAATAGCCCGTGCATAGGCCCATAATGAACGCACAACATCCACTATGCACCGAGAAGGCTGACTAATCGATCAGCTCTCCGGATGAGACTCCTAGCAATCTCGTTGTGACTAATCTCGTAAATTTTTTTCTCATTCCTCGTATACTCGCGCGCGGTCGCGTCCCCGTTCACCTGAGAATGGGATGAGAACGTACAAACGCACTCGATGATCCATCCTACGATTATGTTTACAGCTTACGATTATTCATTTGCGTCCCTGAACCTTTTTTTCCCTCGCTAGCTGGCCACTCTTATTCTTATCGCAGCTGTGTACCGGGAGAAAAAAAATTCACATGCAAATTACGCCTATCCAAGTATTATCCATTTCTTTTGAATCAGATACGAGGTTTTCCATTTAGTTTTCCATCCTCCCATCCTCCCATTTTTCTTTTAATCAAAATTCGAAAGAAACGTTCACAAAAAAATGGCATTTTATTTCACATCCATATTTTTTAAAAATCACAACGAATTCTAAAAAAGCAGCTCTAAACGACGTTAAAAAATAGAGGTTATTTTTATAAATATTTAAAATATGCAAAATATTTAAAAAACCGGATATATAAAAATGTTGGATATTTTCGATATTTATAATAAATATCGGATTTTTACGAACCCTGTCCCATCCTCATTCGCACCACTGCACATACTCCAGTGAATGACTATCGAAAAGTAAAACTTAAATATCGCCCTTATTGTCGAATTCGTTTTTGTACGAGGCAATACTGTTATTTCGTATGTTCGTATTGAAGAAAAGTCACCTATGCGCAACATCACGATTCCTTCGTACGCAAGTGTATTGTGCGTATGTCGCACGCACGAGACGTGTCTTCCATCCATGGAATAATAATTTTAACGAGGATCGTGTCCCGCGAGTACCCGCGATCTAGTGTTTGTGTCTTCGAATCTGTTCGTTCTTTTCGAGTAGCACGTAATAAACGTTTGCGAAGACTTTTAACGACGCGTTGTCGAAAACTGTAATATTATTCTCTTTTACCGCCACGCATTTTAATAACACTAACAACTACAGTTATTATTATTATTATTATTATGCTTCTAAATATTAAGTCAGCACATTTGCAGCATAATAATAATATAATCAAATATTGGGTCATCCCATGAATAATGCGGTTTTTTGAATACTATTATTTTTCAAAATTAAAATCAACGAAATTCTTTTTTAATGGAAAATCTCCTCTTCTTCATTTTCCACAATGCTCCTCCATCTTTATGGCAGACTGTCAAGGCCCCTCGTCCAAAATTCACTTGGCCGTGACCGAAAATGCGTTTGAAAAAATGGAATTTTTTATAGGATGACCAAATAAATGCAAACAAAATTGTGTATTGGTAATAAAAAATTTTCGACGAAATTTTGTTTGGCTTTTGGCGGGATATACATTTACAACAATCAAAAAATCGTTTTCTTTTTTTAAAATATATTTATGATTTTATATATTCATATATTTATATATATTTGTATATTTGTATATTATTTATATTTATAAATAATATATATATATTTATATATTCATATATATTTATAATTTGTTTTATATTTTAATATTTTCCGAAAGTTGCAAAGCGAAAGTCGAAAAACTTCAAACTCTACTTGACGAGAATTGTTTTTGAAAAATTCGAAACAAAAACGACTTTTTTCATCCACATTTTACAGAAATGTTGTGTGAAATGTTGATTTCTTTTTGTAAATGCGTGCCATTTTCTTAAATTTGCGTTTTCTTCATTTTAATAACCGTCACATAGAAACTATACATGTTCTAACTGAAATTTTTTTTGAACTTCTTGCAAATCAAAGTCTACGGGAAGCTAGACTGCACGCCGATGCGCAACTCCCTCGGCGACCTTGCTGTACCACTCTGCCACAGCTCCATCATTCTGATGATGAATTAATTTAAAAAAAAATTTTTGTACACTTAAATATACTATTAAAGTATACCTAAAGTTTGCTAATTGTAAAATAATTATTTCCTAGTTTAAAAAATCCCCCAACTCTGCTTATTTTTTTCCTGTCTAAATGTATATCCCGCCTTGAGCCAATGTAATTTCACTCTTCGCGAAAACCAATTTAATTAATAAACATAATAAGCGGAACAAAAGATCAAGAAATAAATTTGACAAAAACCCTCGAGACGCACAACGAAAATGTGTGTGTGCGTGTGCGCCTGTACTATGTGGATAGGAACAGAAACCCAGGCCATTGGGTTTTGGTCGTTGCATTCCTGTCGCTTGTATCACACACTCGGGGCGAGTGGCCCAAAAGCGTCATCACGAGAGTGGCCTCTTGAGTCACGTTGCCTTTAACGACCCATTGAAAAGGGAGCCGCAGGCTCTGTGATCGCACCATCGCTCGTCTCATATATATCTCATACGTATGTATAGTATAATACATATACTCATAAACATACAAATATATGTCAATAGGAAAACAAAACTCATTATAGCGGACTGCAACTTTTCAATCGAAAACCATACCATTTCAGTTCGTGTGCATAGTATCTCACAATCAGTCAGTTTATATTATCCAGTATTTTATACAGTACCATGAATAAGGAGATTATACTTTTCAATTTCGGTGAGTATGTACATACATACATACATACATACATACATACATACATACATACATACATACATATATATATATATATATATATATATATATATATATATATATATATATATATATATATATATATATATATATATATATATATATATATATATATATATATATATATATAGAAAGAGAATTAGATTTTCCTATAATCTTCTCAGGGAACACGTCTCTAAAGTCTTTTGTGTTACAATAGAATTTTTCCTGACTCATCTGATCTCATAAAAAAAAATGTCGTGGCCTACAATGTTAAAGGCCTCGGCTACTGTGAAAATTGCAAAAAATCGTTCCTCGTTTGAGGCACCTCAAAGTAAAGAAAAAAGTCCAACATATAGAACAGAAATCGTAGATTGAAGGTTAACTTTAACGTTAACTATTGCAACGATAAAACTACTAGTAAAACTTCAAACGCGTTTTTCTCAAAACTATGTTTTTTTAAACGGTACGCACGATTTTTCGAAATCTAACGAACGGATTGATTTGAAACTTGGTACGTTTTTCTTCTTAACGTTTCTTTTTTCATCAGTTATTAACAGCAATAATGGAATTTTTACCCAAAAAGTGGAGAAAACGAATTTTTGTTTTTTTTCACGATTGAAGACGAAAACACAAAAAGTTTGTTCAAGTCTTAGCCAAAATTAGCTATTTTGAGGGAAAAAAAAACGTTTTTTTCGTTTCGGATCAACTGAGTCGCGAAAATCAAGTACACCGTTCGGTCCCTTACGTTCGAAGGTCCTTCACGGGATTGTTTATAACGTGTAACTTCTTTAATTGTGAATTGTAACTTCTTTGTAAATTGATCGTAACGTCTTTAATTGTGAATATTTTTTTATGAAATTTGGTTAATTTTGGTGGATGTGGTTTTTTGAAAATGAATTTTGGTCAATTTGGTGGAAATTCTGTAAATGTAGGAAATAAATGCCGAAACGATTTTTCAATCATCTTACTTATTCATTCGAAATTAATTTCGTTGAGTAAGCCTAATTTTCGGGTCGTCAGGCGAAGTGAATGCTTATTTTTTATTTGTTTTTGTATTTTTATTTCTATTTTTTTCCTTTTTCGTTGTTTGGTTTTAAAGACTAAACTCCAACCTTTCCGCGGTGAAGTGCGTCAGTAAATAACATCGAAACCAATGGAGTTTAGCAAAATGTACTTAGTGCAGCATTATCCCATTTTTCTCGAAACAGAATGGTGTTAGATGAAAACTGTATAGAACATAAAAGATCAATCTTTTTATAGGCTACAACTTTTGTGGGAAACATTTTCTAATATAAACATTTATTAAGGGGAGGGTAGGGGTTCCAGCGTGAAAAAAAAACACTTTTTTGCGAATTTTTTCATCTGTATGGATAGAGTACATTTATTGAAACCTTTTGTACATTGTTAAGTGTCATTTCAAGAACATTCCGTGAAATTTGTACGCGAAAATATCCACAAACAAGCCGGTGGCGCGTTTTTCTCGAAACCACTTTTTCAAAGTCCGTGTTCACTGCCATTTGAAAACTACATGACCGATTTATTTCAAACTTCGTACACACTTTCTACATATAAAATACCTGCCCCAACGGTTAGTTTGAGATTTTTTTTTACATTGAGGGGTTTTTCCACCCCCAAAATGGCGGAATTTTTCGTGAAAAATGGCACTTTTCACTTTACATGACCACGAAAAATTTAGAAATGAAAAAAAAATTATCAAAGGCCGTTGGGGGGAGGATTTGATGAGAGACTTTGGGGGGAGGATTTTGAGGGAGACTTTGTCCTTGAAATCGGCGGGAGATGTTAGCGGCTCAACATGAGCAGCTAGAAGAAGAGGAGGGATGCCTCTATGGACCAGGCATTGCCGATTAGCGGTAATTATAAACACATTTGTGTAAACTCATTACGAAACTTTAAACGCGTTTTTCGCGAAAACACGTTTTTAAAAATGGCTGACATTCTCCTGACCGCTGTAATTCGCATATCGACCTGAAATTTGCAGAGCATACTCAGAAAATATGTCTTCACGGAATGACGGATCGTTTTTTCGATAGATACATTTTTGCGTTTATTATTTATCTTTTTATGCGAAAAAAACGCGAAAATTCGATTTTTTTTTAATTGCCGCCATTTTCCGAAATTTGTACTAAACGAAAAACCCATCCGTCATTCCATGACCAAAGGGTCACAGATTGATAATATGCTTTGAATTTGTGTTTCAGATCAACAAAGAGGGGGCAGTGATGTCAGCCGTTTACCTCCCGCGATTTAAGGACCTGTTTTCGCGAAGCTGCGACGGCCGCCATTTTGGTTTTTTTTTTCAAAATTTTTTTTTTCAACGTTCTGTATATCATGAATAAAAGCAAGAAAAAACCGCACTCAAAAAGCTTTACTCGTTTCCTTTAAAAAAAAATAAAATGTAAACACCTGAAATATGGCACTCCGAGGACAAAGTCTCCGTTAATGGTACTTGATTTCCGATAATTTCTAGCTGAGATACAGTGAACACCGCAAATCGTGTTTTGCCAAAGGCGTTCTGGTGGATATTTCCGCGTACAAATTTCACGGAAGGTTCTTGAAATGACACTTAACAATGTACAAAAGGTTTCGATAAATTTACTCCATCCATATAGATGAAAAAAATTCGCAAAAGTGTTTTCACGCTGAAACCCCTACCCTTATCTTAAAATAAAATACAAAAACTTATAAAAAATCAGTTTTTGTGAGTTTTGACCTCGAAAATCAAATTTGCGGATATTCTCACTATCATATTCGTCATCAGCGAGTCAAAATACATAGGTAAACGAAATTCCAAATTAATCGGCGATATGGGCTTATCGGAGCTTTCCTATAAATATTATGTGATTGACACTCTTCGAAGTAAATATCAAACTACCCCCAAAAATATTATACCAATATGGCTTCTAAGAACTTTTTGAATCACCCTCGTAAAAGCCACGATTACCATTATTTTTATCAATATCGTTATAAATATAATGAAAATAATCATTATTATGCTTATCCGTAATGTATACAATAATAACCATTATCATATTATCATTATCATTGTTATTGGAAAAGGTTTAACTTTAAGATGCAAATCGATGGCTTCCCGTCGATCGCGTGTACGAAAAACATGCGCAATATATCGAACGAACAATGAATTTCAAATCGCATTAAAGAAGAAAAATAAATAACTCTTCGTCTCACCGTTGCGAGTCTCGCTCATGCTCGTTCGACCGCTGCGTTATCTCGTCGGTTGCCCTCGCTCGACGATTGGCCCGCAGATACTTCGGGTGTCTCTCGGCTTTCGGTGTCGACGTGTGCGCCGGATCGGGCAGTTTTTCGCTCTCCTGCCACAAGCAACTCAGTCGCTCGTGTACTTTACGCGACAGTTGGGGCCTCCCCCTGGAGACGATCTTGCGTCTGCGGCGTCGTCTCTTCGGCGTGTCGTCGCCCTCTCGGATGTCCGGACTGTTCGATCTGTCCGAGTCCGAGAAGCCGGAGTCGAGGCTCCTATTGCACGGACTCATCGCGGAACTCGATGACTCGACCTGGGACCCGGACGGGTTACCTAGTTTCATTCTAACGTCCACGCCATCTTCGCTTCTTGATTTTTCTCTGAATCATAATAAAGACGACAAAATACAAATCATGTTTAAGCTGAGTCCAAAAGTTCGTTTTTTTCATCAGTTTTTACTTTTCTTACGCTCTTATTAATTTTGTGTGGTTTTTATTTATTTACTTAATTATTGTTGACACTATTGGTGTTGTTTAAAAAAACGTTGTTGCGAATATCATTAGTAGTAGGATAATTGTTATTAAGATTCAGATTATTATTGAGATGAGAGCATTGATTATAATAGTAATTTATTGTTGTTATTATCATTACGGCGCTTATTATAGTTATTTAGCTAAATAACAACAACAATAATAATAAAAGTAGTAACAATAGTAATATGTTATCACTATAATTATTGGTAATATTATTATTAATATTATTGTTGTTAATATTATTGTCAATTGTTGTCATAGACTTGTTGTTAATATTATTATTGTTGTTTTAGACTTGTTGTTAACATTATTATTGTAATTGTTGTTAATATTATCATTGCTGTTATAGACTTCGTGTTAACAATGTTGTTGCAAATTGGTTGTTAAGTTGTTAAGTTAAGTTAAGTTAAGTTGTTAACTTAAGTTAACTTAGGTTAAATTAACTTAAGTAAAGTTAAGTTAACTTAACTTAAGTTAAGTTGTTAACTTAAGTTGAGTTGTTAAGTTAAGTTAAGTTGTTGAGTTAGTTTAAGTTGTTAAGTTACGTTGTTCAGTCAAGTTGAGGTAAGATAAGTTGTTAACATTACTGTTGTTGTAAATTTTGTTGTTAATATTATCGTTGTTCTTATAGACTTGTTAATATTGTGATTGTTGTTATAGACTTATTGTTAATATTATGATTGTTGTTATAAACTTGTTGTTAATTGTTTAACAACATTACTGTTACTGTTGTTATAGATTTTGCTGGTAATATTATTATTGTTATTGTAGACTTTGTTGTTTATATTATTATTGTTGTTGTAGATTTTGTTATTACTACTATGGTTGTTATAGATTTTGTTGTTAATATTATTATTCGTTAAATAATTTTTGTAGAAAAGATTATAAATTGAAACTTAAAACTTAAAAAAAATTGTAATTTTCAAAGTTTCGACAAATGATTATATTCAAGCATTTTTATAGTAAATGATTACATTGAAAAAAATTGAACTTAAAATTTCTTAACAAACTTCAAAGAACTTGTTTTACAAAATTCCTTTCATTATCCAGTGGTTGATTTAAGACTTCGCATAATTATTATTTTCACATTTTTTCCTCCCCTGCGCCCCACTTTTTTATAATATTTTATTTCCCTTTAGACTCCAAAAGATACCTTTTAAAGTCCTATTATTAAATAATTTTGACGTCCTAACGGGAAAAAAAATCAGAACGGGATCTGTGTGTGTGTGTGTGTGTGTGTGTGTGTGTGTGTGTGTGTGTGTGTGTGTGTGTGTGTGTGTGTGTGTGTGTGTGTGTGTGTGTGTGTGTGTGTGTGTGTGTGTGTGTGTGTGTGTGTGTGTGTGTGTGTGTGTGTGTGTGTGTGTGTGTGTGTGTGTGTGTGTGTGTGTGTGTGTGTGTGTGTGTGTGTGTGTGTGTGTGTGTGTGTGTGTGTGTGTGTGTGTGTGTGTGTGTGTGTGTGTGTGTGTGTGTGTGTGTGTGTGTGTGTGTGTGTGTGTGTGTGTGTGTGTGTGTGTGTGTGTGTGTGTGTGTGTGTGTGTGTGTGTGTGTGTGTGTGTGTGTGTGTGTGTGTGTGTGTGTGTGTGTGTGTGTGTGTGTGTGTGTGTGTGTGTGTGTGTGTGTGTGTGTGTGTGTGTGTGTGTGTGTGTGTGTGTGTGTGTGTGTGTGTGTGTGTGTGTGTGTGTGTGTGTGTGTGTGTGTGTGTGTGTGTGTGTGTGTGTGTGTGTGTGTGTGTGTGTGTGTGTGTGTGTGTGTGTGTGTGTGTGTGTGTGTGTGTGTGTGTGTGTGTGTGTGTGTGTGTGTGTGTGTGTGTGTGTGTGTGTGTGTGTGTGTGTGTGTGTGTATATAGTGAGACAAATATGCGTAAAGTCAAATTCTTACCCCGTCTGATCCGCCGATTCGTCGCGCATCCTTTTATTTATTTTGGGCGACTCATCGGGCTGATCACGTTCATCGACGACCTCATTGATGACTCTTATAGCGGTGACATTTCCGTCCGACGCGTCGCTGTCGTCGCGAAGGCTCGTCTCGCTCTCCTCGCTTTGTATCATCCCGTGATTCGCGTAGACGTTCGGTAAACTGGCGATCGAGGAGGCCGCCGAAATCGAGGCAATCAAGGGCGACCTCTCGCCGATGTCTTGGGCGGCCATTTGGCCCCAGAACACTTTGCTCTGCATTCTCTTGAAACCGCTCATTTTCTCGTCCTTTTGTTCGAAACTATTGTTTTTTCGACGGAAATCCCACGTACATTGCCGTCCACGATAAAAAGCAGTTCTACTCGAAGATAACGCCGTTACGAATTCGCCGCACTTTTCGTTTCGAATTTGCAATTCTTTTGTACAACTTCGATACACCTCCGGTTCACGAAATTTTTGCCACTTCTAGGCACTTCCGGTTTCGAATTTATTATCTTTGCGACGTTGATGCACTTCCGGTTTTGAAATTCATAACTTTTGCGAATTTAATGCACTTCCGGTTGTCAAATGAATGATCAACCGCGTACTTGCATTAGTATTGTACTTTATTTTCCACAACCACCAAATTTCCACGTTAATTCGCGGCGCTCTCGGGTCGAAAACGCGACTGGAAATGACCGCGGGGAGCGCGAGCGCTCACTCGAGAACGAAGAAAGCGAGAAGAAGAAGAAGGAGGAGTAACGTCCGACCGGAAGAACTTTTGGAAGACCGAGGGTGGTCGCGTATCTCGATGAGGAAAACAGGCCCGCGAGGCTCTCGGGCGTTCATACACGAAGGAGCGTCACACACGACTCTACGATTCACCGGAGCATGGCGATCTGATGTTCCCGCTGGTCGCGTGGCCCCCTCACGGACGCCTTATGGTGTCGATCCTCCCCGACCGAACGCCCCGTCTAACCCCCATGCGAGAGCGCAGCTCACCACTCGGATAATTACACGGCGATGCGTTCGCGCCCGCGCGCACGCGCGGCAAACGGCCCGTTGCTTCGATGTGTGCGCCTTATTTTTGAGACACACTTTTGCCCGCAATAAACGATTAAAAACGGCGATCCTCCGCCTGCACTGGACTCGCTTCCTCGCTATTACGACGATTCGCCCTAAAACGTTAGTCTAAATCGAATAAAGGGTAGCAGAGTGCGATCGCAACGAAGGAACGTCGAATTACGAGGCCGCGAAACGTTGGGCTCGCGCTTAGAGCTCGTTTTATGCACGAGAGTGGGAAGTGCGCGGTGGCTCATTGGTCCAAGTCGCGGATTGCTAATCCAAAGGTCGCGGTTCGAGACCATAATGGTAAATTTTACTATGCGTTTTTTCTCAAATTCCCAGGTTTTTCGTATTCCACCTCAATCGGAAATGCGCATTCCTTCAGACACAAAAAAACTACCTCGATAAAATTCAATAAACCGGGGGTAAAAAGCAATTAAAAAGTATCCTACAGACATGTAAGAGTTAGCAGTTCTTGGCCTCGATAAAATTGAGATGTGCGAGCACCGCAGAAATTTGAGTGCAGAAAGATCACCAGAAATAAAAAAAAGCGCAACAATCGGCGGCGATTCCACAGAACGATGATGATCCCCCCGACCCCCGCCCCGCCATGTCTCTTCCGCTAGCTTCTCTGTCACTTCCGAGCGAATTCCGCACGAACTTTCCGCAATTATCGAAGGACGGGGGGGAACACGTCGCACCGTTTATATTATTGCTTCATCAACGATACCGAAGACACTCTGTATATAATTTCAAAAGACGTCGGAACGACAAAAACGTCTGGACTCCGAGAAAGGGGAGTACCCGCGACTTCCTGGCGCTTGCGACTCTGCCTGCAGGATAAAAGCCGCAAGTCGACAAGAGTCGAAGGGGTTTGAAAACATTGTAACTCCAGATCTCGTTCTCTTTTTCTCCAGCTCATCTTCTGTATTTCGCTACCCCTCGCGAGCCCCGCCCGTTCGTCAATTCTCTTTACCCGTAAACCCATATGGGTGGGGACCTTTTTTTACGAGGCACCCTTTTCAATGTCCCCACCTTATTTAAAGGGGTGTGACGATATTTACGCGTTAATACTCGCAGACTCGTTTTTCCATTGATCACGAATGCGATTTTAAATCGAAAACTCTTTCTGTTGTATATTATTGTTCTTTTTATTTTTAATTATTCGCTCCTACGTATAATAAATATTATTATCATTATGCCATGAGACGTAAGTTTCTCAATTTGTTTTAAATCTTAAATAAAAAGTGGGCATTAGAATGATCATCCACGAAATAGTGGAGAGGATATCAGATATCCAATGAAATATTCATGGAGAGAATATCAGATATTCAATTGATGAGAACAGATACTACACTTTGATCTTAGCCACAGGCCAAGAAGCGATAGTCTTTAGTTTCTCCGGCGTTTAAGTAGATTTTCGGTTCGCGCTACGCTTACGAGAAACGAGCGCGCGTGCGGCTCTAGCGGTTACTCCGAGAACTACGACTTTCCTCACACTTATAATTTCGGTGGGGCTCGACCATGATTTGGTCGAATTTTTTTAACCAATTTAGACATTTCCTTAATATTTTTCAATAAAAATAAAATATTAATATATTAACGAATAATGTACTTGAAAATCAACATCGGATATGGTGAAAAAAAATAAAATAACGTATTTACGCAATAGAAATATTATCTGAATCAAACGAGCGAAATTCAATTTTTCTTGTATGCTCGAATCAACAATATTCATGTTATGGATCGAAACGCTTTTTTTGTTCGTTGCAGAAAATGCATCCAAAACTATAACATTTGTTCGCGATCATTTTTTAGATAGTTTCAATAATATATTGTTCTCGGCTAACAATATATCGTTTGAATGGAAAAAAAAACTTTAAATTTTATCATGTTATTAAAATCAATAGCATTTTGTTAGGACCTATAAAACCGATTATTTACACCAACATTTTTACAATTGAATCAACGAAATTTCATTCAATAACACCAATGATATTGGATCAATGATTTTTATCCTCAGGGCTAACATGTCCCAACTGTACGTACACACATATATGTACGGCTAACGACATAATAGGTATAGGTACGTTACTCGTGCTACTTCGAAATGCCTGTACGATGAGTCGGCATGTGCCGGAGAGTGTAACCGACAAACCGTAACCAGGGGAGTTTAGGCCTGACGGTAGGGTGAGTTTCTATCCTTCATTATTATTATTATATTTGAGGGGGCCCCCGGAGGATCGGCGCGCGCTGGTACATCGACGACGAACACATGGGCGTGCTCGCGCACGCTTGCAAGCAACGTCGTTCCCCGTAAGAAGGGCGTATCGTTCGTATTCGGAAATCGGAATTACGCCCCTCCACTCGGCCGCGTGTATGCTAGGGAGCGCGTTTCTCCCCACGGCAGGAAGTAGCATCAAGAAATCACGCCGTTGGGCTTTTGGTAAGGGCGACCAGGTGCTGACTCCCTTGCGTTGTTCCGTCACCCCCTCCACGCCGCCGTTGCAACCCCTCTTACGGGGGTCCGAACCCCCGCGCGCTCTTCTACTCCCTCCATCGCGCCGGACGCGCACGCTACACTTTGGGGCACGCGCCGCCGCGCTCAGCCGCGCTCACTCACAGAGCATCTGCTTGCCGAAATGCTCGCACCGTCCGTGCTCTTCCCCTTCCGCCACTCCCCCCCCCCCGTTCTTCCATCCAGCCATCCGCAACTATCGCTATTCTTACTTTCAACTTTTCGTCGCATATGCACGTGTGCCCGTAGATCAATGCGTGAACGGGACCCGCCACTGCCCGCGTATGTGTGTGTGTGAGAGAGAGAGAGAGAGAGAGAGAGAGAGACAAAGGGTACCCGGATCTTGGACGGGTGGCTGTCGGAATTGCTACTCGCTATCTCTTTCGGAGCCTTTTACAGGGGATATAGAAAAACATCGAGACCGCTGAACATACAGACGAGAACAGTCATATCATACATTCGCGCAACTCTGGGTGTATTATTTTGCCAGGAGGAATAAATTATATATATATATATGTGTGTGTGTGTGTGTGTGTGTGTGTGTGTGTGTGTGTGTGTGTGTGTGTGTGTGTGTGTGTGTGTGTGTGTGTGTGTGTGTGTGTGTGTGTGTGTGTGTGTGTGTGTGTGTGTGTGTGTGTGTGTGTGTGTGTGTGTGTGTGTGTGTGTGTGTGTGTGTGTGTGTGTGTGTGTGTGTGTGTGTGTGTGTGTGTGTGTGTGTTATAAGTGAATAAAATAAATGATAATAATATTAATGATTTTATTCCTCTCCATTGGGATTGTATTGCCTTGTAGTAAAATTTTGTTTCTCACGTCTAATACACACAGACACACACCCACACACACACACACACATATATGTCTCATTTTTTAGCCATATTACTTATTGGGTCAAAATCTGTTTTTTTTCAATAACCCTGATTTTCTTGTCGTCAAAGTAGTCTAACCGTTTAATATATATATATATATATATATATATATATATATATATATATATATATATATTAAAAGGTTAGACTACTAGATCTGGTACGACGGGTCATTTTCGGGACGTCACAGTAGTCTAACCTTTTAATATTATTGATACCTAAAATGATGAATTTGGCTTACCCTGATTTTATTGGGCTTACGATTTTTTAATCATATTCCTTATTGGGTCAAAATCATTTTTTTTTAAATGACTGATTTTCAGATCGTCTCAGTAGACTACCGAATATAAATACACACACACACACACACACACACACACACACACACACACACACACACACACACACACACACACACACACACACACACACACACACACACACACACACACACACACACACACACACACACACACACACACACACACACACACACACACACACACACACACACACACACACACACACACACACACACACACACACACACACACACACACACACACACACACACACACACACACACACACACACACACACACACACACACACACACACACACACACACACACACACACACACACACACACACACACACACACACACACACACACACACACACACACACACACACACACACACACACACACACACACACACACACACACACATATATACATATATATTTGGTAGTCTACTGTGACGATCCAAAAAACAGTCATTTTTTGAAAAACTGATTTTTACCCAATAAGTAATATGATTAAAAAATCGTTTGGTAATTTATTTGTATGTACATTAACAAAGTTGTGTACCAAATTCAATGAAAAAAAACACGAATGGTTAAAAAAAGTTAGAAACATTCTCGTAAAGGATCTTCGAACGTGAGGTGCTCAACGCTATACTCGATTTTGGCCACCCGGTGGATCTGAAACAAAAAAAAAACTAGTTTTTTTTTTTCTTAAAATAGATAATATTGGCTAAACCTTGACCACGCTTTTTCGTTATCGTGTTTCATTCATAAAAAAAACAATTGAAATTTTTCGATTTTTTGGGTAAAGATCACATCATTATTGTTAGTAAATGATGAAAAAAAAAATTTTAAGAATAAAAATGTCGCTCAAGCCTTGCAAAAGTGTACCAAATTTCAAGTAAATGCGTTCATTAGACGTGGAGAAATCGTGTTTATTATTTTGAAAAACATAATTTCGAAAAAAAACGCGTTTAAAGTTTTACTAGCAGTTCTATCCTTGTAATCATAAGTTTACTTTCAATCTGCGATTCCTGCACCATATGTTGGATCTTCCTCGTCAATTTGAGTTGCTTCAAGCGATGAACGATTTTTCGAAATTTCCACAGTAGCCTAGACCCTTAACATCTATAATGTACATACTATTACTATATACATCTACATACTAAAACACTATATTATTAATAGTAACAATGAAATATGAATTGTTATTTAGTATTATACATTATCTTATTGTTTATTTGATGTTATAAATAATAATTGCTTATAAATAGTAATAATGTTGACTATTATATACATATATAAGTATGTTTATATTCTCAAAACTTATTGTTAATTTCGTATAATACAAATATATATATATATATATGCGTACCTATCATTAAAATCAATGTATTTATATGAAAATAAAGAATTTGATAGGCAAACACATAAATTTCATACCGAAAATACCCACGCCCTACGTGCCTAGAATCCACGATTCGATAATGAGGAATAAAATAAGAAACTTTATTTACAAGCCGATAACCGCGAATCCAAAATGGCTGCGGCGCGATATCTCCTTCCGGCGGGAGGAGGCGCGGGGTTGCGAGTATTCAGTAAAGAATGGCTACATACATCGTGATTCAGATATTAACGAAATACATTCTATACGTTATTGCGCGCATATCCGAGCGTACAATCATCGCCGTACGCTCTATGGGCATCTCGCGGATGATTCAACATCATATGGACACACACACACACACACTCATATATATATATATATATATATACATGTACACACATCGCGTGTGACGGGCCTTCGATTTCTGTTCGCCCGCTTCGCACCGTTAAATATCGTATCCGCGATACAGTGGATGACTAACGAGGAATTTTCACGTTTCTCTTCAAGGGGTACTTTCTTAAACTCTATGAGCATATACAATGCGAGCTTTATATATAGATACGCGCCAGAGCCGACTCGCAAGAAAAGCGCTGCTAGTACGTGCCTTTTTCTTCATTTTATTTGAGGTTATAAAGAGCCTCGGTCGTGTGTGCGTTGCGCCGCACGTCCCCTATTGTCACGGTTAAAGGGAAATACGACGGGACAGCTGCGAACGCGTGACCGTTACGGACGGGCGATTGTGCGCTTCTATGCGCGTCATTTATCGATGAGCTCCCTTATTTTGCGAGCTTCTTCGCGCGGCTCGGAGACAATACGGTTCGCGCGGTGACAAAGGGCCAAACTCGTCGCGTGAAACACTTCCGAGCGCGCACGCGTGCGTTCGTCGCGATTGGTGGGAATGAAGAAGAAACAATCCGGTATCAACGCTTGACTATTCGCGTGTATCGATTATGCTGACACTCGTCATTGTTTTCATGACAATAGTCGCTTCTTCGGACGGTGTACACGGCCTAGACGCTGCGGAATTACGAGGCACCGGAAGTCGACGAACTTACAGTGCCTACAATGCGCGATTTTTCTATTGTTTACGGCAGTCCCTCGCAACTCGGAGTAGAGTAAGGGAAGCTCCGGGTCGCAGGCTCGAGGCTAAAACTACGATTCGCTTACGAGCAATTTGCAGACTTCGGATTTGTGACGGTCATTTACAGAAAATCGGGGAAATAAAGGAAAATCGCTGTTTGACGTTACGTTTACTTGATACGATAGTTTTGCGTTTTGGAATTGAGGACAACGATATTTTGCTGATTGACTAGGATGCCTCGGGAATAACTCGTAAAAAAAATGCAGCACACACTTTTTTTTCATTATCTCTTTTGATTTTCTTCCTCCCGATGAAACTCGTCCATCGGGTAATCTCGCGAGATTGCTAAATAAAAAAAGTTACATTGGCAGGAATCTCGTGTACATTGTGCTCTAACGTGCAGGTGTGGAGTTGACGTATTTGAAGAACGATATGCATTTATCGTTTTTGTTCGGCGCGCCCGCAGGCATCGCTTATCGGCGACAGCTCTCTTGTAGATACGAGGGCCTTACTAGCGTACATTTGGAACATGAAAAAGAAAAATTGTCCGACCTCCTAAAAGCCTCCAAAATGAGGAAAAGCAGTGTACAAAAAAATTCAATATTTTCAACGTTCTGAAACGTTACGCAGCATCGAAACGGATAACTTAACCTGCAACATCTACCTAGGCGGGTGAAAACTTTGTATTTTCCGAAAATATTTTTATTCGATAGCATCACCTTTTAGCTATATGGGCGTAGTTCCGAAAAGCCCGCCGATTAATTTGGAATTTCGCGTACCCATGTATTTTGACTCGCTGATGACGAATATGATAGTGAAAATACCCGCAAATTTGATTTTTAAGGACAAAACTTACAAAAAATGATTTTTTTGCAGTTTTTCTATTGAAAAAAAAAATGTTGATCTTAGAGAAAAATGTTTCCTACAAAAGTTGTAGCCTATAAAAAGATTGATCTTTTATGTGCTGTACAGTTTTTGTCTAAAACCATTCTGTTTCGAGAAAAATGGGATAATGTTCCAATGAGTACATTTTGCTAAACTTCATTAGTTTCGATATTATCTACTTACGCACTTTGCCGCGGGAAGATTGGAGTTTAGTCTTTAAAGTGCATGTTAATTTTGGGCTTTTTTGTAATTTTTTTATTTTTTGCTTTTTTTGTTTGGTTTTGTTTGAGTTCAAAGACTAAACTGCATTTTAACGACTAATGTCCATTTTTCCCATGGTAAAGTCCGTAAGTAGATGATATCTAAACTAATGGAGTTTAGCAAAATGTACTCATTGGAGCATTATCCCATTTTTCTCGAATCAGAATAGTTGTAGACAAAAACTGTACAGAACATAAAAGATCAATCTTTTTATAGGCTACAACTTTTGTAGAAAACTTTTTTCTCTAAGATCAACATTTATTGAAATAAAATAGAAAAACTTTTTAAAAATCAGTTTTTGAGAGTTTTGACCTTGAAAATCAAATTTTCGGATATTTTCACTATCATATTCGTGATCAACGAGTCAAAATACGTGGGTACAGGACATTCCAAATCAATCGGCATGGGCTTTTCGGAACTTTATCCCTTTTTTCATAGATGTTGTATGCTCGAGTTTCAGTTCGTCGGCACGTTGTTTAAAACAATGATTTTAAAAATTGGCGATCGTCAACGACTCGTATTTATCGTTGACTTGAATAACCCGTTTGGTTTTTAGATTTCGGATGGACCGTTTAAGCGGGAAAGTGTCCACCGCCAAACGTCACGAGAAAAATTCATCATCTGCCGGCGGCCATGTTTTTGTTATTTTTCTGTATTTTTTGGTTATTTTTCCAAAGGCTCTCAATATGTGTACCATTGTGCTGAAAAAATGCATTTATTTCTTATCAACTGATTTCCAGGCAAAACATTTGACCATTTTTTTGGGCCTTTAGGTAGATGTAAGCTCCTTAATTGTTTCCTACTCTGTGTATAATTCTACGAGATTACAGAGATAAGGCGATAATAAGGAGAACCGCGACCAGTACACGCGAGATCAGTATAGCCGACCGTGGACCTATCGCTGTCGGTAATGTCGGCCATCGTTGGCATTGTGGACAAAAGAGCGTCGTTCCTATCCTCCGCGATAGCGCACGACACATTCTTCTTTTTTTTCTCTTCCGAAATACGAATTTTCCTACCTAAAGCGTAAAAACGAATTTTTCAGCCGACTAGCAACATTCGCACGCAACGTATAACATCATGAAAGTTAAAAGACAGCAAAGGCCACTGTCACTGCCATTCGTATGGAAAATGTCCATAAAAGGGATCGAATTGGGAGAAAAAGTGAGCGTCGTTCGCTCTCGGCCCACGTGATTCCGCTGCGCAGTTGCATCTGCGTCTCTCACAAGGGAGAACGAGAGAGATAGAGAGAACGATCCAGGTACCGGAGCGCCGTTAATTCCACACTTCGCCGTCCATCGCCTCGTTTCATCGTGCTGAGGTTTTTCACGGATCCCGGCGCTCGTATTCGCGAATAGTGCAGATTTTTATTAACGGCCTCCAAAATGGTAATTACCGAACTATTGTCTTATCGGAGCGCGTTTTCAATAATCCGGCAATAAATTTATCCCTAAATACTCCGTAAAAACCGTTGATTGTTCGGGAAAATGTGTTTGTGGCCATCGCCGGCAATGGACTCTACGGAAATAATAAAAAATGTGACAAATGGCGCACGTGTATTCTCCCTTGCCGAGCAACGCAAACCACACCTCGAAATGAAATTTCTCATTACGAATATTTGATTTCTCGTCGTTGATCGATTGCGGGATTCATGTAAACCTCGTGTCTTCTTAGGATATCGCGTGATTTTTCCCCCGTATAATTACTCACGCGGCTTCGAAACACGCCAATTGCTCGTCATGGTTTCGTACCCATTTAATTCGATCTAAATTCTACTTAAATTGAATTTTAATGATATTCCATTTTAACCAAGCATCGTTTTTATTGCGATTTAAACAAAACGAAATTTTTAATTCACTTTAAAAGAAACAATTTGAAATTCCCCCTAAACTAAATTCAAACGTTGAGTAACTTGAACGGAATTGCATTTCATGTACAATACAAACTCAACTTGATCTTTAAAAATTCAATTTTAACTAAATCGTATTTAAATTCAGTTTTAACTAAATCGTATTTAAATTAAATTTTAGCTAAGTCGTATTTGAATTCAGTTTCAACTAAAACGTTTTTAACTCCAGCCTAAGCTAAATCGAATTTCAATTCATTTTCAACTAAATCGTACTTAAATTGAGGTTAAGCTAAATCGGATTTAAATTGGATTTAAACTATATTGCATTTAAATTCAATTCAAGCTATATTGTATGCAAATTTAAGTTAAATCGTATTTACATTCAATTTAAACCAAATCCTATTTCACTTAAAATTGAACTAAATCGAATTTAAATTCTACTTAAGCTAAATTCTTTTGTCTGTATCTAATCTAAACTTAATTAAAATAATGCGAATGTTCTGTGGTTAGCGCGAAAAAGGATAGTTTGGATTTGATAAATTGGTTTTTCTTCTCGTATCTCCTCAGATGTCCCTCAATCCTGTGAGAATTTTGAAGAATGAAGCCGAAGAGGAGAAGGCCGAAGTGGCGCGTCTCAGTTTATTCGTCGGCGCCATTGCTATCGGCGATCTGGTAAAATCCACCCTGGGCCCCAAAGGCATGGACAAAATCCTTGTCGCCCACGGTCGCACCGCCGGCACTGTGCAAGTCACCAATGACGGCGCTACAATTCTCAAGAGCATCGGCGTAGACAATCCCGCTGCCAAAATCCTCGTCGACATGTCCAGAGTACAGGACGACGAAGTCGGCGACGGCACTACCTCTGTCACTGTATTCGGTTAGCCTTTTGTCGCTTTCCTTTTTCCCTCTTTTTTTTTAATGATTTGCTTTACAGTTGGTAATTAGTTTCTTTCGGAAAGCTCTTTTTTTTATGGGCAAAAAGAAAACAATGTTCTTTGCAGTAGGGCGCAAATCTTTTACGTCGGCTTCATGTAATTTTTTTTTTTCAAGTCTATACGAAGTATTTTCATCATCTGGAAACAAATTCACCATTAATTCCCTCCAATACTCTTAAATTTTGTTGGAAATCGCCGAACATGAATGGAACGTGGTTTACCCCCTTAAGCTTGCTATCTGGCAAAAATACAAATGTATGTAAACTTTCAGTTTGTCCTCCCTGCAAAGGGTTACAGGTTCAATTTAATGCAGCCCTTTCACATTTGGGTGAAATGAAGAAAAATAAAGGGGTAGTTCATCCCTTCATTTTTGTTTTTCTTTTTCAATGTACCCATAGTCGATTTCGGATTGTTTTGCATTGGAAGAATTTTCGTTTCTATTTCACTAAAAAACGGTGGACAGTTTGCGGGTAAAACTGCAAAATCAGCCCTTAACATGATCCACTTCAAGGAGTGGTTTCATCCCTTGAGATCGTTTGTGGGCAGATTTGAAAAATATGTATCTTAGAGTTTTTTGTCCTCCGCTATATCCACGAGTTTCAACAGAATGGAAGCCGGACACCAAAGTGATGTTCCTTGTCAGTGTACATCTTCCTCACAATTTTTTCGTCTTTTCTCCTTTTTCCATCCCCGTGTTGTCACTCTGTACAGCATGTTACTGTTTATGAGAGACTCCATTCAGGATGATCTTTTTTGACTCTATTTATTTTTGCTCTTTCGATCTCATTCTGTCCTACCCACTTCTACCCCTTTTTTATTCCCGCTATACACCAAGACTAAAACAATTTGCCCAGCATATAGCGATGGAAGAACTTCAATAGCAGTTTCACGAAGAAAGTTATCCAATAAATATTCAAAATGACGTTGTAGCTTCACAAAAAAAAAGACAAAAAAGTTCATAAAAAGTTCATAAAAAAAATTCGCCAGTATATTGCATTCCATAAATAATGCTAAAAAAATCTCCCAGTGGATGGCAGTTCACTGAAATATTAATTTAAAAAACTTGCCCAAGTGCGAGTCAGGCCTCGCTCTATTAGGGTTCCATACATATGACCAATTAATTTTTTTTTTAACTGGATATTTAATGAGGTGATGCTTTTTTTCTCTCTTAGTTTTTAGGTAGTTCGAAACTGAAACCATATGGGGTGATGATAGCTAATGAAAGCTTTGTATGCTCCTGCTGTAAGCTAATAATGAAAATATATAAAATTATTGTTATTTAAATATTTACAATACCAAATGACTTATTTTTGGAGTCGGTACCAGCCAATTGCCAATATCGTCACATTTTTCGCTGAAAAAGAGGAGGCGAAGAAAAATAAATGAAACACACGATCTACAGTCTTTTTAATTTGCAATCTCGTTTCTTCCGTGACGTCAATCTCTCGTTCTTGACTGGCACCGACTCCAAAAATAAGTCATTTGGTTTTGTAAATATTTAAATAATAATCATTTTATATATTTTCATTGTAAATTTATTGTATCATGTATACAATAAATTATTATATACACTACATTATGAATCGGCGTTTTCAGTATTTGTTGTTTAAATACAGTATATGATACATAATATACAGAAATTCCAAATTCCTAACTAGTTTAGTTTTTTAGATAGACCTCGTAACACAAATGGTTTAAAACTGACAACGTTGACGGCCCTCCATTTCGTTATTTTTTAAGATAAAAAAGAAATAAAATATATTTTTAGTCTATTCAATGAGCTTCAAACTCCCCACATGCCAGGGTAAGAAAAATAAAAATGCTGCTCCTTTTTCATGTATGATACACCCATGAAAGATAATTTCATTGAATTTCTAATTTAATATTCGCTTTTGGGTCAACATTCTACACAAAATATCCAAATTTCAGGTCCGTAACTGATTCCGTTTACGAGCTAGAGACCCGTGACATACGGACGGACAGCAGTGTGACCTTTGCCCTTTGGGTACCGACCCTAAAAAGGAAATACCCGTTTTCTTAAAATCCAAAAACGTTTTCCTAATCTACAGTGACTTTACAACAACAAAACATTCAATTAAATGCTCAAAAGTATTTCCACCCCACGGGACGAAATTTACTTTTCTTCGATGACAAAAAATAACGCCATAAAAAATATTCGCCAATTTTTATCGTCAATTTCGCAGCGTCCGAGCTGCTGAGAGAAGCGGAGAAGCTCATCGACCAGAAGATTCATCCGCAGACGATAATAGCCGGTTGGCGTAACGCCGTCGCGGTCGCCCGCGAAGCTCTGATGAACGCCGCCTCCGACAATTCCGCCGATCCCGAACGTTTTCGCGAGGATCTCACGAACATCGCACGCACGACACTGAGCTCGAAGATTCTGTCGCAGCACAAGGAACACTTCAGTAAACTCGCGGTTGACGCTGTGCTACGTCTCAAGGGCTCCGGCAATTTGTCCGCGATACAGATTATTAAGAAACGCGGTGGTACCCTCGCCGACTCCTTCCTCGACGCTGGTTTCTTGCTGGACAAGAGGCCCGGCGTGCACCAGCCCCAAAAGATCACGGACGCGAAAATTCTCATCGCCAATACGCCAATGGACACCGACAAGATCAAGGTATTCGGTTCAAGGGTGCGCGTCGATTCCATGGCGAAAATTGCCGAACTCGAGACCGCCGAGAAGGAAAAAATGAAGGTAAGGATGAAAATGTCCTAATTGTTGTACACCAATAGATCAAGGCTGTTGCGCATATGGAAAACCGGCAAAACTCAGGGAATTTTTAAAATTCTCTGGAATTTTTCCAGAATTTACTTTTTGTGCAAGAATTACGAAAAATGAAAACCACTTGAAAAAAAATTTTATAACAATTAATATTTTTGCATATTTTTAATATTTATATTATTCTACATTATATACTAAAAAAGTTATGTCAGTGCCAAACATTGAAAATTTCATAAACTAAAAGCTAATTTACTCTAAAGCTCTATACATTTGCATTCGTTTTTTCGATACACAACCACACGATTATTATTGTAGATAAGTGCTTATATCTATTTTTTATTTATTCCTACCGCCATACAGTTTTTTGTTTATCATAAAGAACAATATATATAATTTATAGTTTATAGATATTATAATGTTCTGTATTTGCTTTTAATGTATTTTTTTTTTCTTTAAAGTGTTCGAATTGTTTTCCGACTTTCAGTTTTTTTTTAACCGTTCCTTGACACACTGGGTCCTTTGACCCGGATGAATTTGAAATAAAATGCCCACCCAAAACTAAATGTTTTCAATAATTTTTTACAATAATTCAATCTATACTTTTCGAATTTAAATTATGCAGACGTATTAAGAAATGTTTAAAGTGTATCTCAGATAAAAAAAATAAAATAAAAACCGACAGGACGGTTGTTAAGGGCAGGTGGATGAAGTACTATCTGGGTCAAGTTGACCCGGTGTGTCAAAGCCGTGGCCGAATATAAGTGTGTCACGGATGGGTTAAATTTTTTTCTTTTAATATTCAACATTTTCATATGTTAGGCCTTGAAGAAGAATGTGTCTTTTATTTGACCCCAATCTCCGTGGAATATTTGCAAAACCAGTGTGGAAAACGTGGAAAAGTGAGGGAGTTTCTGAGTCGATAATGCGTAACAACCATGTAGTTATATTTTTGTGTTGAATAATGTATTAGGACGTTGAATAAGTTCTCGATGTGTTCCAACAGATAGCGTTGCCAGAACTGCGTGCGTGTAGTTTAAGATGGTAACGCATCTATAAAGAAGTACTATAAGCGAGTTTAAAATTCAGTGTATGTCATTTCGCCGAAGTGTAAACGACTTTTTTTTTTCATAGTGTTAAACATGTTAAATTTCGTGCCAAAAAAGAGTATTTGAGGGAATTTAACTGCACTACTTGATTTAAAAAAATCTGTAGGTGAAGCACACAAAATTCTTGTTGAGAATTACACCCACCATGCTCTGTCGAAAACAACATGCAGAGATTGGTTTACGCGAGGGTAGGGGTTTCAGCGTGAAAAAAAAACACTTTTTTCGAATTTTTTTCATCTATATGGATAGAGTAAATTTATTGAAACCTTTTGTACATTGTTAAGTGTCATATCAAGAACATTCCGTGAAATTTGAACGCGAAAATATCCACAAACAAGCCGGTGACAAAGGTTTTCCAAGAACGCCTTGGGAAAAACACGATTTGCGGTGTTCACTGTATCTCAGCTAGAAATTATCTGAAATCAAGTACCATTAAAATTTAGTCAAAGTATCATCAAATCCTCCCCCCAACGGTCTTTCATAATTTTTTTTCATTTCTAAATTTTTGGTGGTCATGTGAAGTGAAAAGTGCTATTTTTCACGAAAACTTCCGCCATTTTGGGGGTGCAGAAGCCCCTCAATGTAAAAAAAAATCTCATTCTAACCGTTGGGGGAGGTATTTTATATGTAGAAAGTGTGTACCAAGTTTGAAATAAATCCATCATGTAGTTTTCAAATGGCAGTGAACACGGACTTTGAAAAAGTGGTTTCGAGAAAAACGCGTTTGAAGTTTAGAGTAGTCGGAGCTACAGTGTTAGAGGAGCGGGACTAAATAGTCAATAACTTCGAGAGTTTTGCTCTGATTGACTCGAAATTTTGGGATTATATTCTTGAAATGTTTAACTATAATAAAATACGAAAAATCGATTTTTAAAAAGTGCAAACCCCTACCCTCCCCTTTAGACGCTTCAAAAATAATTATTTTGAAGTGTTGAATTCGAGGCATTACTTTATGAAGACTCATGTCAGACGCTAGCTGAACTTGCAGAATCATTAGGAGTTGATCACACAACAGTTTCGAAACGTTTGAAAACATTAGGAATGATTTTTTCCTAAAAAGCATTAATTTTCACGAAAAAAAAGCGAGAATTTATTCAACATCCCCATACATTGGAAGATCTTAGACTATAATAATTGACGATCGATTTAAATTCTCTGCTTGCTTCCTGCCCAACAGGACAAGGTCGACAAGATCATCAAGCACGGCTGCAACGTGTTCATCAATCGGCAATTGATCTACAACTATCCGGAGCAGTTGTTCGCCGACGCTGGTATAATGGCGATCGAGCATGCTGACTTCGACGGTATCGAGAGACTGGCTCTGGTGACTGGTGGCGAGATCGTCAGTACGTTCGACAATCCCGACATGGTCAAACTCGGCAAGTGCGACTTGATCGAACAGGTACGATATCTTTGTTTTTTTTGTTGTTGCTCTTTGTAAATTCTTTCTCACATCGTCAGAGTTATCACGAGTATACGAAATGTGTTTTAATCGCGACAGGTTATGATCGGCGAGGAAACGCTGCTTCGTTTCTCGGGCGTTGCCCTCGGCGAAGCCTGCACGGTCGTTATACGCGGCGCTACGCAGCAGATACTCGACGAAGCCGAGCGCTCTATCCACGACGCTCTCTGCGTGTTAACGTCGACGGTGCGCGAGTCCCGGATCGTCTACGGTGGCGGTTGCAGCGAAATGATAATGGCGTGCGCCGTGATGAAATCGGCGGCCGCAACACCCGGCAAAGAGGCCGTCGCGATGGAGAGCTTCGCCCGGGCGCTTCAACAACTGCCGACCGTAATCGCCGACAACGCGGGCTACGATTCGGCTCAGCTCGTCAGCGAGCTCAGAGCCGCCCATAATTCCGGGGCTTACACCCTTGGACTTGGTAATTATACGAATAATTTCGAACCAGCATATTTTTTTCTCTGGAATTGTCTTTTTTGGATTTCTCCAAAAAATCCAGTTCTTTTTGGATTTTTCCAAAACATCCAGTTCTTTTTGGATTTTTCCGAAAACTCTAGTTCTTTTTGGATTTTTCCAAACAATCCAGTCCTTTTTGGATTTCTCAAAAAAATCCAGTTCTTTTTGGATTTCTCCGTAAAATCCAGTTCAATTTGATTTTTCCAACAAATTCAGTTCTTTTCGGATTTTTTTTGGATTTCTCCAAAAAGACCAGTCTAATTTTTTGGATTTTTCAAGAAAATCCAGTCCTTTTTAAATTTAAAAAAAAATTGAGTGAATTTTTCCAAAAAGTCCAGTCCTTTTTTGGATTTTTCCAAAAAATTCAGTCTGGATTAAAAAAGAATTAACTCTGGATTCTTCAAAAAAATTAACTGGATTTTTCAAAATAATGCAGTCCTTTCAGGATTTTCCAAAAAATCCTGGGGGACTTTTCGAAAGTCGTGGGGGATTTTTTGAAATGGGTTCGATTTTTTTGTGATGGTCTTTTTCCTAATGGCAATTTTGTGTTAGTAATTTCTAAGAATGATAATTTTGAATAATGGCCGTTTTAATAACTCTCTTAAGGCTTTATACACCTTTGGATGGTCGAAAAAAGGTTTTTTTTTCAAATCCTAATAGAGCAATCAAAGTAAGGTTGGGAAGGTGTATTTGACTAATCCGTAGGTACTCGAATCAGGCTTTTATTTTCCATAAAACATACAAAATAGCGACCCCGCTGCCGCTAAAAACAGAACGTCCTTTTTTAGGTCCTCCACGGGCGGACTCCCTCAAAACGCACATGAGCGCCTAGAATAAGAAATAATATTTTTTCCCGTACTTTACATGATTTTTGCTAATTTATCGCCATTGTTAAAAAAAAGGTCGCATTTTTTATTGAAAAAACGGCGTTAATTTGTTTATACAAACCGTAATTGTTAATCGATCATAAAAATCGTGTATACTTCGCTAGAAAATCTATCTAAGAAGCTAAAGTTGAAATTTGAAGTCAACGGGTTCAAAATTGTAGGAGCTACGAGTCCGCCCGCTTCTGAAAACATGGCTTCAAGGAAAACGCGTTAAAGTTTTAAAACCATTTTTCTTCGGACCATGTAATTCTTGAGATGTTTATACATCATTTAAGCCAATAGTAAAAAAAAGAACGACACATTTTTTTCCAAAGGTAGCTAAGGCCTCAACGAATAGAAATTTTCGGTAATATTCATTTTTTATCAGTCATTTTTAACGTTAGAGACTTTCAACGGCAGCAATTTCGGACGCTAGTCGTTTTGAATAATAGTTATTCTGAAGAAGAAAAACCGTAATTTTGCACAATGATTACCTTATGTAAAAATGACTTCCAATAAGTATTTTTCCATATTCGCCATTTTTAATCCTCATTTTATATGGTAATCATCCGGAACGCGAGTAATTCTATCTAACGCACCGACCGCGCAGCGTCCTGAAAAAAGATCTCGCCCTTCTTAGCGCGCTTGCGAGCACGAAACATCAAAATGAACAAATTTGTATTTATTCGTTGCAGATATGGATGAGGGAAAGATCGCATGCATGAAAAAGCTCGGCATAACAGAATCGTGGGCGGTGAAGAGGCAAGTTCTGCTGAGCGCGGCCGAGGCTGCCGAAATGATACTCCGCGTGGACGACATATTGCGCGCAGCTCCGAGGAAACGCGCTCCCGACCACGGACGATGCTAATCGCCCTCTCCCCGGGATTCAAAGCGTTCGACATTCTCATTTACAAAACTATTACGTTCAGAACGTGCTTATGTTACTCGCGCGACGTTAACTTTCCTTTTTTTTCTTCATTGCCACGATTATTCGCATCGAGGGCACGAAAGAGCTCATTTTTCTTCTTCGTACAACTCGCGTTGAACGCTGCGTCGTGCGACACTCGCAGGTCCATCGTCGAATCAAACCCCCAAACGAACTCGTCGTTTGTCGTCGCCGCTACCAAACGTTTCGATACTTATGCGAGAAAAAGAGCGGAAATTTGGACGAAAAAAAAAACATTGCAGCCACTTATCTTCCTTTCTCTCGTTTCTTTTTATAACAATACCATAGGTTTTTACATTAATAAATGCCTCAACCATTGACATGTTTGCACCGACGATTATCATTATTCTCAACGCGTCAGAAATGATTGTCAGAAATTAATAGGTTGAGTTCAGGTTGGACGGCCACACCCGTCTTGCCCCACTGGGTTTGGGGAGGGCCTTTCACCGATTGATGCAAAAGAATATTGGTCTTTTTCTAGACGTAAATGCACTCGATAAAAGTTCTACTTTAATGTCTGCGTAGGTTCATATGGGTCCTTTCCGTGAAAATAAAAATATGTGCCGGGTGAGGCAACAACTATTAGCGGTACAAGTATTTTCTGCAAGACTGGAGAAAGTTTTTCTACAAAAGTTGCATAGTTCGAAGGGAGCCATCGAGTGGTGACAACGAGGTTTATCGAGGTGGAGGCGCTTCGCAGATTTCAAGGTCACCTCCATTTTTTCAGATTTTTATCAAGGAACTAAAAATTATGTCACTCGACAAATTTTAAGATGGTCGATCGAGATTTAGTATTAAAAATCAACGAAAAAAGAAATTTCAATGTTTTTAGCCTGGAATCGACAATTAAAAAAACGGTGCAAACACTTATTCCTATAGAAGGAGCTCAAAATGATGGCCAGAGTTTCCATGCACGCTTGCAATCTGATTCGCATTCATTGGATTGTCTCATTAAGGCGAAAATACATATAAATGGTCGAAAATGATGAAAAATTTCGGGATTTTTGTCCAAGGCAACTACTGGACCAATCGTTTCGAAATTTGTTGGGTATTTTATTGTACATTAGAAGACATGAAAAACATTTTTTTCAATCGACAATAAGTGTTCATCAGCAGCCTGCAGCCAATTGTTGCTGAACGAATTTTCGAAATTTGCGGCAGCGATAAAAAAAACTATTTATCCGATTCATTTCAACCAAAGGTTTTTCGACAAATAATTGCAAACCCTCGACGATAAACCTCCATATTCAATAAAAAAGAATTTATTAAACAATCATTTTTCATGTAAAAACACGAAAATTTTCGGTGACAACTCGATCTTTATTTCTTAGTGCCGCCATTATTACAATATTCAACTTTTTCTTGGTTTATCGACAGCGTACTTTCATATAGAATGTAATGGTTTTTGAATTCTTTATTTCAAATAAAATTACAAAAAACTACAGCTGCCGCATTTTGTCATCGCGCGTAAAATTCGTTCAGCAACAATTGGCTGCAGGCCGCTGATGAACACGTATTGTCGATAAAAAAAAATGTTTTTCGTGTCTTCTAATGTACAATAAAATATCCTACAAATTTCAAAACGATTGGTCCAGTAGTTGCGTTGGGCAAAAATCCCGAAATTTTTCGTCATTTTCGACCATTTATATGTATTTCCCCCCTTAATCACCTCAGTCTGTATTAACGAACAGGCTCTGATTGAGGTTTCAATGGTTTAAGCATAGCCTAAGCGAAATCCAAGTAAGTTGTACGGCTTTGTTTACGTTGTTCGCAATTAAGATATCTTATCAACTTCAGATCAATTGTGCATTGAAAGTGGTAACCATCACATCAACCACCTTCTATAGGAGTAAGCGTTTGCACCACTTTGTAAAAATAAATTCTAGGCTAAAAACATTGAAATTTCTTTTTTATCCAATTTTCGTACTAAATCCTTTTTCAAAAAATGGAGATGCCTCTTCGAACTATGCAACTTTTGTAGGAAAAGTTTTCATCAAACAAGGAACATCACGCAAGTGTCCGCCGTCGATTTTGTTGAAAGTCATACATGTGATAAAGTATTGAAAACTATTAGATACGTGTTTTTTTTATTTGCGAAAAAACAGTATTAAGCGGGGAAACCACCCCTCAAAATAAAGGCGTTTCGAGGGGTGGTTTTGCAGTTTCGTCCACAATCAGTCCGCCGATCCGAATGAAACAAAAGCCAAAATTCTAATGTAAAGCGATGAACAATCTACTATAGATTTAAAAAAAAATTGAGGGGCGGGCACGCCTTTCTTCGAGGGGTCGTTGTCCCCGTTAAAAACGTTTTTCCGTAGATTAAAAAAAATACGTGTCTAATAGTTTTCAATGCTTTATCACATATATGAGTTTCAAAAAAATCGAAGGCGGGCACTTAAGTGACGTTCCTTGTAAGTCTGATGGGTTAGGAAATATTTCTGATGCTTATAGTTGTTGGCTCACCCGGTATATTAACCCTAGGACCCTACACATGGGTACCGCAAACCCCACATTATTAGTGAGAAATGCTAACATCATTTTTCTTGCTTTGTTCAATCGCATTTTTCACGATGATAAATTTATATTAGGTTTTTCTCGTAAAGCCTATTCCATTCGTCAGTTCTCGAGCGTTCGATTTAAAAAAAAAATCTACGACAAACAGTTCGTTAGTAGCGTTGATTTAAAGTGCTGTGGTGTGCATAACCGCAGTGTAGGTTATTTGTTTCATACAGATAGTGTAGGATCCTACTGTTAAAACCTTCATAATTCAGCGTGTTTTCCTATGGAGAATCGCGAACGGAGCCGAAATTTTATTGTCAGCGAGGCTAAATTCACGATTTTTCACAAGAAACTGCGTCGAATTGTCGAGATTTTAATATTCCTTTCTCTCGAAAACGATTCAGCGAAACTTCCGGTTCAACTCCGAATTTGAACTTTTATTGAACGTAGGTGTAAACGAAAAAGCCAGTATTCTTTAACATTGATCGTTGATGCTCGATCTTGATGACAAACAAGCCCAATCATCGACGGAATTTTAAAATATTCTCTACGGTGCGCAGGATTCTTTTTTCCGGCTTGCGGATTCGAGGAGCACCAGGCGTGCCCGTGAGGGAAGCTTAGCTATTGCGAGAGAGCGGAATTTTCTCGTTTCTTCGTGCCCATGACGAGTTTCGATTAAAGCGATTCGTGGCGATCAATAGGCGAATCTGAGCTTGTTGTCGTAGCCGAGTTTGTCAAGATTGGGTGTGCAGGCAAAGTTGATCATGGGCGGTGGGCCGCACATGAGAACGATCGTGTCCGACGAGGGTGGAAAAGTGTGCTCGGCTATCATTTCGGCGTTGACGTGGCCCGTGCTGTACTTCCAATTCTCACCGCTCGAGTCGAGGGTGTACCAGAGCTTGAATTGCTCGGGATACTTGTCCGCCAATTCTTCCAACTCTTGCCTCAAAAGGATATCCTTTTCCGTCTGATTAGCGAAGAGAAGTGCGACTTTCGTGTGGTCGTTCGGATCCCTCGTGATCGTACGTATGAGCTGGAGCATCGGTGTTATTCCCGTACCACCGGCTATCATAACCGCCTATTTTCGGGCGAAACAAAAAGACGATGAGTCAGGAAAGTGCGTTTTGTGCCAACGGGGTCGACACACATAGTCTCGTGTGCCTACAAAATTACTCGCTTCGAGTCGTCGAACTCTTCGCGATAATCACACCAACGAAATTGTGCAACTGTTCCTCACGCTGTCTGCATATACCTCGTGTTTTCAGTTATAAACTCGTAATACACAGCAACGGGAACAACAGTCGCTTCGAAACGCGCACTAGCGTCACGTTATTTATTGCCTAGATGACTTTTTTGTGCTGTGTAGAAATGCAATTTCGCGTAGTTCGCCAAGAGTCCACCAGATGGCGAACGAACAAAATTTCTCGCGCAACCATTGCGCTCTATCGAATTGCGAAATTATTATTCGTCCTTTCTCAGTTGGAACTTTGGACTAGAAATCATGATTTTAAACGATGGACATTTTTCTCAGCAGTGATTTTGAGTAATAGTCATTGCGGAATAAATAGCAGTTTTGTCCTCCGAGCTCGATTTTCATAAAACGCGCACTAGCGTCACGTTATTTGTTGCCTAGATGACTTTTTTGTGCTGTGTAGAAATGCAATTTCGCGTAGTTCGCCAAGAGTCCGCCAGATGGCGAACGAACAAAATTTCTCGTGCAAGCATTGCGGTCTAACGAATCGTGATTCGTCCTCCTTACTCGGTTGGAACTTTGGATTATAAATCATGATGATTTTAAACGATACACATTTTTAACAGCACCGATTTTGAGTAATAGTCATTGCGGAATAAATAGCAATTTTGGATACTTCTTTCAATCCCGAAATAGTATCTTTTTCAATTCTCTCTCCGATCTAGAAGTTCCCTGAATCTCTCACCTTGCTCACGACGTGTTCCATCGGTGGATCTTTGCGCAGCAGCTTTATGGCAAACTTGCCTGCCCCCTTGTAGACCAAGCGACCAGACGGTCCGCGAAATTCGAGATCGTCACCGATTTTAAGGCTCTCCAGATGCTGCGACATCTTGCCACCCTCCGGGAATTTCGGATGGACATTCTTGAAGTAAATCTGCGAAGCAAGCGTGCGTGATTGTGATTTGTGCTGCGGCCACTTAACGCTACAATGAAATTGAACGCCGAGAACGTTTGGAACGGCGGAGCGAATGGGTGGAATCAAAGGATACATGATGTTGATGTTCGCATCTCTGGAATGCAACGAAGGTTAATTTTTCTTCTATTGCTCACGTTTTTTTCACCGATTTAGTCACTAAAATGGTTTTTCCTTATCCTCATAAGAGATTCGCGATCTTAATGTAAAAAAATTGTCGATTCTAATAAAAATTAAGGCGGGATGTACATTTACAACGATCAAAAAATCAATTTTTTTTTTCTTTAAACGATAAAACTATATATGAGGCATTCTTTATCAACTGGGCAACTTTTTTTGAAATCTCCAATTTTTTTCAAAATCCCCCAGTTTCAAATATTTGTCAAAAGGAAGGTCCGTGATTTTTTAAAGACTTTTTTGGGCGTCCGTTCAGGATTTTCAATTTTTCATTACGAACACTGTATCCGAAAAAATGTTCATCAAACAATAAAAAACTTAAGAATGAAAACTTTATTTTTTCCGCTTTATCGAAAAAAATCAAAATCATAATATTTCTGCATTGAGAAAATTGAAATTTGGCAAAAAAATGAGAATAACATTTTTTTAAACCTAATAACACACTTTCGATTTCGGTACAAATTTTACAGGATGTCTGTCATTGGGTAAAGAGTCTGCGAAACATTTTTCAGAATGGTACCTGAATGGTTAGGATGCAAAAAAATCCCTGCGAAATCTCATAACCTCATATATGCGGTTATGAGATTTCCGCCGGATTTTTATTTTTGTATATGAGATTTCGCCGGGTTTTAATTTTTTTCATCCTAACCATTGCAGGCACCATACTGATTTTTTTTCGCAGACTCTTTACCCAATGACAGACATCCTGTAAAATTTGTACCGAAATCGAAAGTGTGTTATTAGGTTTAAAAAAATGTTATTCTCATTTTTTTGCCAAATTTCAATTTTCTCAATGCAGAAAAATTATGATTTTGATTTTTTGCGACAAAGCGGAAAAAATAAAAAGTTTTCATTCTTGTTTTTTTTTGTTTGATGAATATTTTTTGAAAATCCTGTAACGGATGCGTAAAAAAATAAAAAAAAAAATCACAGCGTTCCTTTTGACGAATATTTCAAACTGCCAGATTAAAAAAAAAATTGGAGGTTGAAAAGAAAAGTGGCCCAGTTGATGAAGAATGCCTCATATGTAGAATATTTTTCCAAAGTTTCAAAGCGAAATTCGAAAAACTCCAAACGTTACAGCCCGTCAACGCTGCGCCTCACCGCTCGGATTCGGAGCGGGCGTAAACTTCGAACGCGTTTTTCTTCAAAACTGCATTATCGAAATTGGCGTGCAGGATTACTCAAAAACTATTAAGCCGATTGAGTTGAAACTTGGTTGAAATATTGATAATATTGGTACCTTCTCCTTGACGAGAATTATTTTTCAATAATTGGAAAAAACTACTTTTGCAATCCACATTTTACAGAAATGTGGCGTGAAATGATTTTTTTTTGTAAACGCGTGCAATTTTCTTAAATTTGCAATTTCTTCATTTTAATTACCGTCACATAGAAACTACACATGTTCTAACTGAAAAAATGTTTGAACTTTTTTGCAAATCAAAGTCTACGGGAATAATCATTTCTTAGTTTAAAAAATCTCTTAATATTGCTTACTGTTTTCCTGTCTAAATGTATTCCCGCCTTGAGAAATAGAAACAAATTAAAAAGAACTTTTGTTGCATTCCAACAATGCAAACTTCAATGCCATAAGGATACGGGATGACGTCGTCTAAGCACAGAGGCATAGGAATGTTCATTGAAAGTAGTTTTGCACAATTAGCGAACGCACTTTGACGACTAAATCGACATAGCCGTGATCCTCGTCGCTGCTGACCGGAGTGTAAGCGCGAATGACCACTTCACCGTTCAAGTTGGCGGTTAGAAGTACGTGCTGGCCAGTCTGCAGGCCAAGTACGTGCTCGGGACTCGGCAGGCCGAATCTAAACCTCCTTGTGTCGTGACTTATGATTTCTTTCTCGACTAGCGGCAGTTTGTACTTTATCGTGGGGTTCTCCAGCAACACCGGCGACGCCTTCTTTTTGCTCTTTCCCTTCCACGACACGTAGAATCCAACCGCCACTACGACCACCGCTCCGATTCCCACGGCAGCCAAGAACGGAAACATCTATGGGTATGGAAACCTTTTTTATTATTAATTTATTTTACTAGTTAAGTTCATCTTTCGTCACTGAGGATTATTCCTCAACCGCCCGCCACAGCGACGGCAAACTTGACGTTCTTTTTTCTCTTATTGACAGTTCACCAGGCATCGTCATCAGTGATTTTGAAGCTCACATTTTTTACATTTACTGTAATGTCGATTTTGAAAAGTACATTTAGTACTTGAAAAATCTGCTTATTGATTTTGCTATTTCAATTGCTGCCTTTTTCCATTCGATTAATTCTTTGTTATTTTATTTAATTTTTTTTTCAATTTTTACAAGTTTTTTTTTTTTTCATAACACTTTTTATTTTCTTCATTTCTTTTTCTTCATATTATCGAGTATCTATTTCTCTTAGTTTTGAATTCAATCAACTTTGTACTCGATTTAGTTTGTTAAACATTTATTCAATTGATTCATTCAATACTCAACGAAATTAAATTCGCCAAGGGAATATCTGGCTTCGATTTTTATTAATTTTATATCTAGTGTAAGCAAACTGACAAACTATTATTTTATAAATTGTCAAACTAATTCTCCCGTGTTAAAAAATGTTTCTCGTAAATTTTCTGTTCCTTGTTGGGAACAAACAAAAAAAACGCGCATCGTACGATTGGTTTTAGAGGCCTGTTTTTTGCTATTATTTTTTGCGATCAGGTAAAACGCCCTATGAGAGGGGAGGAAAAAAGCATCTTTTTGCAAGGTTATAATTACGACTCGATTAGAATTGAATCATCATATCACGTGTTTCATATGCACGATACATCAGCGAATGAGCAATATGTTCGGGAGAGTGCAACAAAAAACACGAGGTTATCGCGCGATCGAATTGAGACGAGATAACGTCACGCGGCATTTCTTCCTAAGATCGTTTAATTTCTTCTAGATGTCACAGAACGTGAAACGCACACACCGGCTAGAGCTCAAACCAATCACGAGAATCAATTAATAATTACCCGTTCTCGCGTGTTAAACATTTTCGCGGTGTGAATCGATTAAAACGCCGAACAGCACACGTGTGTTAGCCGAAGGATTTCCCGCGTGTGAGTCGCAATTTTAGCGCCCGCGCGTGTGTGTGTGCGTTACATGACGCGCCAAACGAGCCGTCCGCGGCGCTCGACGGGACCGCGACAATTTTTAAATATCACTCCTTGTAGCACGATGAAAGTTACGAAACGCCAGCCTACTTGTGTTTCCAAAAAGAAAGAAAACAGCATACACGTTCTCGCCGACCTGTAGAACAATTTCGACTCGACAGTCCCGGCTACGTTTTACCCTCGCTCCAAATTCTGGATCCAATTTTTTTCAATGCTGATTTTTCGGACAGAACCAACCGAGATCCTACGAAAAATGAGTCCCGAGACAAAGTAGCTAACTTAGCCCTTTTCGCTAACTCGGGCCCTTGAGGGAAAAAAATAAATGCTGTCATCGTCAGTCGGTGGGCGCCATAACCTCAAAACAGCCCGGTACGCGGAAACCGGAAACGATGCTCAAGAAATAAATTAAACCATTCGTAACAATCTAGAAACTAATGACGAGTAGTTTTTTTATATCACCGTGATTGTGGACATATTTTGATTCAGAGACGCCATTTTGAAACATTACCGACAGCACTGTATCGTTCGATCCAACTATTTTAGAGTAGTTGGATCAAAAGAGATCCAAAAAGGTGATACTATCGGATAAAAATATTGGAAAATGTAATTTTTTATAGGTAGATGTACCCCGTTATTAGTAATTTTTCAGGTAATATAGCTAAAAGGTGATACTATCGGATAAAAATATTTTGGAAAAATTCAGTTTTTTGACCTTTTAGCTATATTCGCTGAAAATGTTATCGAAATATTCCTAAAATTGAATGAGCTACAGCTATTCCAACAGTCGGCCGGGCGAGCGGTAACAGCACCATATTCAAACTTTAAAAGCGTTTTCCTCGAAACACTGTTTTTAAAGTCGGTGGACATGATATCTCGAGAACAACTTAAGGAATTGTTTCCAAATTTACAGGAGAAACGATGAGAAACATTTAAAAGGCGTTGACGATCTCACTTTATAAAAATCGATCTTCGTTATTTAATAGTTACGTTAAAATGACGACTTTATTCATAGATGTTGTCGACTTAAATAACCCGTTTGGTTTTTAGATTTCGGATGGACCGTTCAAGCTGGAGAGTGTCCATTGCTAAACGTGGCGAAAAAAGTCATCATCTGCCGGCGGCCATGTTTTTCGGTATTTTTGAGTGATTTTTTTAAGGCTCTCAATATATGTATCTTTGTGTTAAAAATTATGCGTTTCTTTTTCACCAATCGTTTCCCAGAAAAAAATCGGAATTTGGCCATTTTTCGGGTAGATGCACCGCAAGGCGAACGACTCAATCGGGACAAGGAAGAGAGACCAAAGTGAAAATGAACGCACGCATCCTTTAAAAATAGACTCATTTCAGCGATGATTCCATTCTATCCATTAGTCCAAACAGACTGGTGTCGCAATTATTAATAGCTTCGTCTACGGTCGTCTAAAATCCCTTTAGACTTCTCGTATAGCAGTCGAAGATGTCCTATAACTACAACTACAGGCGACCTCCTCTAACTTCACTCCACGTTATAAAAAACCACGCGGCCGAAGGAATGTCCATTGCCGCAAAGAACGTCCGCGCGTGGCGTTCGCGTCGCGCCCTGTCATGGCCACTCGAAAGTAACAGTTCGCGCGCAGAAATACAATGTATTTTAAATGAATCCGGGTTTTTAAAGTCCATCACTTTATACGTAGTATATATTGACAAAAAATATTATTCTCTTGGTGAAAAGTTCACTAATTCGTTTATACGTAATTTATATGTGAAAGAAATAAAAATGATTACCGACAAGATCAACTAAATTTGTAAAAAATATAGCGAAACTCCGTTTTTTAACAGAGAAAAAAACGAGATAGTTAGCGAGAGTTCATACTGTAGGGAAATGCGCGTCTGTAAATTCCGGCTCGAGAAAATAATACAATACGTACTCCAGATTCGTCGGCTGGCAAATTTCCGTGCGCGTCAGTTTCTGGGATGCCGGGCCCAGGTACAAATTTCCCGTTTGAGTTAGCCATATCTTTTACCTCCGAAAATAACGCGAAAGAACAATTAGGGAACAGGAAGCGCGCGGTGTATTGTGAGAAATGAGAGCGCGAGTTGAGTCGTTGAAGAAAATAGCACCGTTCGCGCGCGTGCCCTTATCGATAACTGTACACTATTTACATTTACGATTACGGCGCGTTATTATCGTTTTACTATCTGTTCGTAGAGTCGTAGGTCGCGCAGGAATATAGCTTTGATGATATGGTCCGATCAGCACTGGAAGATCTTGCGCTCTGCTCTTTGTTTCTCTCTCTCTCTCTCTCTCCCGCTCTCCCGCGCTCGTACGCGAGATTGTTTCCAATTTGAGATATCAGTGTCCAGCTGATTAAACCGGAACTGACGAGTGCGAAGGCAACATTGCGAGACTCAGTCGAGCGGCGTGCATTAAAATAATAATAATAATAATAATCCCTTTAAGTGACATGTAGAGTTACGAAGTTTTTTCTTCGACAAAGCCGCGAGACGCGGACCTTGTATGTTACGTTTCCATTTATTACTCGCTCATATATTTACGTCTGGGAAATATTACACAACCGTGACGAATGATATCGCATAATTGATCAAGGTCGTTTCGAGCTGTCCGCAAAAAAAAAGAACGTTCCGCTATAGTCCTGTTCCGCAACCACCTGTTATAGATGGAGCTCGGTAATGGCTCGTCGGAACCTTTGCTGCAAAAAATCAAACAATGAAAATGACTCACGATTAATTAAATATACGCCAAATAAATTTAATCGAGCTTGACGTCGTAAAAATTTATTGCGGACAGCTCGGGAATTTATGATGCATTCGTTTGCATAAATTACCGCGTAATTGTGCGAGCGGAGGCGATAGGTCTTACCGACCGAGTTCTCGGTCGGTAATTTCCACGCGTAGTCCGCGCGGTCACCGCCCGATGGCGCCACTTATCGATTTGACGGGTAGCTATTTTTCTCTCGTCTGTCAGTGCGTCGGTTTAGAGAGGTTATGAAGTGAAAAATAGAAGAGTTTCGCACGAAAAATAAATAGAATAATTTGCATGCGGGTTTAACGGAGGAATAGAGCCCGTGTATAAATTCGAGTCGATGGCAGTTTTACATCGTGCCTTGTTCACGTGGTTCAATATATTGATTTTCTTGATATTGCTGGTGCTCAGACTCGATCAGAGAATACAATGGAATTGGTTCATCGTTTTCATACCAATGTGGCTATACGACAATATACTACTTATCTATATCGTCTTCAATATGATTTCGCATTGTAAGAACGGACACGATCGAATTAGCAGCTTGAGGCGTAAGGTAATAAACTATCGAACTATTTACTTTCGCCCCCCCCCCCCGCCGCTGTAATTGCTTACATTCACCCCCCCCCCCCCCTTGCCAAATTGATTTTCTATCTTTATTTGTTTACTCCTTTATTTAATGAAGTTGAATGTTCCATTCTTGAAACACGATGAAAATTAATATTTTTGAATAAATTGAATGTATTTTGGCATATTTCGCCTACAAAAATTCCACAATAATTCTTTAAGATACTACAATAGAACTACCATTACATTCTAATGATGCAAACTTCAACATTAATTTATTAATAGAGTATCAAAATTTTTTTCGCGGAATCATTTGTTTCTCGATCCCTTTGACAAGTGATGATAATAATTGGCACTCGTCAATTCACACATTCATTTATAATTTATAAGCGTTATTATTATTATTGTATTTATCGTTATGAGTATTGTTTATTTTTATTATTCTGTGATCTGCTATTATTATTTATTAATATATTCAAGACATTCATTTACTTATTACGACTGCATGTTTTATTATTATTTTATTCAGCATTATTGTTACTTTTTTATCTTGTTTTATTATTATTTATTATTATTTATCGTTCCAGTAATAGAGTTCTCTATTTCCAAGTATACCCTTGCAGGCTTTTACACCCCCTCTCCTCTCCTCTGTACATTGATAACCTTTTACATTCTTTCTTTTTTTTTTGTTAACATTTGTCTTTTGTTCTTTTTCTCCTTTATGCTTCCTTTCTCACCATGCATTCGAAGGCTCTCACTTACTCGCACAATTCTTTGATTGGTTTCCCTTTCATATATTCATTCATTTTTCTTTTTATTGCCTCCTCCTTGTAGCCTCTTCGCCACTTTGCCAGACCATCTACCACTTTCTCATTCATTTTTTCTATTTTTGCGCATTCAAGTATATGTTTCAAACTTTCTTCTACCTTTCTACAACATTGCCATAGGGCGTAGTTCGGCAACCAGCAGCCCGTGAGGCGCCTTGGTGCAGCCTGTAAGATTCTTGCCGCAACGCGTGCGACTCTAGTTGCCAGCTAATGTTTTGTGTTTTAGAGGATTTGATAAGATAAAATAAGGACCGAGGATGAAAACAAGGGACATCATGTTGTTGACAATAAAATGCTATGGTAGCAGTAGTGACATTTATTAATAAAAGAGCAATTTTAATATGCAACGGATCATAGTCGTTAATGGAAACCAATGGAAAATACTTAGTTATTTCATAATGAACAAAAGTAAAAAATACCTATCCTAAAAACAAATACAAAATAACTTTTTTTTTACAGTATAACTTTGTATTACTTTTTGCCGCTTTGAGAGCTTCATTTTCTATGATGAAATTATAAAATTCTTTACATTGCATGTTGATATTCGATTTTATTTGCATTTCTGCTTTTACAGTGTCAATATCTAACTTAATTCGGTTTTTGGTCCACATATTCGTACACAAGGAAAAAATCCTTTCGGCCTGTGCATTAGACACTGGGATGGAAAATACGTATTATATTATTTTAACGGTCTTGTTTTCATTAGTTGATTTTAGAATCAGAATCCATTTTTCAAGAACATTTTCACGTTTTTTGTCTTCTATTATTCTCGTCAAGAGAGGCTTTAATATACATAACTCTTCATACATACGCAGCCACTGACGCGACTTAAGGTGCTATACCAGTGTGAATGCTGAAAATTTGGGTGATTTTCGGGAATTTTTTGGAAGAAAAGTACTTGATTAAATGTTTCGGAAAATTGAGAATATGTTTGGCTATATCTGACCTTTATTACATAATTTTTTCATAGAAAATTATTGAGATCCAAGCGACTTAAGCGCTGCCTTCGGATGCGCACGAAAAAAAATTCCTCCACTGCTGACATGATTCCGGCCGATTAAGTAGCTGAAACCGAAAAAATGTCGTTAAACTGGACGGTATTTCCTGTACAATGACGTAGGATTTTCGAAAAATAACAAGATCTAACCAAATTGCGTAGTTATGAAAAAAAGTTTGTTTTCTTGCCTATAAAATGGTCGTTTTTTTCAATGCCAAATCGTCAATTTTCGTCCAATCAAAAATATCCTACGTCATTGTAGAGTAAATATAGAAAGAGAGTATAGTAGAGTAGAGTAAATTTGAAAAATCTCATTTCTTGAAAAACGCGTTTAAAGATTTAACTATCGATATATAATATAAATGATATAAATGATAATGATATTCTTAAAAGTATAAACTGTCGAAAAAGGCAAAAAAAATCGATTTTTTGAAAGTGTCACATTGGCATAGCCCCTTAACCATACACATGCGTTCATTTTTCCCAAAATAAAGGACGAAGTATTATCCTCTATTCTCGATTTCAAAATATGGGACAAGATCCGTTTTTGGGTCTGAAAGTGGGGAAGTCCTTTAAAATAAATAAAGTCTGGCAACTCTGCATGTGACGGACGTTATCATATAGTGTATGATATACCTATAATGTAGGTATACTGTTATGACATATGGCCAATGGGTGGCTCACACTAATCTCTACGTAAAATATTTGGTCCTCTTACAACAAACGGTTGCCAACCATAGGGTACAGCGTGTCCCAATTATCCTCGTTTTCCTACATTTCCGCATCTTAACCTGGCCCATGTTTCCTCAGTTCTTCCCTTTCCGCTTTCTCTTCCCAGTACGTTTTTATTTCTACGCGTTCTTTTCGATTTTTGTACTCCATAGTATGTATTACTATTATTATTTTATTCAGCATCTTTATTATTACTTTTTTTCTTTTTTCATTTTATCATTCGTACTATTATTTAGTGTTCTATTTATTGTTATTATAATTCAATGTACGTAAAAACTATTATTCTCAGGGATGGTACATGGCGGCGGTTGTCTTGAAGCTGAGCACGCAAATCCTGATCTGCCTGAGACTGGAAGCGCCTCATTGGAACTTGCCGGCGAAAGCTGTACTCGCTCCGCTGTGGGTCCTCCTACCTGCACTCGCGATAGACGTTTTTATTCATCTCATTCATCATTCCAGTTACTGACAATGGCTCGTGTAAAAGTTCTCCCAGGAATTCTAGTCCGTGGTATGTGGCGCTGCGAAAAAAAAAATCTCTTTTCGCTCCAACTGCTTTTGAGCGCTTTTCATAGGGATAAGAATTTTCGGTCAATGCCTAGAATCGGGGCTCCTGATCAAAAAGGGGTTGAACATTTTCATACCAAGCTGATATTTTTCACGGTACTTATGATTATAGAACTCGGCGGAAGATAATTTCCCAAACAAACTCAAACAAAATATATTTTACACGCACACAAGAATGTTTCGGTTTGTTTGGGTTTGAGCTTGTGTGTGTGTGTGCCTTACCCCCTGACCTCAATATTCACGTCGAAGTGCTTAAAATCCGCAATTGCTTTGCATGTTTTCCCAATGTAAAAAAAACCCCAAAATTTATCAAATGAATACAAATTGTTAGCCTCCGCCGACGAAATATCATTAGTGGAGACCAATTGAAGCTGCTCGTGGCAAAAAATAAATGTTATTGACGTTTTTGGTCAGGAGCCCCGATTCTAAACATTTACCGAATATTCTTTCATCTTTTTGTCATTCTCGTTTTTTGGATACTTCCGACAGCGACAAGATTCACGCAATTATTGCCGAGATCGTTTTTTTTTCGGTACTTGTCGAGTTCCGCGTGGTTTGTTGAAACGCCGCTAGATGGCGAACGAGCCAAATCGTTCGCGCAGATTTTTCAAGCACATCAAAAATATATCGCCTCATTTGAAGTAAGAAACGTTACTGCGAGATCTCAAGCGTTGTGATTAATCTTTAATATCTCTAACTAATGTCGACTTCTTGCAACCCGGGAAGAAAAGTTCATGTCTGAGTGGATATGTTCATATATGTTTCAGATATTGTCATATATGTATCAGATATATTTATATCCCACATTTTACAGTATCATATATGATTAGGTCTGATCATATTCCACATCACATATGCACATATAAGATTATATCTGATCAAATACAGTATCTGTCCTGACCATATACGAACTCATATCTGTTTATATCTGGCTAAGTACCAAGGCGAGTTGGTACCGTAAATTCGTATCTGAACATACATGATGTGATATGTGAACATGTTCGTATAAGATCATATCCGATCACATACGGTACCAGACTCTGCTATATAGATCTCATATATGTTTTTATCTGGTCAGGTACCAAGGCGAGTTGGCAGCGTGAAACCATATCTGAACATATATGATGTAATATATGAGCAGGCACGTTCATATAAAATTCTATCCGATCAGAAACGATACCAAACCTCGAAAATATACGAAGTCTTATACACTCATACCTTATCGTATATGCAGTTGAGTTGTTCACACATGAAAACGTCTAAATATATGAAACGATATATGAGGATATGAGACGATATCCGATCAGATACGGCACCTCACCTGACTGTATTATATGTGATCATGTGAGTTACTATAATATTGTTAATTATTAACACGTCGGGTGATGTGGTGTTAATAACCCCGCTCTATATATATAAACATTTTAATATCTTCATGACTGGTCTAATAAGATTTGATTTGTCTCAACAGGGTAAGATTTGCTCTGATATAGTCGGAGTCGTACCCGGTCTGATAGTTTTGATAAACTATGATTGATCAGATCTGGTCCAATAAGATTAGATTTGCCTGACATGTTCAGATCTGGCCCAATAAAATCAGATCTGGTCCAACAAGATCAGATCTTGTCTGGGGATTGGATCTGGTCAGACCTGCTGCGATATGGATGGGTCTGTTCTCAAAATTATCAAAATGGCTCTGATATAACCATACATGCTCAGATATAAGCATACATGATCTGTCATGACACTACATGAACAGACCTGGCCATTCTCTTGTCTGATCATATCTGATTCTACAGATATGATTTAGATACATTCAGATATATTCAGATATGAACTTTTTTTCCCGGGAACGGTAAATATTTCGTAAGAAAAGTTTTTTGGTCCGACTTTATTTTTGCTGTTTATTTGGGGCGCGTGTATATATATATATATATATATATATATATATATATATATATATATATATATATATATATATATATATATACACACATACATATGCTTTTCAAATATTGAATGAAATCTGAGCGGAACGCCGGACGCAAGTATCCGCTGACGAAAAATCCAAAAAAACAAAACGAGTGTTCCCGTTTTGGCACGTTCGATCTACGCGCAGCGAAATTGCTCAATACTCTAGTATCGGCCACCCTCGTGGCCCATTTAGGAACGTGACGGAGCCTCGCTTATGCAAGGTCACGCGACGAATATGTAATGCTAAAAAAACAGCATATGCGCGACTTGATGTCTGCCGAGGTGTACTGCATCGCAGCTGCAGCACTCGCGTTTCTAAGGACAATGGAGGGAAAACAACGGAAATACAAAGAAAAACAAGAAAACCCATATATCGAGAGGCTGACGGCACAGCTGGATAAACGCGCGTCTTATGCCTGCATACGAAGATGGGAAATGCGCGAAAAGAAGAAACTCATTAGACACGTATATTTTACTTTCATTTTTTCCTCTATCTTCAGCTGGGAGTTTTACAGCTTGTACGGCTCCAAAGGGATCTAGGACGTTTGTCGATTGTGAGCCGAGTCATCTATGACGGATCACCTCGTGGATCTTTTGGCTTGTCGCCGTCGTCGACGAAGAGGCGCGCGACGTGCGCGAGAACTGATCGGAGTGTTACAGTCGTCGACGTTGAAAACGCGCGGTGTCGTCACGAGATTACTCGTTCGTCGCGATCTTGCGGGACCAAACACTAAAAATAACGTCTTCGTTCGGCACACACCAAGGATGAGGGATATTCTCACTACACGCGAATAGACGCGTTAGACAAGCGGCAAACACGCAACTCGTATAGTTGTCCCGATTAATTCGTTTCTCGAACTAGCCGCACAACGCGTAATCGTTTGTGTTGGGATAATTATTGAACCGCAAGCGGATATCGTTGAAACGCGTTTCACCACTTTTGTCCTTTTTTTTCTTCTTACATCGCGCCCCGTTCACTTGCAGTGAAGAGAATCGATCGCGAGTGTTGCGAACGTGAGTGCTACGATCCCTCTCACCCAAGACTCGTCCGTTTCATTCGTTTTTTTGCTTTTGGCTCGTTTTTTTTTTCATTTTGATGACGCAACGACGCTCATTCTCCTTCGTACGTTGAGATTGATTTTTTTTTGTGAATTTACTCTTAATCGCGATTCGATTTGCCAGTTTTTTAAATTAGCGGGTATTTTGGAGGGCTTACCGTTCTTGGGGGTTTTCTGGAGGTTTTTTTCGCTCCCTTGAAGATTTTTCCGTTTGGGCTTGTTACGGACCGCCCGTTCTGGATTGAACGGGTCAAGGTTTCGTTTTCGGACTTTTTTGGTGAATCTTATTTTGGTTTTGTTCGAAGGTTACTCAGAAACTTTTTGTTTGGGAACGATTCTACTGTGTTCAAGATTTTTTGAATTAAAAATCTTTGATTCATTGAAGGATTTGTTGGAGACTTGTTTTAATTTGCGGCTGTTGTTCCGAAAAGGACATACCTCCGATTAATTTGGAATTTCGTGCACCCGCGTATTTTGACCCGCTGGCTACGAATATGATAGTGAAAATACTCGCAAATTTCATTTTCAAGGTCAAAACTCACAAAAACTGATTTTTTAAAAGTTTTTTTACTTTATTTTAATAAATGTTGATCTTAGAGAAAAATGTTTCGCAAAAGAGTTGTAGCCTATAAAAAGATTGATCTTTTATGTTGTATACAGTTTTTGTCTGAAACCATTCTGCTTCGAGGAAAATGGGATAATGATCCAATAAGTACAATTTGCTATACTCCATTAGTTTCGATATTGTGCAGCGAAGGGTTTTATAATTTACCGGGGTTTATGACTCGATTTTCGACTTTTCGACACTTTTTTGAAATTCCGTTTGGGTTCGTTCAAATCTGTTAGTTCTACGTCACGCAGCGAATAGTTTCAATATTACCAGGATTTTTTTTTGGTTTCTTACTCGTGTTTTTTTTACAGATGACGGGGACATTCGCGTTAATTTTTGGCGTGTCGCTTCTCCTGGGGAGTTGCGGTTCGGCGAGTGGCATGGTCACCGTCACCGAAGTGGCCGCCGGCCATTTGGCCGAATTGCCATGCCTGAGCAGCGACGATCATCATCGCTTCATGTTCTGGCAACTGACCGACGACCGGAACATCATCGGACCCGGAAATCCGTTGGACCAGGACAAATACAACTACGAAGTACTCACGGGAAAACTTATGATAAGAGTGAGTTCAATGGAAATGAAAGTAAAACAAAAATGAAAACGTGAAACGTAAATATACGATCGTATGCACGATTAAGGAAGAGCCTTGGGGCTCTCACTTACGAGGCTGACACTCAAGGACAATTCATTCGACGAGATTTTTCCAATAGGCGCCAACATGTTCTTTTTTTAAAGACAAAGACGATTATTTATGAATAAATTTTTGCCTGAGAGGAGTTAAAATAAAAGTTGAGAAGTCAAGAAGATAGTCAAGTTCGAAGGAACGTTACTAGGAGAAAGCAAAAATTTGTGTTCGCTAGAAATGTTCCTCGTAAACATTTGTTCTGGGTTCGCTGGAAATTTTACGAGTAGACATTTTCTTTCCAGAAATATCACTAACAGAAAATACTTTTTTTTCGTAAAGTAACTAGGGATACTTTATTATTAAAAATGTCATTAGTAGAAAATCGCTTTTTTTAGGTTAGCGTCTGTGTGGTTTTTTTTTAATTCCATAAGGCCACAGCAACGGGTATAAAATCATGTGCGAATTAAACAATTTTTTTTCGTATGAAAAGGTGATTCACTCATAAAATTAATTACACATCTATTTAGTATGAATATCAAGCTGTTAGAATATATATATATATATATATATATATATATATATATATATATATATAATAGAAGAAAAAAGATAACAAAAGAAAGTATTAGTAGTCGGCCATTTTGTACATCGAATATATATATATATATATATATATATATATATATATATATATATATATATATATATATATATATATATTCGATGTACAAAATGGCCGACTACTAATATTTTCTTTTGTTATCTTTTTTGGGCGCTCCGCGGCGTGACATTTAGCATCCACAATTTTTTACCTAGAACAAAAAACAAAAATTCTCGTCAATCTACATTAGAACTATGTAGAGAAGTACGTACGGAATTTAAAAAATATTGTTTTATTCAAAAGTTGTAGGTATTTGAACTTAAGCAATGAATTTTCAGTGAAAAATTTCGTTAAAACTGCTAATAAACTGCGCATAAAATGAAAAGTTTTCGACTAATCAGAAATTCCGGACGTACTTCTCTGCGATATGCAATTAGGAACATAACTTTTAAATTTGAATTAAATCGAGTAAAAATTGTTGAAGTTATTTGTCACGCCAGTTAGAAAAAGCTGTTTCGAGAAGTTTCGAGTAGTCGGCCATTTTGAACATCGAAAAAAAATATATATTTTCTAACAGCTTGATATTCATACTAAAGAGAAGTGTAATTAATTTTATGAGTGAATCACTTATTCATGCGAAAAAAAATTGTTAAATTCGCACATGATTTTATACCCGTTACTGTGGCCTAAGGCCACAGTAAGGGTGGACACCACTGCAAAATTTTCGAAAAATCTTTTTTCGGAAAAACTTTTAAAAATCCTTTGAACCTTCAAAAATATGATGCATATTCGTTTATAGTTGAGAAAAGAGTTTTAAAGTGGTTTTCGAGCTATTTTTTAGGCGAGTCTTGAAGTGCTGAAAAGTTACCGACTAAAAATAGTTTAACTTTCTACCAATAGGTGGCATTAAGTTACGGAAAAAAATTTCATCAGCTGTGGCGTTTATAAAACCGTTGAACTCAAACACGTTTTTTTCAAAACCATGTTTTGGAAATCGGCACTCAGCAGAACTCGAACAAATTTCGTCCAATCGCCTTGAAATTTTTATTTTTCGTCCAATCGCCTTGAAATTTTTATTTTTCGTCCAATCGCCTTGAAAAAATTAACTCTTTTTCAAACTCTCTATTTCTCTATTTTTTCATTTTTTTTCAATTTCCCCCCCGTACTTGACTGCCAAAACTAATAAAATCACCGAAAACTCACTCTTAGGTCCAGGATTAAATTTACGACAGTTCTACTGCGTGCCGCGGAGAGGGTTGGCTGAAAACCAGTAGTGCTATAGCGACTCGTGCGCCGCCAATTAAGTATTCTTTTGACAAATACATTTTTTAAATATACTTCAATATATACCTAATAAAGTCTAAAAGTTCCTTCGACCATGTATTTTATTCCTTTCTTTAAAAAAAAATTCCAAAGTAAACGGTCGAAAATAGGCAGTTACAGTGGGGTCCTTCCTTAACAACAAAAATCTTCCGCGTCATTGAAACAATGTGAAAAAGTTATTTTTCAATCAATCCAACCAGGTAGAGAGTTCGTTCGGATTTATTCGTTGATCCCTTCCTCCATTTTCTTGCCGCAAGAAAAAGTAACAAGGCAAAGACAGACGCCAATTGATTCGTTTGTTCGATTGCAGGGCGTCTCGACCGCCGAATCGGGTTTCTACAAATGCGTCTCGAGGGGAATATCCGACAATTCGGCGATAAATATTCACGTTGTCGAGCTGATCGTCAAAAAGGATTGGGAGGAGGTCTGGGAGAACGATTTTGAGGTACGACCTCACGAAGAACTGAAAAAAAAAATCAAAATGTCGTAAAACCTACGTAAAAAACAAAAAACTCCGGCTTACTTTCAACACTTGTATTTTCTGCCTTTTTTATTCTCAATTATTTCGCTCCCGAAAAATATGCCCGAATTTTTTCATCTTTTTCGCAGACGAATCTTCTGCGCAGTATGGCTGCCGTTATGATAGTCGTAGTTGGCATCGCAGTGGTTTTGCTCATTCTAACGTTGAAGAGGCGACGACAGAGATTCTTCGGTAATTATTACGAATAATTACGTCGCGTCGCCATTTAGTAGATTCGATGAAGGATCGTCAGACTCTTTCTCGATTAACGTTAAAGGATGCTGATTAATTTGTCCATATCGTTTTCAATCCAACACAGTTTTATGTGAAAAACCGCGGACTGCATTGGCGTATTATTCTTAACGGCTTACACCACTGTAAACGTCTAAAATTAAGTGATTTTTCGCGATTTTTTTTCGGGTCGAAAGACATGTAAGCGGATAATAATATTCAAAGATATTATTAGTCATATCTTCAAGTGAAAAAAAAATTATTTCCCTAAGGAAATTGTGAAAAAAATCAATTTTTTGAAAATTCTACAGTGGCGTTACCCCTTAATGTCCGAAAAGAAATTAAATGCGGCTAAATGCGCGAAAGCGTTTTATTTGATCATATGAAAATTTCGAAACTTTTGGACGTATCCACGTGTAAAAAAAGCAGTATCCTTCGCCAATAACCGATAAAACGCTCGACCCACTTGGAAAACGCAATTTCGATCTCACGTGTTTCCAACGACCCTTCAGACTTGGAGGAATCCAGGGAGAACTCGCCGGCGAGATACAAGGAAAATCCTCAGAGCGTTCCAGCCGCGGCCGGTCCGAATTCCAATCCCGAGCCCGCCGGATTAGACAACATGGGCCTGGACGTTGACTTTCCAAAAGTCTTCCATCAGATGCGAAAGGAGCAGGGACTGCCTTGACGAGAAACAAGTTGAAACAAAAACAAGCCAAGCAAACAGTGAAATCCCTTCCGCATAGAATTGAACTGAACCGATATCTATGATCGTTTTTTTCTTCTTTTTTTAAAAGTTGTTACAATATGCAAGTGCCGCTGTAAATATATTGACCCCCGGTGCGTTTTTTCATTCTTGTTAAATAAAGAATCGTTAATTGTGACTTGAATGTGTTTTTTTTATATTTTATATTGATACTTATATTGAATGATTTTTTAGGCATACTTTTCACTTTCCAAAAATATGCCTAAAAAATCATCAGATAATTGTTAGTAACAAATGAACTATGCAATATAAAAAAAATCCTACGTACTTCCATAGACAATGTATTTTTCAAGATATATTCAACATTTCAAGTGAATCGGTTGAAAATTGTCTGAGTTATGTTTTCGGCCAACTAAAAAAATGCCGATTTGAGATAAACGCTGCACAACCGCCATTTTGGAATTAATCGCTTCAAAAAAATTATTGTACACAGTCACTGATATGTATGATAAACTCCCTTTTTTGTAATTTCGATTCATTTTGTAGTTTTTCTGAAGAAAAAATTCCCCAAAATATTTTTTCGGCCTCTAGAGTGGCCTAAGGCCTTAAGAGAAGATTTTTAAAAAAGCGCACGGTTCTTGCATACGAAATGACAAAAACTGCGGCAATTACCTGAAATCTCGACCATTCAGGCCGAGGTGCCCGGTACATTGCAGTTCGACGTGTCCATCAGGCTCTCGTCCACGGTGTCGTCCTCATCCTCGTCCTCCTCGTCCTCAGGCTCGACCTCGGTCTCGAGAAGTCGTATTTTCCGCGAGGTTTCGCTGAGAATGGCGGCGACCTTGCGGGGACCACTCACAGCCAAACGTCTCGCTGAAATGGCCTGGAAGGGACGAGGCCAGGCGGACCCAACGAGATCGCTCAAGCTCAAGGCATCGCCTCGTTCCTCGACGAAAAGCGTCGCACCGACGCCCAACTGAACGAGATAAGACGCGCAATTCGCCCGGTTCAGTAACAACAAACTGACGTATTCCTGCGAGTAAAATTGTAGATCCGAGATGATGAAGTCGTTGGCCACTTTGGTGAACGACGCTGCAACGAGAGAACAAGTCTTAATTGGCAATTAGTCGCGCTCTCTCCTTCCTTTTTTTACACAATATTAAAACTAAATATCTATTAGGACGTTGAATAAGTTCTCGCTGTTTTCCAACAGATGGCGTTGCCAGAACTGCGTGCGTGTAGTTTAAGATCGTAACGCATCTATAAAGAAGTACTATAAGCAAGCTTGAAATTCAGTGTTTGTCATTTCGCCGAAGTGTAAACAACCTTTTTTTTCATAGTGTTAAACATGTCAAATTCTGTGCCAAAAAATAATATTCAGTAAAATTGAAAATCACAACAGTATAATTACAAAAAAGTCCCATCCTTGGTCACTCGTCATAGGTGCAAGTACTTAGAAGGTACATAAACGTAGATATTTAAAAAATATGAAATATAAATTTGAAAAGCTTGAAGCTTTTTTCAGAAATTTTAAGGCGGGATATACATTTAGACAGGAAAAAAATAAGCAATAGTGAGGGATTTTTTAAACTAAGAAATAAATATTCTACAATTATCAAACTTTAGGTATACTTTAATAGTATATTTAAGTATACAAGACAATTTTTTTTAAATTAATTCATCATCGAAATGACGGACCTGTGGCAGAGTGTTACAGCAAGGTCGCCGGGGGAGTTGCGAATCGGCGTGCAGTCTAGCTTCCCGTAGACTTTGATTTGCAAAAAAGTTCAAACATTTTTTCAGTTAGAACATGTATAGTTTCTATGTGACGGTAATTAAAATGAAAAAAAAAAAGGAAATTTAAGAAAACGGCACGCATTTACAAAAAAAAATCACCATTTCACGCAACATTTCTGTAAAATGTGGATTAAAAAAGTATTTTGTTTTCCAATTTTTCAAAAACAATTCTCGCCAAGTAGAAGGTACCAATATTATCAATATTTCTACCAAGTTTCAACTCAACCGGCTTAATAGTTTTTGAGTAATCCTGCACGCCAATTTCGATAATGCAGTTTTGAGAAAAACGCGTTTGAAGTTCACGCCCGCTCCGAATCCGAGCAGTGAGGCACAGCGTTGACGGTCTGTAACGTTTGAAGTTTTTTCGAATTTCGCTTTGAAACTGGGAAAATATTCTACATATATACCTCTATCGTTTAAAGAAGAAAAAAAGAAATCAATTTTTTTATCGTTGTAAATGTATGACCCGCCTTAAAATAGTAGTAGTACTCACGACGTTTGACGCTTCAAGCTTTCAAAATTTATATTTCATATTTTAAAAATATCTCCGTTTATGTACCGTTTAAGGGGTGGTACCCGCGTAAACGGTGAGAAAAACAGGTAAACTTCGGAAATTTTTATCTCAAAAACTAATGTTTTGATTGGATCCGGGTTTTTTTATTGGCAAATATGTACATTGAGGTATGTTTAGGAATTTTTTAAAATAAATTCGTTGACTGGAAGCGATTCAAACGTGATTATCTCGAAACATAGTTTTCAAAGTCGGTGCCGGATGTATCTCGAAAACGGCTTGTCCGATTTAGTCCAAATTTGGATACAATATTCTTCGATAGTTTTTCTCGTTCGCCACGCAGGATTTTTTTGAAATTTTCATTTTTGACGGAATTGCGACCGTTTTAATTTAACATTCGTTTTTCGTTCGCAATTTCCGACGATTTTGGATTGCATACACATTGCATAAAAAAGCAATGGTTCAATCAAATGAAAAATCCCTACGTGGCGAACGAGACAAACTATCCCAGAATATTGTATCCAAATTTGGACAAAATCGGACAAGCCGTTTTCGAGATACATCTGCCACCGACTTTGAAAACTATATTTCGAGATAATCGCGTTTCAATCGCTTGCAGTCAACGAATTTATTTTAAAAAATTTCTAAACACACCTCAATGTGCATATATTCCAATTTTAAAAAACCCGGATCCAATCGAAACATTAGTTTTTGGGATAAAAATTCCCGAATTTTACCTGTTTTCCTCGCCGTTTACTCAGGTACCTCCCTTTAAGTACTTGCGCCTACGATGAGTGGTCGAGGAAAGGACTTTTTTGTAGTTATACTGTTGCGTTTTTCATTTTTACTGAACATTCTTTTTTACTTTTTAGTACAGTACCTTTTAAATAAAAGCTTGTTTGCAAAAGTTTTTTTACGTTTATTTTATTTTATACGTTTTAGTATTAGAAATTACTTTTAGTATTAGAAATGATCCGCAATCGTATCATCCGGCTTCATATTTTTACCGGCTTCCACACGTATATGTCTCACCGTTTCTCGCGTCGATCGTGACGAGCGCGTGCCTATAGCTCAAAGCTGGTGTCTCGCCGCGGCTGGATTCGACCTTGAAGAGCCTCAACAATTTTCTCTCGGGATCGGCAGCCGCGATCAGTAAATTCTCATCGATGCCGACGATTTGTGTCGTCTGGCATGATTTCGAGGACGCGATTGCAACCGAGGTGACAGTGAAGTGGCTCACCAAACTCTGATACGCCTCAGCGAACACCTCGTTTATCGCCTCCACGAGTTTGTCGTGCGACTGTAGCAACGAGGCGTCCAGGTCTTGCTTCACGATCAACGGATGGTCGTGAAGGCACTTGTTCTCGGCGAGCATCGCCGCCCATTCGCTACCCTCGGCCGTCAGGCAAGTCTGCAGGGGCTCGCGTCTCAAATATTGTCCCAATTTCTCGAGATTTACGCCCTTGCGTCCGGTCGAGCCGCCTTCGATTTTGTCAAAACCACGGAGGAATTCCGCGATGAAGGTCAACTCTTGCTGACTCACTCGACTCGCCTCGGATGGAACTCTCTCGTCCGTTAATCGCGCGATTACGACGTACAGCCATCTTTGTAGAACAGCAACAATAATAACAGGGATCGTAACAATGCTGCTACTAATACTGATAATAATCATTATTGTTACCAAAATAGCGATAATAATAATAACAGTGATGATATGATTTTTTTTTACGAGGGAAAAATGCGTTGGGCACCATAGGAGAGACACGCGTTCTCTCCCGTGTGTCGGTCTTGTCCTCCGTTCCAGTTGTCGTCTTAGTATCGTCCATCTGTCGCACGTGAAGAACGTATGTTCCACGTCGTCTCGTATGTGTCCGCAGTACTTACAGTCTGGCGTCCGTACCCGTTCCAGTGATGATTGGAATAGTATTGTTAATATTCTCAATAACACGAACGATAATAATAATTCTAAGGGCAAGGGAGGTGCGGAGGTGTGGAAATAGAGGCCCGGAAAAGAGCGGAAAATACCTGATGGAATTAATAAAGACGGAAGAAGGAAGGTGGCCGAAGGTGTGTCTTAAAGAAGAAGAGGAATTATCAATGGGAACCGGTCAAAGTGAAGAGAGAGCCTTGCCAAAGCCATGCGGGAAGTGGCAGAAAGAGGAATATGGCAGGCAATTAGAAGCGAGAATGTTGGAGGAATAGAGAAAAAAGGTGAAATGAGTATCAAATCCAAAATGGAACAGGAAATCCAGAACGACTGGTGCAGGATTGACAAATCGACTTACTGCAAAGAGTATAGGAGCAGAAAAGGAAATGCAGAAATGGAAAGATACTGGGAAATAAAGGAGCTCAGTGTGGAAACGAAGGAATTATGGGCAAGGATAAGGTGCGGGGATGTATGGTAATGTTGTGCCGCTGAATCGCGCCAACATGTGTGCCCTGAGAGTTACGTCCCCGAAAAAGACTGGTGGCTGGAATCGGGCGATCGAGGACGGGTACCTGGGGTCTTTCCAATGACGAGTAAATCTCCAACTCAGGAATTACGAACTTACAATTATTTAACTTTATTATAACTAGGCAACATTTAATTTACAAAATGTTTAATTGCCTTGAGACCGACCGCCTCGGTTGCCAACCGAACACTGACTTCTGACGTTTCGTTCCTCTAATTGTTAACTCGGTTTTTGGCAATCGAACATTCAGCCCAAACTGCTGTCGTTTGCACAGGGGCCTATGGCCTATCGTAAATCGAATATGCTCATTTCTATGCGTTTTGAAATATGCGCTTAATTAGGGGCACACCAATAATAAGGTAATGAGGCATACAGGCATACAGATACAAAGATACAATAGTTGCCGGATTTCTAGGGAAGAGGAGGAGAGCCTGGAACACACTTGTGGCTGCGACGCGTCGAAGGCAGAAATCAGAGCGGAAGTAGTGGAAAAACTAGAAGTGCTGGAATACGAAGGGGGAGAAGAACTAAGATAAAAGTTAGAGGAACTGTTGAGAAATAAGCCCGCCAAAGAGCTAGGTGCGTACGAAAAGAATTCGAGGAATTGACAAAGCAGGTAGCGCGGAGAGAAGGAATTACCGGTTTATAAAATGTTACGAAAACGGAAATTTACAATATAATTTTTAAGCCCAGACCGAAAGGTTTTTTTTCTTGTGTACGAATACGTGGACCAAAAATCAAAATAAGTTAGATATTGACAATGCAAAAGCGGAACTACAAGTAAAATCGAACTTCAACATTCAATGTAAAGAATTTTACAATTTCATTATACAAGACGAAGAAGCTCTTAAAGCAGCGAAAAGTAATACCAAGTATACTGTCAAAAAAGTCATTTTGTATTCGTTTTTATGATAGGTATTTTTCACTTTTGTTCATTATTAAATAACTAAATACTTACTATTGGCTTCAATTAACGACTACGATCCGTTGCGTATTAAAATTGCTCTTTTTATTAATAAATGTCGCTACTGATACCATAACCGAGCATTTTATCGAAAACAACATGTTGTGCCTTATTTTCATCCTTGGTCCTTCATTTTATCTTATAAAATCCTCGAAAACTCGAAACGGGAGCTGGCAACCCTAGTCACATGCGATGCGGCAAGAATCTTGCGGGCCGCACCAAGGCGCTTCACGGGCCGCTGGTTGCCGACCTATGATCTAATTCGTTAATAATTATAATAATATGAAATTTGTAATTAATGCGAGATATACATTCAGACAGGACAAAAATAAGCAATCGTGAGGGATTTTTTAAACTAAGAAATAATTAATCAACAATTATCGAACTTTAGGTATACTTTAATAGTATATTTAAGTATACAAAACAATTTTGAAAAAATGGCTCGCATTTACAAAAAAATCAACGTTTCACGCAACATTTCTGTAAAATGTGGTTTAAAAAAGTCGTTCTTTTTCCAATTTTTCAAAAACTATTTCCGCTCCGAATCCGAGCGGTGAGGCACAGCGTTGACGGGCTGCAACGTTTGAAGTTTTTCGAATTTCGCTTTGAAACTTTGGGCAAGTATTCTACATATATAGTTCTATCGTTGAAAGAAAAAAAAAAGAAATCGATTTTTTGATCGTTGTAAATGTATATCCCGCCTTAAAAGGTCGTACATACCGAAAAAACGCTTTGTAATCTCTCATACTGTGATCGATGACTTGTTGAATTTCCGAGGATTTCGCGAGAAAAGCTTCAGCCGCATGGAGACCTTTAGTGACGGGTTTCTCGTCCTTAAGGCCGAGGCTCTCGTAAGGTCCACCGAGACGTGCCATACCCCTCATTTCTCCCAATTGATAGACGAGTGCCATACCGACGCTGCTGAGATGCTTGAGGACGAGTTTCTGCAGCGCGTTATAAATAAATAAATAAAAAACTCGCGGAAAATTCCACAAAGTGAATGAAAATCGGAGATAAAAGCAGACAATCTACCTGTATATTGCTGTAGCACATCTCGATGCTGTGGCCGAGTTTCTTCAGGCCCTTCTCCGTGAGATCGCGTAGCAAAAAATTCTCCAACTTTTGCGTCGGTATACCGATCATTAGTAATTCGAGAAAATCCGCGGCCATTGCGCACGGTGGATTGCTCTCGGCGTAACGCGCCAGTTTCTCGTCCATCTCGAGTAGTATCGTTTCCCAAGCCTCGGATATTGCCATGAGAGTGTGCGACGAGTAATCCATGAGGTACTCGATGTTCGCCTGCACTTGGGCGATTTTGAGAAACGCGCCACTTCTCTCCAACAACGGGCACGAGAGTCTCGTCACTTTGATGCCACTCGCGTCTCGACAACTCGCCCATATGGGACCTCCCGAACCACCGTTTATCTCCGACACCGGACCGTTGCCGATCTTTACAGTGCCGCAGTGAAACATCCCGAACACGTACATCGCTATTCCGGAATCCTCCAGACCAACCTGCCAACGTAAACGGAATATATTGGGATGTTGAATATGTACTCGCTGTTTTTTTCGTGAAAATTGATTTTGAAAAATCATTTCTAATGCTTTAAAACGTTTCGAAACTGTTGTCTGATCGACTCCTAATGATTCTGCAAGTTCAGCGTCTGGCATGAGTTTTTAATTCAACACATCAAAATCATTATTTTTGGAGCGTCTAAACCAGCGGTCGGCAACAGCAGGGTAGACAATTGGATCGCGAAAAAATCTTTTAAAACTTTAATTAACTCATTCTGGGTACGATTCTAAAGGCGTCAAGTTAAATTGAAACCAAGCTGAAGATAAAAAAATAACAGTTCGGAAATACTCTATTTCTATAAGACTACAGCTGTCATATTTGGATTTGTCAATATAACTCGATTTTAGTGAGTTATTAAAGTAAGAAATACATCCTACTTAATTCTTAGTAAAGGAGTGCAGTATGCTAGCTATGCCTTTCCTGAAAGACGTTTTGAAATATTTCAATGTGCTCAATACCGAGCTACAAGAAAACGGACATTAAGGGAAGGTTCTGCGTGGTCTTTTATGCGAAAAGTATTAAATATAGAATGTTGATATTTGGTATGTTGACCGAGCGGTCTTTATTGAACATCAAAATATTTTTTAAAGTTTGTAATAATTTATTTTTGACCTGCAGACAAAATCTCTCGATAAAAATGCCAAAAACGTACGAACAACATGTCAAGCGTCTGAAAGAGAAAATCCTTGCGATCGGGTTCCTGTCCGAAGCCACGGTTCAGGCTCGGCAAAGGCGGCAGATATCCTCCAGTGGGCGAAGTGGCCGTCTTGGCGGCTTGGCCGGAACTCTCGCTCTCGGGTTCCCCGACAGGCAGCCACGACATGCAAGTCACCGTTCTGTCGCAGTCGTGCTGTCGCTTGTGTATGATATTCTTGTTCTCTATGTCGACGAGACAGAGAGTTCGCGAATTGGTGTAGGAGACGGCGAGGAGTTTGCCGTCCGGGCGCCAGGCCAGATTGGCCACCGAGTCGTCGGCTTCGTCCTGCGGACTTAGAAGCCAAACGCGCTGCCACGTGAGCCGATGCAATGCCACCTCGCCTGTAGATGCAATTAAAGGCGAGAAACATATTTGGAAATCGTAACTTCATCTCACATATTTTGGTTTTTTATGATTATTTTGGATCTGAGAAGTATGAAATAGACTACTCTATTAAAGTATAGTTTTTGCAATTTTGAAAACGAAAGCTAGGTACCGAAATGCGCTTTTTTGTCATTTAAAAATCGAGGGGTCTGTGTAGGATTGAAATTTCAATAATACGATTTTTTCAATTGTGCAATTTTATACCTCAGGATCTTAGTTTTAATTTGCAATCAAGATTTTTTATATTAAAAAAATCGTATCTCAAAATGCCATTGTTGGATTCACTTTAAACTATGTTTAATTACGATATTTTCTATCGTATGACCAGAAGATTTTTCGATTCGTGCATCGTTTTGTTAATACAAATTATTGACGATGTTTTTTTGGTTGAAAATGAAACGTTTTTTTTTCTACAACTTGCCATGTTCGTACCTTTTTTGTTCGCAACCGCGAGCAAGTCCATTTTGGGGGACCATCGCATTATCGTAACCTCGGCGGGCAATTGACGTTCCTCGAGTTGTCTCACTGCTCCAGACATCCTGGAGTTCTTGCAATCTTCTGTCACCTCGATTTGTCGAAATTAGAAATCAAATAAATTCCCGCAGTGTACATCCACGCGCGGACGCGCGTACTTTTTGGAGGTTAAGTCTACCGGCGGCGTAATGTAAATAAACAGCGGCCCCACTCCTGTCACGAACCGCTTGACGGTAAGCGCCATTTTTCAAAAATTCGCCGTTGCCGGAAGCAGCGCAATCTGCCGATGAGCACTAATGGCGTCAAGCCACGGTCTTACATACAGGTCTGACAACGGCGGTAGTGGAGGTAGGCACCCTTAGCGGTTCTGTTTTTCATTCCGATTTCTGCCGCTTGGTGCGTGACGGCAAGGGGAAGCAGTGGTGCGACGAAGACAGAAATAGCTCTTCTGTCCTTTACCCTCCTGAACGCAACGCATGCGCCGTTTGCCCTGACTTAGGTCGTGTTCGTTGGGTCTCATCATTTTGATACGAACAAGTGCGCAGGCGCATAATAATGCGCAACGCGCAACTGCGCAATGAAACGAGGCATGCGCAAAACGAATGACTCGTTTCATTGCACAATTGCGCGTTGCGCATCATTATGCGCATGCGCACTTGTTCGTATAAAAATGATGAGACCCAACGAACACGACCTTAATTTACCGTACTGTCGTGTAAACTGCATAATATACGAAACCAATAAAAAAAATGTGTTGATTAAAAAAAAGATGACTACTTTCATCTAAAAAAAACTGAAAACTTTTAAATCTAGCTTGATGGGGGATAGAATGTTTTGAGTAAACCAAATTTTTTTTGCGGAAAATGATTTCTTTTTTGGAGTTCTGGTTGCCCCCGCAAGAGTTCTGTTAAATGTCTTTACAACTTTTTCTCATCAGACGAATATTTACAACGGTAAACTCGACTAAATTTTATGATGTTGGCCCCCCCCCCCGCCCTGAACAAAAAAAAATCGTTACTAACAGCCGAAATATCAAGAAAAAGTACATAGGTTTCCAGAACTATGTGAAAGGCAACCAGAACTGATTTTTCCCCATCGACTGAGCAGTAGATTGATGACGCGATGGAATGCTTTGAGTGAACCAATTTTTTTTTGCGGAAAAAAGAATTTTTTTGTTGGAGTTCTAGTTGCCCCCCGCAAGAGTTCTGAACTACAGAACTATGTGAGAGGCAACCAGAACGGATTTTCTTATTTTTCATTCGACTGAGCAGTTGATGGATGGCGCGATGGAATGCTTTGAGTGGACCGAAATTTTTTGTTGCAAAAATGATTTCTTTTTTGGAGTTCTGGTTGCCCCCGCAAGAGTTCTGTTAAATGTCTTTACAACTTTTTCTCATCAGACGAATATTTACAATGGTAAACTCGACTAAATTTTATGATGTTGCCCCCCCCCCCCGCCCTGAACAAAAAAAAATCGTTACTAACAGCCGAAATATCAAGAAAAAGTACATAGGTTTCCAGAACTATGTGAAAGGCAACCAGAACTGATTTTTCCCCATCGACTGAGCAGTAGATTGATGACGCGATGGAATGCTTTGAGTGAACCAATTTTTTTTTGCGGAAAAAAGAATTTTTTTGTTGGAGTTCTAGTTGCCCCCCGCAAGAGTGCTGAACTACAGAACTATGTGAGAGGCAACCAGAACGGATTTTCTTATTTTTCATTCGACTGAGCAGTTGATGGATGGCGCGATGGAATGCTTTGAGTGGACCGAAATTTTTTGTTGCAAAAATGATTTCTTTTTTGGAGTTCTGGTTGCCCCCGCAAGAGTTCTGTTAAATGTCTTTACAACTTTTTCTCATCAGACGAATATTTACAACGGTAAACTCGACTAAATTTTATGATGTTGGCCCCCCCCCCCGCCCTGAACAAAAAAAAATCGTTACTAACAGCCGAAATATCAAGAAAAAGTACATAGGTTTCCAGAACTATGTGAAAGGCAACCAGAACTGATTTTTCCCCATCGACTGAGCAGTAGATTGATGACGCGATGGAATGCTTTGAGTGAACCAATTTTTTTTTGCGGAAAAAAGAATTTTTTTGTTGGAGTTCTAGTTGCCCCCCGCAAGAGTTCTGAACTACAGAACTATGTGAGAGGCAACCAGAACGGATTTTCTTATTTTTCATTCGACTGAGCAGTTGATGGATGGCGCGATGGAATGCTTTGAGTGGACCGAAATTTTTTGTTGCAAAAATGATTTTTTTTTTTAGTTCTGGTTGCCCCCGCAAGAGTTCTGTTAAATGTCTTTACAACTTTTTCTCATCAGACGAATATTTACAACGGTAAACTCGACTAAATTTTATGATGTTGGCCCCCCCCCGCCCTGAACAAAAAAAAATCGTTACTAACAGCCGAAATATCAAGAAAAAGTACATAGGTTTCCAGAAATATGTGAAAGGCAACCAGAACTAATTTTTCCCCATCGACTGAGCAGTAGATTGATGACGCGATGGAATGCTTTGAATGAACCAATTTTTTTTTGCGCAAAAAATAATTTTTTTGTTGGAGTTCTAGTTGCCCCCCGCAAGAGTTCTGAACTACAGAACTATGTCAGAGGCAACCAGAACGGATTTTCTTCGTTTTCATTCGACTGAGCAGTTGATGGATGGCGCGATGGAATGCTTTGAGTGGACCAAAATTTTTTGTTGGAAAAATGATTTTTTTTTGGAGCTCTGGTTGCCCCGCAAGAGTTCTGTTAAATATCTTTAGAACTTTTGCTCATCAGACAAATATTGACAACGGTACACTCGAGTAAAGTTTGTGAAATTGCCCCGGACGCCACCCCCCACCGCCCGAAAAAAATCATCACTAACAACCGAACTATGAATAAAACGTACATAGAACTCCAGAACTTTCTTTTTTTCCCTGACTGAGCAGTAGATTGATGGCGCGATGGAATGCTTTGAGTCGACCGAAATTTTTCGTTGCAAAAATGATTTTTTTTTAGTTCTGGTTGACCCCGCAAGAGTTCTGTTAAATGTCTTTACAACTTTTTCTCATCAGACGAATATTTACAACGGTAAACTCGACTAAATTTTATGAAGCGTTTCACGTCATATTTGGGATTGTTGACGCGTGTTTGAGGACGAACTTTGCCCATCACAATCCTTTTCTCACCAGCAACAATTTCGCGAACTTCCGATACATGATGACTATCGAAAGTTTTCTGCCTATATTACAACATCCTGTATATAAATTTCCGATGCAAACAATAATTTAAACAGAAATTTTGTTGTACGGCACAAAAAAAATTGTGTGCAGCCAATGTACGAAATTTTATTAACATTCTCTTCGTCACATACATATAGATATACTTTTAGGGCGAAAGGAAGTCATGAGGATACATTGAAATCCGCAAGTAATCGTTATCAGTTCCATCACACTATTTTATTTTATTTACAAGCACATTCCATTCACAATGTGAGATCTACAATCGATGATGCTTGCTCAAGCCTAGCTCTTTCGTGTTTGTGCCGGTTTGACTTAACCGCCATGCGCCAATCCAAGTTTTGCCACCGGCAGCCGTTGCGTGGCACCACCACGAATGTTACTTCGGAGGCCTATACCCCGGATAAAAAGAATTTCTCAGTTATTAATGCACCACCGCATACGTGCTCACAGCCACTTTCCTACGTGGCGCGGTGAAAAAATTTGTTTGTATTTTCTCAAGGCATGCATATTGAAGAATATGTGAAAAATATTCAACGTAAAATATTGAAAATTTACCAAGTTACAGACGATTGAGTGAGAGCAGGTAGCACAACGAATTACGTATCGAAAACATTCAATTGCGTTATTCTCGAAACGACTTTTTTCGGCCTGGCAGGAATCATAACTCTAGCTATAAATGTCCGATTTTTAATTCAAAATTACAAAAAATTCGGTAATTGTAGTAGCTATCGATGTACTTTGCCGTTTTTTTTTTAATCAATTTTTTTCGCCTAAATTACACTTTTTATAACACTTGCCATTGTGTAAAAAAAAATTCTTTCGAAGAACGGCTATCTACAACGTGAACTTTATTTATATAGATTATGAACCTTTTTCCTTTTAATTTTTCAGACGAACCATCGTTAAGTCATCGATCGGTGACTTTGACAGATTAATAAATAAAAGAATACCATGCAATACCATGTAATAAAACATACCCTGGATCTAAAAAATAATAAAGAAATATTTCCTTGAAAAAAAGTCATGAAAATCATCAAATTTGTTCCTCGCCTTAAGTTATCTCCCCCCTCCATTAATATCCGTTCTCCGTCAGTGGAACGTCTCGGGCGAGGAGCGATTTTTCCCACAACAATGCCGATGATAAAAATTCTACTTTATATTACACAAATTCTATTTTAGTTACACAAGAAGATTCTAGCGTCTAGTAGCCTCGGGTGTTGGATTTGCCAGCCTTTGTCGATGCAAAAAGCCATGCTTATCTAATAACCTTTTGAACCTAAATTCACGAGACTCGATACTGAATGTCATGGAGGCTAGAGTGGGAGGAGGCCGATCTGTGCATTTCAAAGTGGCTACAAAAATGTAGTCAGACCGGGATGGCGCCACTATCTCTAAAACCTCGAGCACGAAGCTGAGTATCGATGTCGTGTAAGAGAGATGGAAGAGGATCGAATACGCATCCCAGCAAGCAGTGCAGCGAGATCGCGCGCAAAAGTTACCCCCTCGCTGGTCTCTTACGCGCCCATCACGCAATCATAGTAGCGCGTGTCCGTGAGCAAGCGACCATGGAGGCTAGAGTGGGAGGAGGCCGATCTGTGCATTTCAAAGTGGCTACAAAAATGTGGTCAGACCGGGATGGCGCCACTATCTCTAAAACCTCGAGCACGAAGCTGGGTATCGATGTCGTGTAAGAGAGATGGAAGAGGATCGAATACGCATCCCAGCAAGCAGTGCAGCGAGATCGCGCGCAAAAGTTACCCCCTCTCTGGTCTCTTACGCGCCCATCACACAATCATAGTAGCGCGTGTCCGTGAGCGAGCGACGCTCGGACATCTTCGGAAAGAGCCGAGCGCGCCGAAGTTTCCCGACCGCTCCTTCGGCAGCTACACCAACACATGGACGCCGAGCTCGTTCATGTGCGGCCAAGCCGAAACGAAGGATTTCGATGCTTATTTAGCTCTTGATTCTCTGCGTTATCAATGTATACAAAAAAATGTATCGCGCACCCTGATTGCTTATTTTTTTAGTTTATACGTTAATTTAAATATAATTATGAATCCAAATTACAACTTATTTATCTTCTAAAAAATTGTTTACGCTTTACTCACACCCGTCCTTATGCCAAATAAATTATAATTAATAAAAGTAAGCGGAAATATATTTATATTCGTATTATTATATTAATTCTCATAGTTTCATCAAACGATAAAGCATTATCCCCAAAAGCAAGCCAATCAACCATCCGGCCGCGAATCGTCAGTACCAGAAAGTGTATATTCTACAAGCGATGGGATGGTCCCGTTGGTAGCGTTCCTGGCTTCGGTCCGCAGAAGCGTAGGATCGTTCCTCGCGCTCAGTGCTTTTTTTTAAATTATTATCACTATTAATTCTTGTTTGATTAGTTATTTTTATTAAGTTATCATTATTATTTTTATTAGTTATCTTTTAGTGATGAAAGATTTATCGCACACTCCGACCGCTTATTTGATTAGTTTGTACGTTAATTTGAATGTAATAATAAATCTACATTACAACTTATGTATCTTTTAAAAAATTGTTTGCGCTTTACTCACACCCGTCTCTATGCCAAATAAATTGTCATTCATAAAAGTAAGCGCCCTGTCATTTTGGTCAACCGGTTGTACAAGACAGTTGAGTCAACGTAAAAGTTCAACGGTTGAATTTGGACAGCTGCTCAACTGTTCATCTTTGAAAGTCGACCATCCTGCGTTTTCTGTGGATGGTTGACTCGATGGTTAACGCGGCGGTTGATTGGATGGTTGACTCGACGCAATATATTTAATGATTAATCAAATTATACTGTCTTGATAATTAAATTGATGATTTGCGGAGAATTGAGTCATCAAACACTGGGGGGGGGGGATATCCGCAGCAGATTGTGCGACGGAGTGAGACAACCATCCAGCGAAAACAAAATGGCCACGGTTAAACAACCGTTGAATCAACCATTAGGATTTTTTTTACGGTCGACTTTATAGTTGTAAAGCTGTTCAAATTCAACCGTTGATTATTTCGGTTGACTTTGCAGTTGCCAAAATTGCTAGCGCGGAAATATATTTATAGTCGTATTATTATATTCATTCTCGTAAGTTACGATTCGCGGCCGGATGGATGTGGCTTGTTTTTGGGGATAATGCTTTATCGCTTGATAATAGTATATGAGAATGAATATAATAATGCGAATATAAATATATTTTCGCTCAGTTTTTATGAATTACAATTTATTTCGCATAGGGACGGGTGTGAGTAAAGCGCAAATAATTCTTTAGACGATAAATAAGTTGTAATTTAGATTTATTATTAAATTAAAATTAACGTACAAACTAATCAAATAAGCGGTCGGAGTGCGCGATAAATTTTTCGACACTAAAAGGTAACTAATTAAAATAATAATGATAACTAATAAAAATAACTAATCAAATAAGAATTAATGGTAATCAGAATTTTTAAAAAAGCACTGAGCGCGGGGAATGATCCCGCGCCCCTGCGGACCGAAGCCAGGAACGCTACCAACGGGACCATCTCATCGCTTGTAGAATATGCACTTTCTGGTACTGACGATTCGCGGCCAGATGAATGATTCGCTTGTTTTTGGGGATAATGCTTTATCGCTTGATGAAAGTATGAGAATTAATATAATAATACGAATATAAATATATTTCCGCTTACTTTTATGAATTATAATTTATTTGGCATAAGGATGGGTGTGAGTAGAGTGTAAACAATTTTTTAGAAGACAAATAAGTTGTAATTTGGATTTATTGTTATATTTAAATGAACGTATAAACTAAAAAAAAAGCGATCAGGGTGCCCGATACATTTTTTTGTATACATTGATAACGCAGAGAATCAAGAGCTAAATAAGCATTGAAATCGTCTAAAAGCCTCGCGCGTTCCGTCGAGTGACGTCACGCGCGAGTCGTGCTCAGATTGCTTTTTCCCTCGAAGCCTTCATTTCGGCTTGGCCGCACATGAACGAGCTCGGCGTCCATGTGTTGGTGTAGCTGCCGAAGGCGCGGTCGGGAAACTTCGGCGCGCTCGGCTCTTTCCGAAGATGTCCGAGCGTCGCTCGCTCACGAACACGCGCTACTATGATTGTGTGATGGGCGCGTAAGAGGCTAGAGGGGGGGTAACTTTTGCGCGCGATCTGGCTATATATCATTTTGCATCTCCCTCGCACGCAGCCTACTTCTCAAGTATCATGCTGCCTTATGCACAGTTCACTTCTCATTATTTACTTGTTCCGTCTCTGTCACACGCAGCTCACTTCTCGACGTCTTAGCAATAGTGGCGCCATCCCGGTATGACCACATTTTTGTAGCCACTTTTTTCAAGTCTCTCCATAAGAGATCGGACTCCTCCCACTCTAGCCTCCCTGCAAGCGACGCTCGGACATCTTCGGAAAGAACCGAGCGCGCCGAAGTTTCCCGACCGCTCCTTCGGCAGCTACACCAATCCATGGACGCCTAGCTCGTTCATGTGTGGCCAAGCCGAAACGAAGGCTTCAAGGGAAAAAGCAATGTGAGCACCACTTGCGCGTGACGTCACCCGACGGAACGCGCGTGGCTTTTAGATGATTTCGATGCTTATTTAGCTCTTGATTCTCTGCGTTATCAATGTATACAGAAAAATGTATCGCGCACCCTGATCGCTTATTTTTTTTAGTTTATACGTTAATTTAAATATAATCATGAATCCATATTACAACTTATTTATCTTCTAAAAAAGTGTTTACGCTTCACTCACACCCGTCCTTATGCCAAATAAATTATAATTAATAAAAGTAAGCGGAAATATATTTATATTCGTATTATTATATTAACTCTCATAGTTTCATCAAGCGATAAAGCATTATCCCCAAAAGCAAGCCAATCAACCATCCGGCCGCGAATCGTCAGTACCAGAAAGTGCATATTCTACAAGCGATGGGATGGTCCCGTTGGTAGCGTTCCTGGCTTCGGTCCGCAGGGGCGCAGGATCGTTCCCCTCGTTCAGTGCTTTTTTTTTAAATTATTATTACTATTAATTCTTGTTTGATTAGTTATTTTTATTAGTTATCATTATTATTTTTATTAGTTATCTTTTAGTGCCGCAAAATTTATCGCACACTCCGACCGCTTATTTTATTAGTTTGTACGTTAATTTGGATGTAATAATAAATCTAAATTACAACTTATGTATCTTCTAAAAAATTGTTTGCACTTTACTCACACCCGTCTCTATGCCAAATAAATTGTAATTCATAAAAGTAAGCAGAAATATATTTATAGTCGTATTATTATATTCATTCTCGTAAGTTACGATTCGCGGCCGGATGGATGTAGCTGGTTTTTGGGGATAATGCTTTATCGCTTGATGATAGTATATGAGAATGAATATAATAATGCGAATATCAATATATTTCCGCTTACTTTTATGAATTACAATTTATTTCGCATAGGGACGGGTGTGGGTAAAGCGCAAACAATTTTTTAGACGATAAATAAGTTGTAATTTATATTTATTATTACATTAAAATTAACGTACAAACTAATCAAATAAGCGGTCGGAGTGCGCGATACATTTTTCGACACTAAAAGATAACTAATTAAAATAATAAAGATAACTAATAAAAATACCTAATCAAATAAGAATTAATGGTAATCAGAATTAAAAAAAAAAAGCACTGAGCGCGGGGAACGATGCCGCCCCCCTGCGGACCGAAGCCAGGAACGCTAGGAACGGGACCATCCCATCGCTTGTAGAATATGCACTTTCTGGTACTGACGATTCGCGGCCAGATGAATGATTCGCTTGTTTTTGGGGATAATGCTTTATCGCTTGATGAAAGTATGAGAATCAATATAATAATACGAATATAAATATATTTCTGCTTACTTTTATGAATTATAATTTATTTGGCATAAGGATGGGTGTGAGTAGAGTGTAAACAATTTTTTAGAAGACAAATAAGTTGTAATTTGGATTTATTGTTATATTTAAATTAACGTATAAACTACAAAAATAAGCGATCAGGGTGCCCGATACTTTTTTGTATACATTGATAACGCAGGGAATCAAGAGCTAAATAAGCATTGAAATCATCTAAAAGCCTCGCGCGTTCCGTCGGGTGACGTCACGCGCGAGTCGTGCTCAGATTGCTTTTTCCCTCGAAGCCTTCGTTTCGGCTTGGCCGCACATGAACGAGCTCGGCGTCCATGTGTGATGTAGCTGCCGAAGGCGCGGTCGGGAAACTTCGGCGCGCTCGGCTCTTTCCGAAGATGTCCGAGCGTCGCTCGCTCACGAACGCGCGCTACATGGAGGCTAGAGTGGGAGGAGGCCGATCTGTGCATTTCAAAGTGGCTACAAAAATGTGGTCAGACCGGGATGGCGCCACTATCTCTAAAACCTCGAGCACGAAGCTGAGTATCGATGTCGTGTAAGAGAGATGGAAGAAGATCGAATACGCATCCCAGCAAGCAGTGCAGCGAGATCGCGCGTAAAAGTTACCCCCTCTCTGGTCTCTTACGCGCCCATCACACAATCATAGTAGCGCGTGTCCGTGAGCGAGCGACGCTCGGACATCTTCGGAAAGAGCCGAGCGCGCCGAAGTTTCCCGACCGCTCCTTCGGCAGCTACACCAACACATGGACGCCGAGCTCGTTCATGTGCGGCCAAGCCGAAACGAAGGCTTCAAGGGAAAAAGCAATGTGAGCACGACTCGCGCGTGACGTCACCCGACGGAACGCGCGAGGCTTTTAGATGATTTCGATGCTTATTTAGTTCTTGATTCTCTGCGTTATCAATGTATACAAAAAAATGTATCGCGCACCCTGATTGCTTATTTTTTTTAGTTTATACGTTAATTTAAATATAATTATGAATCCAAATTACACTTTATTTATCTTTTAAAAAATTGTTTACGCTTTACTCACACCCGTCCTTATGCCAAATAAATTATAATTAATAAAAGTAAGCGGAAATATATTTATATTCGTATTATTCTATTAATTCTCATAGTTTTATCAAACGATAAAGCATTATCCCCAAAAGCAAGCCAATCAACCATCCGGCCGCGAATCGTCAGTACCAGAAAGTGTATATTCTACAAGCGATGGGATGGTCCCGTTGGTAGCGTTCCTGGCTTCGGTCCGCAGAAGCGTAGGATCGTTCCTCGCGCTCAGTGCTTTTTTTTTAAATTATTATCACTATTAATTCTTGTTTGATTAGTTATTTTTATTAAGTTATCATTATTATTTTTATTAGTTATCTTTTAGTGCCGAAAAATTTATCGCACACTCCGACCGCTTATTTGATTAGTTTGTACGTTAATTTGAATGTAATAATAAATCTACATTACAACTTATGTATCTTTTAAAAAATTGTTTGCGCTTTACTCACACCCGTCTCTATGCCAAATAAATTGTAATTCATAAAAGTAAGCGTCCTGTCATTTTGGTCAACCGGTTGTACAAGACAGTTGAGTCAACGTAAAAGTTCAACGGTTGAATTTGGACAGCTTCTCAACTGTTCATCTTTGAAAGTCGACCATCCTGTGTTTTCTGTGGATGGTTGACTCGATGGTTAACTCGGCGGTTGATTGGATGGTTGACTCGACGCGATATATTTAATGATTAATCAAATTATACTGTCTTGATAATTAAATTAATGATTTGCGGAGAATTGAGTCATCAAACACTGGGGGGGGGGGGGGGGGGGGGATATCCGCAGCAGATTGTGCGACGGAGTGAGACAACCATCCAGCGAAAACAAAATGGCCGCGGTTAAACAACCGTTGAATCAACCATTAGGATTTTTTTTACGGTCGACTTTATAGTTGTAAAACTGTCCAAATTCAACCGTTAATTTTTTCGGTTGACTTTGCAGTTGCCAAAATTGCTAGCGCGGAAATATATTTATATTCGTATTATTATATTCATTCTCGTAAGTTACGATTCGCGGCCGGATGGATGTGGCTTGTTTTTGGGGATAATGCTTTATCGCTTGACGATAGTATATGAGAATGAATATAATAATGCGAATATAAATATATTTTCGCTTACTTTTTATGAATTACAATTTATTTCGCATAGGGACGGGTGTGAGTAAAGCGCAAACAATTTTTTAGACGATAAATAAGTTGTAATTTAGATTTATTATTAAATTAAAATTAACGTACAAACTAATCAAATAAGCGGTCGGAGTGCGCGATAAATTTTTCGACACTAAAAGATAACTAATTAAAATAATAATGATAACTAATAAAAATAACTAATCAAATAAGAATTAATGGTAATCAGAATTTAAAAAAAAAGCACTGAGCGCGGGGAACGATCCCGCGCCCCTGCGGACCGAAGTCAGGAACGCTGCCAACGGGACCATCTCATCTCTTGTAGAATACGCACTTTTTGGTACTGACGATTCGCGGCCAGATGAATGATTCGCTTGTTTTTGGGGATAATGCTTTATCGCTTGATGAAAGTATGAGAATTAATATAATAATACGAATATAAATATATTTCCGCTTACTTTTATGAATTATAATTTATTTGGCATAAGGATGGGTGTGAGTAGAGTGTAAACAATTTTTTAGAAGACAAATAAGTTGCAATTTGGATTCATTATTATATTTAAATTAACGTATAAACTAAAAAAATCAGCGATGAGGGTGCGCGATACATTTTTTTGTATACATTGATAACGCAGAGAATCAAGAGCTAAATAAGCATCGAAATCATCTAAAAGCCTCGCGCGTGACGTCGGGTGACGTCACGCGCGAGTCGTGCTCACATTGCTTTTTCTCTTGAAGCCTTCGTTTCGGCTTGGCCGCAAATGAACGAGCTAGGCGTCCATGGATTGGTGTAGCTGCCGAAGGAGCGGTCGGGAAACTTCGGCGCGCTCGGCTCTTTCCGAAGATGTCCGAGCGTCGCTCGCTCACGGACACGCGCTACTATGATTGCGTGATGGGCGCGTAAGAGACCAGAGAGGGGGTAACTTTTGCGCGCGATCTCGCTGCACTGCTTGCTGGGATGCGTATTCGATCCTCTTCCATTTCTCTTACACGACATCGATACTCAGCTTCCTGCTCGAGGTCTTAGAGATAGTGTCGCCATCCCGGTCTGACCACATTTTTGTAGCCACTTTGAAATGCACAGATCGGCCTCCTCCCACTCTAGCCTCCATGCATACAGGTCTGACAACGGCGGTAGTGGAGGTAGGCACCCTTAGCGGTTCTATTTTTCATTCCGATTTCTGCCGCTTGGTGCGTGACGGCAAGGGGAAGCAGTGGTGCGACGAAGAGAGAAATAGCTCTTCTGTCCTTTACCCTTCTGAACGCAACGCATGCGCCGTTTGCCCTGACTTAGGTCGTGTTCGTTGGGTCTCATCATTTTGATACGAACAAGTGCGCAGGCGCATAATAATGCGCAACGCGCAACTTCGCAATGAAACGAGGCATGCGCAAAACGAATGACTCGTTTCATTGCACAATTGCGCGTTGCGCATCATTATGCGCATGCGCACTTGTTCGTATCAAAATGATGAGACCCAACGAACACGACCTTAATTTACCGTACTGTCGTGTAAACTGCATAATATACGAAACCAATAAAAAAAATGTGTTGATTAAAAAAAAGATGACTACTTTCATCTAAAAAAAACTGAAAACTTTTAAATCTAGCTTGATGGGGGATAGAATGTTTTGAGTAAACCAAATTTTTTTTGCGGAAAATGATTTTTTTTTGGAGTTCTGGTTGCCCCCGCAAGAGTTCTGAACTACAGAACTATGTGAGAGGCAACCAGAACGGATTTTCTTATTTTTCATTCGACTGAGCAGTTGATGGATGGCGCGATGGAATGCTTTGAGTGGACCGAAATTTTTTGTTGCAAAAATGATTTCTTTTTTGGAGTTCTGGTTGCCCCCGCAAGAGTTCTGTTGAATGTCTTTACAACTTTTTCTCATCAGACGAATATTTACAACGGTAAACTCGACTGAATTTTATGATGTTGCCCCCCGCCCTGAACAAAAAAAATCGTTACTAACAGCCGAAATATCAAGAAAAAGTACATAGGTTTCCAGAACTATGTGAAAGGCAACCAGAACTGATTTTTCCCCATCGACTGAGCAGTAGATTGATGACGCGATGGAATACTTCGACTGAAACCAAATTTATTTTTCGGAAAAATGATTTTTTTTTTGGAGTTCTGGTTGCCCCCGCAAGAGTTCTGAACTACAGAACTATGTGAGAGGCAACCAGAACGGATTTTCTCATTTTTCATTCGACTGAGCAGTTGATGGATGGCGCGATGGAATGCTTTGAGTGGACCGAAATTTTTTGTTGCAAAAATGATTTCTTTTTTGGAGTTCTGGTTGCCCCCGCAAGAGTTCTGTTGAATGTCTTTACAACTTTTTCTCATCAGACGAATATTTACAACGGTAAACTCGACTAAATTTTATGATGTTGGCCCCCCCCCCCCCGCCCTGAACAAAAAAAATCGTTACTAACAGCCGAAATATGAATAAAACGTACATAGAACTCCAGAACTATGTGAGAGGCAACCAGAACTGATTTTCTTTTTTTCCCTGACTGAGCAGTAGATTCATGGAGGCTAGAGTGGGAGGAGGCCGATCTGTGCATTTCAAAGTGGCTACAAAAATGTGGTCAGACCGAGATGGCGCCACTATCTCTAAAACCTCGAGCACGAAGCTGAGTATCGATGTCGTGTAAGAGAGATGGAAGAGGATCGAATACGCATCCCAGCAAGCAGTGCAGCGAGATCGCGCCCAAAAGTTACCCCCTCTATGGTCTCTTACGCGCCCATCACACAATCATAGTAGCGCGTGTCCATGAGCGAGCGACGCTCGGACATCTTCGGAAAGAATCGAGCGCGCCGAAGTTTCCCGACCGCTCCTTCGGCAGCTACACCAATCCATGGACGCCTAGCTCGTTCATGTGTGGCCAAGCCGAAACGAAGGCTTCAAGGGAAAAAGCAATGTGAGCACCACTTGCGCGTGACGTCACCCGACGGAACGCGCGAGGCTTTTAGATGATGTCGATGCTTATTTAGCTCTTGATTCTCTGCCTTATCAATGTATACAGAAAAATGTATCGCGCACCCTGATCGCTTATTTTTTTAGTTTATACATTAATTTAAATATAATAATTAATCCAAATTACAACTTATTTATCTTCTAAAAAATTGTTTACGCTTTACTCACACCCTTCCTTATGCCAATAAAATTATAATTCATAAAAGTAAGCGGAAATATATTTATATTCGTATTATTATATTAATTCTCATACTTTCATCAAGCGATAAAGCATTATCCCCAAATACAAGCCAATCACCCATCCGGCCGCGAATCGTAACTTACGAGAATGAATATAATAATACGACTATAAATATATTTCCGCTTACTTTTATGAATTACAATTTATTTGGCATAGAGACGGGTGTGAGTAAAGCGTAAACAATTTTTGAGAAGATAAATAAGTTGCAATTTGGATTCATTATTATATTTAAATTAACGTATAAACTAAAAAAATAAGCAATCAGGGTGCGCGATACATTTTTTTGTATACATTGATAACGCAGAGAATCAAGAGCTAAATAAGCATCGAAATCATCTAAAAGCCTCGCGCGTTCCGTCGGGTGACGTCACGCGCGAGTCGTGCTCACATTGCTTTTTCCCTTGAAGCCTTCGTTTCGGCTTGGCCGCACATGAACGAGCTCGGCGTCCATGTGTTGGTGTAGCTGCCGAAGGAGCGGTCGGGAAACTTCGGCGCGCTCAGCTCTTTCCGAAGATGTCCGAGCGTCGCTCGCTCACGGACACGCGCTACTATGATTGCGATGGGCGCGTAAGAGACCAGAGAGGGGGTAACTTTTGCGCGCGATCTCGCTGCACTGCTTGCTGGGATGCGTATTCGATCCTCTTCCATCTCTCTTACACGACATCGATACTCAGCTTCGTGCTCGAGGTTTTAGAGATAGTTGCGCCATCCCGGTCTGACCACATTTTTGTAGCTACTTTGAAATGTACAGATCGGCCTCCTATGCACAGATCGGCCTCCTCCCACTCTAGCCTCCATGCAAGATACATTGATCGGATTATTGAAAAATATGGTTTTTTTTCGCAAAATGGCATCATTTTGAATAAACATTTCGTTTTTTTCGCCAAACAGTCAGCCTCGATTGTTCATCGAAATGTCGTTGATGAATCGTAAAAATTGTGTGTACTTTGCATAATTTATCTAAGAAGCTACGGTGAAAATTTCAGGTCAACCAGATGTTAACTGCCCGATTTATACTTTCTCCTGATTCCGGAGACGTGCATTCGAGAAAAACGCGTTTAAAGTTTCAAAACGGTTTATCTACATGAAATTTTCCAAATAGGGGCTTGCTTGTTTACCTTAACACGGCTGTGCCAGGACCATAAAGCATTCTTTTCAGATTCAAATCATGGTCATGTTTTTATTTTTCTGTATTTTTGGGTGTTTTTTTTAATCTCTCAATATGTACCTTTGTGTTTAAAAAATGCGGTTTTTTTTTTCATCAACCGTACCCCAGAAAAAAAGTTCCGAATTTGGTCATTTTTTTCGGCCTCTAGCTACATGTAGCTCCTTAACTACAGATTTTTCATTGAAACATTCGTCAACCGCTTTTTTTACCTATACCATATTAATCCTCGAATTCTCTCGAACGCGTTACGCTTTTCGTTCCTAAATTCATCGAATCGCGAAATAGAAATAAAACTGGTTGAGAGAACGGCCGAGAGGCCTTGCCATAAGAAACCAAGCCAAATCTCCCGGGCAGTGATCTAATAAGGTGCTCCTACGATCTTCATGAGATCGTCTACATAAAATGCGTTTTCGTTTGCATGGATACGAGGAACAGCTGATTAATCCGCGGTGGATATTGATATAAATCAAACTACGTGGGCGGAACGAAAGGGCGTATCCACACATTTTTTGTCCATAGAATTGATCCTATCTTCCGAACCACGTGATGGCCCCCAAGGAGCGTGGCGCGTACAACGCGGGCGCTACCCAACGAAAGCATCGTCGTTCCGACGTTGACCGACCGTAGAACGCTCGTCGAACGCGTGACGTCTCCCCCGCGCGCACTTTCCCTTTTTTTTACGTGCCCCATGAGCCAGCCAGACTTCGCGTGGCGAGCCCAACGTTAGCCACGCGCGCGTCTGTTCACGAGGCCTGCGTAATGTAAATGAAGATTGTATATCTGTATACACGCATTAGCCACTCGTAGAACGCAATATAGTTGAGCTAAGCATGTATGTATATAGTTTTTGAGGATCGCGTAAAGCGATGTGAGCAACGGAGAGTATAGTGGGGGAGTGGCGGCAACGTCGGGGGCTAAAAAAGACTTCATGATGATGTGGCTTTTGCCGCTGCGATTGTATTGCCGAACGACTCCGTGATTTATTCTCCCGTCAGTTTCCACAACTTCGAAAACTCGCGGTATTTCATTTTTTATTTTTCTATTTTTCTTCATTCCGAGAAAAGTTCGCACAACTCGATCATCTCGTTTGTCGCTTTTCCCGCAGAGCTTCGGAGTCAACGATCTCTGCGTTTGCTTTATTCGGTGTATGTAACATTCGTCGGGAAAGATGTTCGGCCTGACGATTCTTACGACCCTCCTCGTCGGCGGGCTCGCCGTCATCGGAGCTATACCGAAACCGGAAGATGAAGCCAAACACAGGATACTGGACAAGGTTTGCCTTTCTTCCTTCTTTTCTTCCTTTTTGCTCAGTAATTATCGACATTCGGTCATGTTTTTCTCGCTGAATAATCCGTTCAAATTGACCAGCACGAATAGTACGTTGTTCTAACCTCACTTTTACCTGGATTTTTTTTTTCAAACGAAAAGAAAGTTTGCCTATCTCTTCTGGATATCCGGTCGTTTTTACGTCTCTTCGCATCGATTTGTCCATATTGCCGATCACGAATAAAAGTTTTTTACAAGCTTTTATTTAACTTGAGTTTCTGTGAAATGCAAAACGGAAAATCGATATTTTGCCCACTTTGTGATTAGTTACAGCTCTGAAATTTTGCAAACATGCACCTAAAGGAAAAGCGCATGGTTCACTTTGAAAAAAAATTATATATATATACATAAAATTTTCAATTTTTCATGTAAAGTTAGCGATATCTAATCATCCATACAAAATCTTACTAACCATACAAACAAATTTGTAGCCGACTGTGTTTGTATCTGAAAAGTTTATATGCAGCAATTAGTCGTAAGTTCAATCCCAATTACAGTCTTTGTTATTTTTTACAAGCATTCCATGTTCCTAACGTACAAACTCGTAAACTAGTAAACTACTGGTAACAAACTAGTGAAATCAATTAAAGACTAAAAAGTAAAAAGTAATTTTACCAAGTCACTCATATGTGACTGTGAATAAAAGCTTGAGGTGCTCAAAATTTAGACTTATCTTTAATTTACATAAATCCATTAACATACCAACTGTATTTAATTTACCGTAAAGCAACCTTAGATTTCTTAAATAAAAATCCTGAAACAAAGTACAAACGTGTGATAATAATTTTTGTAATTACTATTGTGCCAAATTAAATAAGATTAATGAAACTGGATTGATCAAATTTATTGAACATTTAAAAAGTTGAGTGCCCCGAGCTTTTATTTATAGTCACATATAGGCAGGGTTGCAAATGCATTACTTTTTGTAATGCATTAGCGTTTTCATTAATCATTACTTTACATTTTGTAATAAAAACATTTTATTTCCCATTACATTACATTCGGTAATGTAACAAATTTCCATTACACATTACATTACACTTGGTAATGTAAAAAAAATCATTACATTCCAACTTCCAATACATTGCAATTACATTACAAATTCCAATATAATGAGTAATGGAAATTTTTTACAATACACAATATAATGTAATGAGAAATGAACATTTTTTACATTACAAAATCCAATGTAATGAGTATGGAAATTGTTTACATTACAAAATATAATGTAATGAGTAATGGAATTTTTTTACGTTACCGACTGCTATGTAATGGGTAATGAAATATTTTTTAATTATCTATTGAAAAAGTAATGAATAATGCATTACTTTTTCATTACAAATTTCGCACCCCAGCATATAGGTGAAAAAAAATTCTTTTCTACTTTTTAGTATATTTAACAAAAGGTTGTTTTTTTAAATATTTTTTTTACATTCTAACCTCTCTTCCATCTTTCACTGTCATTCGCCTTGTACATATCGCCCATTCTGCTCATTAACACATTATCATCGTCCCTACGTGCCAACCGCCGCCAACGACCTCATTTCCGCACTGACGTTTCGCGAATTCTCGTTCCAGGATTTGAGCGAGCAGGAGCACTTCATAAACTCCGACCACAATCCGCAATACGATCACGAAGCGTTCCTCGGCGAGGACGCCAAGACGTTCGATCAGCTGACGCCGGAGGAGAGCACTCGAAGGCTGGCCATGATCGTCGACAAAATAGACAAGGACAACGACAGTTTCGTCACTCAGGAGGAGCTCAAGAATTGGATCCGATACACTCAGCAAAGGTACATCAGGGACGACATAGATCGTCAATGGAAGTCTTACAATGCGGACGACGAGGACAAAGTACTCTGGTCCAAGTACAAATCGATGATGTACGGATTCATGGATAACAACGAGACGGAGGACTCGGAGAAGCCCCAGGACGAAACTTTTTCCTACGCCACTATGCTGAAACGCGATCGTAGAAGATGGTCCGTAGCGGACAAGGACGGAGACGACGCTCTGACCAAGGAAGAATTCGCCGCGTTTCTTCATCCCGAGGAAACCGAACACATGAGGGACGTCGTCGTGCTGGAAACCATGGAGGACATCGACAAGGACGCGGACGGAAAAATATCGCTGGAAGAATATATAGGTACGATATTCGCGATTGTCTTTCCTCAATTTCTTGTCATCGTTTGTTGTGCTTCGAAAAGTCTTGGAGTAATTTCCCAACTTTACAAATGGATCACAATGCCGTGGGATGCGAACAGTTCACAACGATTAAGGCAGTCCTATCGCAGGTTTCAATCCATAGGATTTTCATAATTTTTTTTTTGAGCTTCACTAAATATGTTAATAATCGTCTCTGTAAAATTTCAGGGTCGTTTATCCACCTTATTACAGAGAAAAGAAATATTAAAATTGCGTATTTTTGTGAAGGAGTTCCGAGACGACATACAAAAACCCAATTTCCGGTCGCTACAAAAGTTTATATAATAGTGGGAATCCGTCAGATTCTTAAAAATAATCAGATTTACATACTTAACACTTGTAGCAATCCAGTGCTCTCAGAAAAAATTACGCTTGTTGACCTAATTTTTATGTAATATCAAGTTCAATTTGAACTTCCGGTATTGGATTTATTACCACTTGCTACGATAAAGAGACGTGACAGCAAGGCAACAGCTGACTATAGTCCGAACCTCATGTCACTCATTCGAATTTCCACACATATTTCATTTTTAACCGACATATTTTGCCGACACAAATTTTCCACGCTTTTTACCAGTCGTGACCCGAATACAATGCTTTATATTTCCCGCACCTGACATTCTTTTGACAGATCGACGTTGAAAAGCATGGATGTTAAACTCGCCTGGTTCAGTACAAAGAGACGGAGATAGAACCAATATTGCCAAATATCAAACTTAGAAATACTGCGCGAATCGTTGGAATGACTATTTTTTCATTTTTCTAATTAAGGGGCTATACCATTGTGAACGCTGAACATTTGGGTGATTTTGCGGGATTCTTTTTTAAGAAAAGTACTCAATTAAATGTTTCGGAAAATTAAGAATATATTTCGCTATATTTGACCTACATTACATAATTTTTTCATAGAAAAATGTTCAGATCCAAGCGACTTATGCGCTGCCTTCGGAGACACAAAAAAGTTCCTCCACTCCTGATATTATTCCAGCCGATTGAGTAGCTGAAACCGAAAAAGGAGAAAATGTCGTTAAACTGGAAGGTATTTCCTGTACAATGACGTAAGATTTTCAAAAAATATCAAATTCTAACAAAATGGCGTAGTTATGAAAAAAAGTCTGCTTTCTTGCCTATAAAATGGTCGTTCTTTCAATGCCAAATCGTCAATTTGCATCCAATCAAAAATATCTACGTCATTGTAGAGTCAATATATTCAAGAGTGCTCAGTTCAAATTTCAAGTCAATCGTATAATTGCTCTTTGAGTTACAATGTCAGCAAATTTAAAAAATGTAATTTCGAGAAAAACGCGTTTCAAGATTCAACTATCGATTTTTGCAAGATGAAATGATTAGAGATACGGCCTTGAAATGTTTACAGGATATTCTTGAAAGTATAAACTGTCGAAAAAGGCAAAAAAAATCGATTTTTTGAGTGTCACACTGGTATAGCCCCTTAAATGTGAACATTCATTAAACAGTTTACACATGAAAAAATTAGTTAAACATTTTTTTTGCATATGTTAAAAATATAAATTATAAAAATCTCAAGTATGATCAGTGGTATGACTAGTGTAAAGCGATAGGATTACCTTAAGGGATAACACCACTGTAAACGTCTAAAATTGATCGATTTTTCGCGATTTTTTTTGGGTGGAAGGACAGAATAATGATATTCAAGGATGTTATTAGGCATATCTTAGAGTGAACAAAAAAAAAATTGTATAAAAAAATTATACAAAATGGTGACGCTGGAGCCATTCTCGCGAGGCATGTTGAATTTGCATGCTCTGTGGCATGCAGTATAACTGACGCAAATTTGAATTTAGAAGAAAATTAAACAATTTCTATTCATTTACATGAGTATAGCTAGAGAAATACGTAGGGGATTTTTGAAATATGAATTTTTGTGTAATTGGCAAGCATTTAAAGTAAGAACTCAATTTTCGACAGAAGAAAAGGAAAATCAGTTCTTTTACTGTAAAAGTTTATTACTACAAAAACTTATTTTGCTGTAAAAGTTATTCACATATAATACAAATAATGTTATAATTAACTCATGGAAAATTCCGTACGTATTTTTCGAAATGTTATTTTAAATATGTGCTCAAAGTTCGGAGTGAATAGAACAAAAAATGTTGAATTATGCTGCGTGCCGTTTTGAAACATTGTGTTCCGAGAAAAACGTTTCACAGGTACCGAACCTTCCCCCCCTTATTCTAGATGGTTCGATGCATCTCTAGAGCCAATGAAAAAAAACTCCATTTTTTGAAAATTCTGCAGTGGCGTTACCCCTTAAACTATTCAAAAAATCGAACAAATGAGTATTAACGAACTTGAAAAAATTACAGGCGATATGTACCCCGGCGGAAGCGAGGACGAGGAGCCGGACTGGGTGAAAAACGAGAAGGAACACTTCTCGTCCTACAGAGACAAGAACAAGGATGGTTTCATGGACACGGATGAGGTAATAATTGTCACTTCGCCTATTCGCTCGGCTCTCTCCATTCTTCTGATCACGCAGTTCTCTTACTCTATCGTTTTCGCGATTGATCGAACAGGTGAAAAACTGGATAATACCACCCGATTTCGATCACGCCGAAGCCGAGGCTCGCCACTTGATTTACGAAGCGGACGGTGACGCCGATCAAAAACTCACCAAGGACGAGATTCTCGAGAAATACGACATTTTCGTTGGTTCTCAGGCGACAGATTTTGGCGAAGCCCTCGCGAGGCACGACGAATTTTAAGGCAAAATGTCTATTTTTTTACGAGCTTTGCTTACAACTCATAAAAATGTATACATACATCTATATATACATACACAGACACATATACATAATATATATATATATATATATTTATACCTTAAGGGGAAGGCGTAAATACCTTGCATCTGTCTGTATTTCTCGCGATAATGAAACGTCGCTCTCTGCCATTTATGATCAAACGTTGCGGGTTCGCCCGCCTTTTCATTGAAGTTCTCGCGTTCCCGCGAGCCTAGACGTACTTTCTAATGTCCAAATGCTAATATTTATCGACCCTTCGTGTTCACGTAAATAATCGCGTTTGCGACCGACTCTCTATAAATCTAGGTAGCCCTTTCTGAAAGGACACGTACGACAATTTTTACAAAATGTATTTCCATACGAATAAATATTCATATATATATATTTTAACGAAAGAGGAAGCATGATTCATTGTTCGTTTTTTTCAGGGCGGATTTTCCCTTTTTTTCGAAGTTCTACTCAAATTTTCGTCAGAATTTTCAAAAAATGCGTGTTTTTTTGGAAGCGGTTGGTGAAAAGAAATGCCCTTTTTTAACACTAGGGTACATATGTTCAGGGCCTTTAAAAAAATCACCAAAAATACAGAAAAACTGAATTTTGTTTCGCGACGCTTGGCGGTGGACACTACAGCTGCAACGGTTCATGTGAAATCTAAAAATTTCAGTTATTCGAGTTAACAATAAATACGAGACGTTGACTATCGTCGATGTTTACAATCACTTTTTTTTTATAACGTGGCATACTCGAGCATACACAATCCATGAAAAACGTCCTCATTTTACAAGTTTTTATTTAACTTGGCTTTCTGTGAGATGCAAAACGGAAAATCGATATTTCACCCACTTCCAGACTACTTAGAGCTCTGAAATTTTGCAAACACGTATAAAAGGTGGCAATGCATGATTTAACTTGAGGGGATATACCAGTGTGAGCGCTGAAAATTTGGGAGATTTTCGGGCATTTTTTTGAAGAAAAGTACTCAATTAAATGTTTCGGAAAAGTACGAATATATTTGGCTATATTTGACCTATATTACATAATTTTTTCATAGAAAAATATTGAGATCCAAGCGACTTATGCGCTGCCTTCGGAGGCGCCAAAAAAAAAGTTCGTCCACTGCTGACACGATTCCGGCCGATTGAGTAACTGAAACCGAAAAAAGAAAAATTGACGTTAAACTGATGACGAAAAAATGTTTGAACTTTTTTGCAAATCAAAGTCTACGGGAAACTAAACTGCATGCCGATTCGGAAACTCCTGCGGCGATCTTGCTGTACCACTCTACCACAGCTTCGCCATTTTGATGATAAATTAATTAAAAAAATTGATTCGTATATTTAAATATACTATTAAAGTATGCCTAAAGTTTGATAATCGTAGAATAATTATTCCTTGACTTTTAAAATCCTTCAATATTGCTTATTTTGCCCCAGTCCAAATGTATATCCCGTCTTAAAAAATATATATATACACTACCGGCGAAAAGTTTCCGGACAAAAATTCAAAAAAGTTCCGGAACGATTTTTCATGCCATTTCGCCGATAGTTGACATAAATGAATTCAATAAACGGCATTTTGAAGGGGAAGAATACACCTTCATTCCGGTTTTTTTGAAGAAAAAATTATTATTTAACTAGTACCCTTTTCGAAACCGACCATTTTTCGCCTTTTTTGTTCCTTTTCTGGTGGACAAAATTTTTTTAATGCATTTCTGTGACCAGAATCATAAAGGAGGAAGCTCAAGCTTCAATTTTGTTTTTTTTACAGCTTCGTACGATTTAAAAAAAAAGAGATAATTTGAAAAATAACGTGTAACACGAAAACGACAAGGATTCAAAGAAAATCTCAACATAGTAAAAAGTTGAATCGTTTTTCGTTGAGCTTGCTAGAATTTTTTCAGGTTTTAAATCGTACGTTCAATTCCAATTACAGTGTTTATTATTTTTTACAAGCATTCCATGTTCCTAACGTACAAACTCGTAAACTCGTAAACTACTAGTAACAACTAACTAGTAAAATCAATTGAAGACTAAAAAGTCAAAAATAATTTGTATGTGAAAAAAAATATTTAAAAAAACAAGCTTTTATTTAATGTATTAAAAAGTAGAAAATAATTTGTTTACCAAGTCACCTATATGTGACTATAAGTAAAAGCTTAGGGCGCTCAAAATGTAGACATAGAATCTTTAATTTATATGAATCCGTTTACATATCAACTGTATTTAATTTACTGTAAAGCAACCTTAGATTTCTTAAATAAACATCTTGAAACTGAGTACAAACGTGTGATAATAATTTCTCTTATTACTATTGTGCCAAATTGAATACGGTCAAGGCCTTAGGTCACAGTAACGGGTATAACATCATGTGCGAATTTAACAATTTTTTTTTCGTATGAAAAAGTGATTCACTCATAAAATTAATCACACATCCATTTAGTATGAATATAAAGCTGTTAGGAAATATATATATTTTTTTTTCGATGTACAACATGGCGGACTACTAATATTTTCTTTTGTTATCTTTTCTTTAGGCGCTCCGCGGCGTGACATTGAGCATCCACAATTCTTGACTTAGAACAAAAAACGAAAATTCTCGTCAATCTACATTAGAATACCTCGAGAAGTACGTACGGAATTTAAAAAATATTGTTTTATTCAACAGTTGTAAGTATTTGAACTTAAGAAATGAATTTTCAGTGAAAAATTTCGTTATCACTGCTCATAAACTGCTCATAAAATGAAAAGTTTTTGATTAATCAGAAATTCCGTACGTACTTCTCTGCGAAATGCAATTAGGAACATAACTTTTAACGGGTTATAAGCAGTTAGAAGTTTCGAAAAATCGATTTTTTTTATTGCATTTTCGGAATGTACAAATATGTGAGTATGTTCCCTGAAAATTTCAAATCGATCCAGCGAATATTCTCGGAAATACACACATATTTGTAAGGACGCTCGGAGCGCGTCTCCGAGCGTCCGAGAAACTTCAAACGCGTTTTTCTCAAAACGGTGTTTCCAAAGTCGGTTAGCACGATTTCTCAAAAACGGCCCAACCGATCGGTCTGCAATTTTAACACAACCTTGTCAGATATATTCTTCAGGTATTGATCGAAGGAATGAGATTTCCGATAATTATTATTATTATTTTTTCAACTATTTAACGAAAAAAAATTCGGTCGAAAATCGAAATTGTTTCTTTCCGGAGCCACCATTTTGTCAAAAATTAAAGTTTCGACTATTCCTTCGATCAATACCTGGATTCATCTATCCCCTAAAAGAATCTTTTTGGTTTTTTTATTTTAGAAATCGAAACCGGAGATACTTTGCTCACCGCCGGACACTTTTTTTCAGGGACCACCAGGAGACTTCCTACAGGAGTAATGTTAATGAATATTATTGAAAATAAAAAATGCCAATCTAAAGCTAAAAGATGTCACTACACTGCCTAATACTTTTCGTTCTCCCCAAATGAAATCCTTTTGCAAAAAAAGATCGTGAAAAACGACTTTTTTGGCCTTGCAACTGCGTATAACGCCTTAAATTTGAAGTAAATCGAGTGAAAATTGTTGAAGTTATTTGTCACGCCAATTGGAAAAAAGCTGTTTCGAGGAGTTTCGAGTGGTCGGCCATTTTACATTTTTTTAAAATTCCAACAGCTTGATATTCATACAAAATAGATGTATAATTAATTTTATGAGTGAATCACTTTTTCATACTAAAAAAAATTGTTAAAATCGCACACGATTTTATACCCGTTACTGTGGCCTAAGGCTTTGATGAAACTGATTGATCAGATTAATTAAACATTTAAAAAGTTGAGCGCCCCAAACTTTTATTTATAGTCGCATATAGGTGATTTGGTACAAAAAAAATTATTTTCTACTTTTTAGTACATTAAACAAAGGCTTGTTTTTTTAAAATATGTGTACACATATAAATTATTTACGTAACTAATAAAAAATGAAGATGAATTTTAAAAAGTGAGATCGTGAACGATCTTTAAATGTTTCTCATCGTAACCTGTAAATTTGGCAACAAATTGAAAGTTTGAAGTATAGTGCTGCTACCGCTTGCCCGGCCGTTGGAAGTTGTAGCTCATTCACTTTTAGGAATATTTCAATGAAATTTTCAGGCATATGGCTAACAGGTGATTACTATCGAATAAAAATGTTTTTGGAAGATTCAATTTTTTGACCCACCTAGGTAGCTGTCGCCCGTTAAGGGGTTCGTCCACAATAACGGGTATAAAATTATGTGCGCAATCAACAATTTTTTTTTCCTATGCAATTAGGAACATATCTTTTAAATTTGAAGTAAATCAAGTGAAAATTGTTGAAGTTATTTGTCACGTCAATTGGAAAAAAGCTGTTTCGAGAAAAACGCATTTAAAGTTTTAGGTACTCTATGTCCGTGCCAGAGGTGGGCTTACGTTATGGTGGCACACTCGGTGATAAAAAATGTTCTTGCTATTAATCGAATAGTAACTTATTCTCATGATGATAAAGCACCGTTTCAGCGAGAAAAAAATCGATTTTTTGAAAATTCTACCGTGACCTTACCCCTTAACTATACGAAGTTGTACGCTTTTTTTAGAGCCTGTGTCACGAGAAAACACATCGTGATTCCACGAAGAACCGTCCGACATGGAAAATCCACGAAAGTTATCGACACGTGATAAATATCTCGAACCGGTCGGTGTTTTGAAAACTATTCTTATCACTCGAAGATGGTACGACAATATTGTGCAAAGGACCGCGCCCTCAGGAGCCGACTCATCGTTTCGCGAAAATAATCGCCACGCTCATTCCACCGCCGCGACACATCACCCGATGAAGAATCTCGCATTTTTTGGATTGCGTGTGAAGAAATGCCGAGCTACTATCGGGCCAATGAGCGGAGCGACGCGATAATACTTATCGCGCTTTTCCCACCGATATATCGATGAGTCCTGGGCTACTATCAGATAGCCCGAGATATCGTTATAGTGTCATGGATAACGGCTGGCTCAACGAAAATGATGCTCGTGTACTCCATAGTCCTCGTTTTTGGCACGACTCATTTGGTTGCAGGTACGAGTGTATATACGTACAGCCCCGAATGATTAATTATCGCGGGATTGACGATTTTTTATTTTTGTCGCGACTATCCATGCAGGAGCTGGTGAAAGGGACCTCGATAATCCGTACTGTTTGCAATGCACGTTTCTCGGACCCGAGCCAGCTCGGGATGTCAACTGTTCGGAACACGAGACGACACCCTGCGTCGCTCCATTCGTCTACACACGTATTTCGAAATTTTATCTCCCACAACTAATAAGATCGAATTGAACAGCGACATTTTTTCACGAGAGCATCCTTCACAGCTGATGGTACACCACCTAACGTGACGTACATGTGGGCGAACTTGAATCAATCGGAGATATCGTGTCCTATGGATTCAGCACACACGTGCATGAAGTACACCTGGATTTACAACAAAGCAGGTGAGTCACGTACAGTTTGCATTAAACCAGATTTCACTCAGCTTAGAGTGCTATTCTTGCGTTGAACGTCTTTTTTTTTTACGCTTCCTCGCAGTACTCAACATTTCGTACTTTTGTGGAAAAATGATCGAGGACAAAACGACCGCGATACTGTCCGGCTGTTTCAGCCAACAGGTGAGCTTATTCTCATTTCTGCCACTTCCGGATTGGCTAATACGAGAAGTGATGAATCACTAGGAATTATGCCTATTTCATCAGGATTTTCAGTTGCATAAGTAATTGTTACTATTGTGAAATAATTATATATATGAGGCATTCATCGAGCCCGCGACCATTTTTTATTCTACTGATTTTTTTTTGGAAAATTGTACCCTATGAAAGGAATATCCACACCAATTTTTAGATTTTTATCTCTTCTCTTTGAGGAGTTAGAATTTTTAAAAAATGTCGATTTTGGAAGTTTTAGAAACGTTTGAATGCTGGTAACTCCTGAACTAACTGAAATATCAACAAATGTCGATATATAATTTTTTTCCATCTTGAAGCATACTTCCGTTAAAAAATATAAAAAAATTATCCATTATCAATGTCAGGGATTTTTTTGCTTCTAAAGAGAAGGCTTTTTTTTAAAGATTGCCCTTTTTTTTTTTTAATTCTCGAAAATAGAGCGGCCCATTCTATGACTTTTAAGGCTTGTCTCATCGTGGGCCCATTTTTCCTTCCATTTTTTTCTCGAATTAATCATATGACAATTATAAATGTCAAGGTTTTTTTGCTTCTAAAGTGAAGACTATTTTTATTTGAAGATTGCCGTTTTTTATTTTTTTCAAAAAAATTCTCAAAAATAGAGCGGCCCTATGATTTTTAAGGCTAGTCTCATCTTGGGATCATTTTTCCTTCCTTTTTTCTCGAATTAATCATATTTTTTAAGATTTTTTCATTTTAATCTCCAATAATGCTATGAATGATTTTGTGATTTTCAATTCGGCTTCGACAAGCCTGAAACGGTTTATTTTTAACTTGTGCTGAGTTTAGCGGGAAAAAGATATTTTTAACTCAAAATCATTTTTAAAATGAAAAAGATCAGGAAAATAAGAAATGGTCGGGGTTACGGGCTAAGTGAAATGGCGTGGCATGCCTCATATATGGAAATATTTATTTGTTTATAGGTAAACGGACACACAGTGGAAGTTTGCGCTTGTCAATCGAAGGCGGGACGAATTCCTTGCAATTCGTCCAACAAAGCACGACGTTCGATAAAAATGTTAATCATCCTAGCTCTCGTGGCGACTTTTCTTTGTAATATTTTATTGACAAACAATCGTCTACTCGTCTAGAATAATAGTGAATTACATAAGTATTTTGCAATAAACACTTCGAACGGTAATTTTGTGATCGCCCATGGCGGACGGTTTGTTCCTCTGCAATTCACAGTAATTCAAGTGTCCCGTGTTGAATATCGACATGGTTGGAAAACACGAGTCCGGGAAAAATAGTTACAAAATTTCAGTTGCCTCACGAGGAAAGGTCGCGAGGTGTTCCTCCGATTTTGATCAAATTTGGCATGTTTGCAGAATGGGTCAAAATAGGCGATACGGATTTTTTTATATCGGCGGAACTCGATTTTTAAGGGGCGAAACGCACCCTCGAAAATAGGGGTGTTTGGAGATGAGAAGGGTGCGGATAACAAATTTAATATTGTTTATTGCCAAAATGCAATGTTTTCGTCCGTATCTTCGAGAATTTTAATCCGATTGCGATGTACATTTGCGTACATGTAGATAGAAAAGTAGCAAATGTGTGTTTGATAAAATGTATTGTTATCTGCTCCGTTCTCATCTCCAACAATCGTACTCGGAAAATGAAACTTTGTTACATTTGGACACTTTTTCATATATCCTTCCGTTAAAAAATTATCGCTAAAAAACGAAAAACACCTTCATTTTCGAGGATGCGTTCCACCCCTTGAAAATCGGTTTCCTCCAATATAAAAAAATACGTGTCGCCTATTTTCACCCATTCTACAAAGATGTTAAATTTCATCGAAATCCGAGGGGGGCACTTCGCGACCTTTCTGTGTCAGATTTGGGGCAAAAGTGAAGCATTGAAGACTGGTAAAAAAAGTCTAGAAGAATTTTGTTACGCGTCGAAAATTTGACGGTCTGAGAAAATGATTAAAAATGTTTTGAGGTTAGGTTGACCCCACGTATCGTTAATTTCTTTTTGAGAATTCCGTGAGTACTCGTATGCACAATTCTCCTATTTTCTAAGTCTAGTACAATTCGGCCTGTAAACAAATTTACATCCTGACAGTTAAGTTCTAATCTTGAGATGGTTATTTCGCGATTCTAGATCGAAAGATCGGTTTTTTATTAAGGGGTCAGGCCACAGTAACGGATATAAAATCATGTGCGATTCTAACCATTTTTTTCGTATGAAAAAGTGATTCACTTATAAAATTAATTACACATCTATTTAGTACGAATGTCACGCTGTTAGAAAAAATATATATCTTTTTTTTTCGATGTACAAAATGGCCGACTACTAATATTTTCTTTTGTTATCTTTTTTTAGGCGCTCCGCGGCGTGACATTTAGCATCCACAATTTTTTACCTAGAACAAAAAACAAAAATTCTCGTCAATCTACATTAGAATACCTAGAGGAGTATGTACGGAATATAAAAAAATATTGTTTTATTCAAAACTTGTAGGTATTTGAACTTAAGAAATGAATTTTCAGTGAAAAATTTCGTACAAAACTACTCATAAAATGAAAAGTTTTCGATTAATCAGAAATTCCGTACGTACTTCTCTGCGAAATGCAATTAGGAACATAATTTTTAAATTTGAAGTAAATCGAGTGAAAATTGTTGAAGTTATTTGCCACGCTAATTGGAAAAAAGCTGCTTCGAGAAAAACGCATTTGAAGTTTTACATATAACTTTTTTGTTGTTCAACTTGGAAAATGCAACTGACATCCTTTTACCGTTATTCTGCGACGTCAGCTCCGTAAAGTTGCCCCTCTAAGGCACGATTTTCCTCCTCTTCTGTCTTTATCGACGATTTTGCGCTCGAGCGCGCGTCCCTCGCCGCATCCGACAGCGATCTCTCGGGGTAGTCGGTGCGCAGTGCGTCCGCTTCTAAACAAAAATTTGAGCAGTTGGGCCCTATGGTCATGCCCAGAACTTTCATGATGTTCATTATGCTGCTGAGGCCATCGTTGAAAGTGCACGCTGCAATATCGGAAGCTATATCTAAAACGAATTTTCCGCTTGAAGTGGTCTTTGGTGCCAAGTTCCACACAGTAGAATTGAAAGTCTTGTTGCTGTTTTGCGTGAAGCCCCCTAAACAGCGAGTTAGCAGATCGTCGTTTGACAGCTCTTCATAAATTGGTTTTATAGCTTCGAAAACTTCGATATTGAGCGGCTTATTATGGCGGTAAGAAGAAAGAGCATCCATAGCGTTCGCTTTCTGCCACGTACACCACGAGTCGGCACCGGGTGGGCATTTGTCGTGCTGCGGTTTTTCGTCAGTGGAAAGCTTATGATAGAGTATGGCCCAAATTTCCTTCTTCATATCGTCGATACAGTCTGTGTTTCTTCGTATTGCCAATCCGTAATATATGCTTAGTTCATCGATCAATTTTCCCGTCAACTTTCCTTTGCCGCCAAGTCCTTTCGTGTTTTGTTTCAAATTTCGGAGTCGAGTACCCAAACGCTTCTGAACGTGATCGATACATTCTTTTTTTCGAACAGTTAAATTTTCATAAGGCGCTGAATCTATAATACCATTGAAAGTCTTGCTGTCGCCATCTCCAATATAATAGGCATACTTTGTTCCGTGTAATTCTTCGGAGCGTTTGAACATTTGGACAACAGAATCGACCTCCATTTTTCCTGAAGAGCCCTCGTGATTGCTTTGGCATGCTTCTTTGTGCTCTTCATACCACTCCTCGTATTTAGCCGTGCCTTCTTTATTTTTCCAAAATTCGCAAGATTTGCAATATTTTGATTTCACCTCTATATCAATCACCTTACCGGTGAACCAGCCAATTAAAGATGTTATGCCGTATAGGGAGGAAAATCCCCTCTTTCGCCAAGATCCATCGCCTGAAACTGTGATCCCCTCGGTCTGTCCTTTTTCGAGTGACATCGCTTTCTCTTCTGCGGCTGCCCTTTGCATGCTCGTAGTACGCACAGCTTTCGTTGCTATAGCAACTGCTCTGACAAGTTTGTCATAAAAAGAATGGTATATCGGCCGCGGCAATTCCATGAAGGCACAAAACTTTTTCATACCGTGTAAACCTACACCTAATAACCGCATCGCGAGAGTAATTCTGCGATTAATTTCATACCCATTTTTTACATAAGGGCAATTAGGTATTTCAGTTTTTTCACAGTTCTTGCAAGAAATCACGATTTTAAAACCCAAACCGCGTAGGGCCGATTCGGTGATGTTCACGTCTCCGCCGCACTTTCTGCAAACAAGCACTTGAGCAATTGCGTTCATAACAGATACGAAATTTATGAATCTGTAGCCAAATTCGGCGTTAATATCAACATCACACGAACTACTTGACATTCGCCGTTTCTTTGCCGAAGCACTCACGCCTTCAACATCTGCCTCCGCTTCGAATCGATTCAACGGTCGTCGTTTTGAAATATTGGTTTTATGTGAAGACAAAATATTTGATTTCGACACCTTCTTTAATGCGAAAACCTTTTTTTGGCTGCTCATTGTAGAAAAGCACTTGAACGGCGTCCTGTTAACGGTTATACTGGCATTTGGTAATGCTCTACAGGTATATCATGGAGACTACATAAAGGAGCCCGAACAGTGTATTAGGACAGTGATCACAAAATCGAGGAGACGAAAGGTTTCCGAAACCGCCACTTCGTGGCGGTGATTGTTATAAGCGATACCTTGGAATTAGCGGCGGGCGCACGAGGCATGAATGTTCACTTCGTTTAATGCGAAAAATGGTTTGGCTATAGACGCTGATCATAACCTGACAAATGATATTCAGTTAAGATCTTTAAAATAGTTCGTATACATCGTATAGATCATTGCTAGATTTAAATTTAAATGAAGAGTTCAATATATCTATCATTGTTGCAGAATTGCTGCAATGTATATACACGAATCCAATATTCGTTTAAAAAATATTACAAATGGAAACAATCAGGATTAAAAATGAAAGAAAACATCACATGACCGTCAAACAATGAGTGAAATTAATTGTTCAAGTGAAATGATCTTCGAACCTAAATAGTATTTGAGAACGAATTGAAACCGGATCATTTTAACAAATATGTCCTTGTCAACGTGTAGTGTACCACTCAAAAATTGTAACTGAAAAATGAACTGAAAATCGTTCATGAAATTCAGCCAGAGAAAAACGCGGAAATTTTTTTTTTCGTATTGTATCATTAGTCATATCTTTAATCCCATTTATTTTCGCTGATATTTTTTGTACAAATTCTTGACCACAAAATTATACTTCGGGCAATTTATCCCATCGGCATAGTTGAAAAGGTTCTCTACAAAAGCCAAAGACAGCAAAAGTGTTGATTTTTTAAAAGTTTTGCAGATCGTCAGAAATTTATTTAACAATTCGATTTTTATTTCGATACATGGACAAAACATGAGATTCCATTTTTCAGTTTACATTTTGTGGGTTAAAGGGTGTTCAAACTACAATTGTTCAATAATAAAAACGCTGACTCGATACAAAATAACAACTCACTCGACAACAGTTCAACAATTCAATATGGCCGATCGATTGATGACGCTTCACCATTCGATCTCTCTCACGCATAGCTAATTTCAAGCCATCGCTTATAACAATCAGCGCCACGAAGTGGCGGTTTCGAGAACGCAATTTACCGACCGATGGTTCGTCAGACCTAATGGTATAGCTCCGAAAATCCAGGCGCGTGGAACTGCGCGCTCAGGTACTCTATGGCCGTGCCAGAGGTGGGCTTACGTTATACACTTAAAGTCAGTGAAAAAAAATGTTCTTGCTATGAATCGAATAGTAATTTATTCTTATGATGATAAAGCACCGTTTAAGCGAGAAAAAATCGATTTTTTGAAAATTCTACTGTGGTCTTACCCCTTAACACCTAAATGAGCCAAAAGCAATTGAATTCAAGAAAACGCGCTGAATATGAAAACTTGTTATAATTCACCGTTCACTCCACACATTTTCGTGCCCATTTTAATTATTCGCGCCATCGATAGTTTCTCGCAACTCCGCCACCAGAGTGCGCTCCGTCGTGAGCAAAAATTTCCCGCCAGCATTGTTCGCTCGCGACAAAGCGTACAAACGCAAAGTCGGAAAAGTGCATAACCGGTGTGATTAAAAGTGCGTCTATAGCGACGTTGATCGCTGGAACAAGGTTGATTGTTCTTTGACAATGAATAAAGGAGGTTTCGGGGCTTCTCCGGCCCCAGCGAAAAAAGCAAAATTCGGGTATGTAAACGACGACTAACCACTTCGTACCTCGTCGCTGAGTTTAACCTCGGGAGGGATCGATGAGGTTGTATGCTTTTGCAACGATTAATTAATTGTTCTCAGGGATGACGATGATGACATTGGGGGCACGTTCGAGGCCGAGCTTGCCACGATGGATTATGACGATGATGATTTCGGCGATGTAACTCACATCACGGAAGAGGTCGGTTTTACCTTGCAGATTTCGATACTCGATCCCTTTCCCCCATTCTGTTTGCACATCCTTTTTTCCTCGGAGGATTTTTAAGTTACACCTGCGCCCTTGAAACTACTGTGAATCTTATTCTCTTGCAGCCTTCTACGAGCCGCCAAATAATTAACGCAAAGGTCATTCTAGTGAGTTATCGATGAGCGTAATTGTCATGAAACTTCATTCATTCGCAGCATTCGTTAAAGCTTTAAGGCGTTAGGCTACTGTGACGACCAATAATTCAGAGTTATTTAGAAAAATTAGTCTTGTAGGAATAAGTAAGGTGATTGAAAAATCGTTCGGATATTCATTTGTATGTACATTAACAATGTTGTGTACCAAATTTCAGAAGAAAATAATATTTGAAAAAGTTACGACTTTGTCCATCCGCTTGATCTGAAATGGAAAAAACAAGTTTTTTTCCTTAAGGGGAGATATACACCTAGAAAGGTCATTTTTGTGAATTTTTTCAAGGAAAACTATTTAAAATTTCGGATTCGGGTTTGAATTATCTAAAAGTATATACATTCAAAAATATGTTTAATTTTCTTTATTTAAAAATATCGAAAATATACAAGGATATTGTATGATCCTTGGAGCGTCGTAAAAAATCTGCGTATACAGTACCCACTGGTGTTTCTTCAAAAATTATCTCAAAAAAAAACCAAAAAGATTATTAAATTAGATATTATAATCTAGTACTTGTCATAGCCGATTTTGAAAATATCGATTTATGACAAAATGGCAAATGTTCGAACATAAATAGTGATTTTTGGGCCAAAAATGAGTTATTATTTTGCCTAGAAAACCAAAACCAAGTAACGGAAAAAAAATCCTATGACAAGTACTAGATAATGGTGTATAGAATAACCACAAAAAACCTCAAGGCAATCGATTCATTGGTTTTTGAGAAATTTCGGGTATCGATTTGAAAAGCCTGCCGGCTCGGCGCCGCAAAACACGTTTCACTTTCTCGGCTGTAACTGGCTTATTGATCGAAATATTAACTTGCCGTTTTTACCAGATATTCTGGAGACCTCAAACTTCAAGAAAATGCAACAACAAAAAAATCGATTTTTTCGACCATCTAGGTGTACATCTCCCCTTAAAATAGATCATTCTGGCCAAAACTTGACTGATCTTTTTTAGGGTTCCGTACCCGAAGGGCAAAACGTAGCCCTAATGTCACTGTAGCTTGTAAACAGAATGAGCTACAGACCTGAAATTTGGATATTTTGTGTAGAATGTTCACCGAAAGCCAAATATTGAATTAGAAATTCAATTAAATTATTTTTCATGGTGGTCCTATACATGAAAAAGGAGCAGAAAAAAAGTTCTTACTCTGGCACGTGAGGTGCTATTGTTTAAAGCCCATTGAGTAGAGTACAAATATATTTTTTATTTTTTATCTTCAAAAATGAAGAAACGGGGGTCTGTCAGTTCTCATTTTTAGACCATTTTTATTATGGGGTCTATCTCAAAAACTAAACTAGTTAGTTTGGAATTTCTGTATATTATGTACCATATACTGTATTTAAACAACAAATACTGAAAACGCAGATTCATAATGTAGTATATATAATAATTTATTGTATACATAATACAATAAATTCATAATGAAAATATATAAAATTATTGTTACTTAAATATTTACAATACTGAATGACTTATTTTTGGAGTCGGTGCCAGTCAAGAACGAGAGATTGATGTCACGGAAGAAACGAGATTGCAAATTTAAAAAAGACTGTAGATCGTATATTCGATTTATTTTTCTTCGCCTCCTCTTTTTCTGCGAAAAATGTGACAATATTGGCAATTGGCTGGTACCGACTCTAAAAATAAGTCATTTGGTATTGTAAATGTTTAAATAACAATAATTTCATATATTTTCATTATTAGCTTACAGCAGGAGTATACAAAGCTTTCTTTAGCTATTATCAACCCATATAGTTTCAGTTTAGTACTTCCTATGAACTAAGACAGAGAAAAAGCATTACCTAATTAAATATCTAGTTTTAAAAAAAAAGTTGATTGGTCATATGTACGGAACCCTAATAGAGCAAGGTCCCACTCGCACTTGTTTATCCTGTTTCAATCATCAACAACAAAAAAATCGATTTTTTTTTGTTTTCGAGGAAAAATGAAAAAATTAAACTAATGAAAAAATGTTAAGAAGCAAACGCTGGTCAAGACTAAACCGCTACTGCACTGAACGAGTGTACCAAATTTGAAGTCAATCCGTTCATTAGATGTCGAGAAATCGTGTACATCGTTTCGAAAAATATAGTTTTGAGAAAAACAGGATTCAAAGTTTTACTAGCAGTTCATTGCAATCTCAAGTTTAGCTTCAATCTGCGATTCCTGCACCAAATGCTGGACCTTCTTCAATTTGAGTTGCCTAAAGTGGCAAACAAGTGTTTTCCATTTTCACAGTAGCCTAACCCCTTAATACGTTCGCACGCAACTTGTCCGCAAATTCATTGCACAACGCATACTCTTAAAAAATGGTCCTTTGGATGTCCTTACGGGGAGGTGCCTGAGTAAACGGCGAGAAAAACAGGTAAACTTCAGGAATTTTTCATCTCAAAAACTAATGTTTCGATTGGATCCGGCTTTTTTAAATTGGAAAATATGAAAATTCGTTGACTGGAAGCGATTAAAACGCGATTATCTCGAAACATAGTTTTCAAAGTCGGTGCCAGATGTATCTCGAAAACGGCTTGTCCGATTTTGTCCAAATTTGGATACAATATTCTTCGATAGTTTTTCTCGTTCGCCACGTAGTGGTTTTTCATTTGATTGAACCATTGCTTTTTTATGCAATGTGTATGCAATCCAAAATCGTTGGAAATTGCAAACGAAAAACAAATGTCAAATTAAAACGGTCGCAATTCCATCAAAAATGAAAATTAAAAAAAAATCCTATGTGGCGAATGAGAAAAACTATCAAAGAATATTGTATCCAAATTTGGACAAAATCGGACAAGCGGTTTTCGAGATACATCTGGCACCGACTTTGAAAACTACGTTTCGAGACAATCGCGTTTGAATCGCTTCCAGTCGACGAATTTATTTTAAAAAATTCCTAAACATACCTCAATGTACATATTTTCCAATAAAAATAACCCAGATCCAATCGAAACATTAGTTTTTGAGATAAAAATTCCCGAAGTTTACCTGCTTTTCTCGCCATTTACTCAGGTACATCCCCTTGATGGCGTTTACGACCGAACGCCTCGCCCCACACTCTCTCCTGACTCCAGTTTTTCCAAAGCTCCGCGGGGTGTTGTCCACAGCCACTCGTTTCCTAAGACACTGCTGTATGGCATTCGCACCAGGGCATATGGAAACTGCCAAAACCTGTGCGGCTACGGGCTATATTTACACCGAGTTTCCGATTAGGTCACTATAAGGAACTCGGTGAAACTGCGTCCATCTCCAGGGTTGGCGCGTGACTTAGGGCATAGTTGAGCAGTCACCCATCCGACTATCGGACCGTGACAATTCCGTTCGGCAAGGGAGATCGCCAGTGCCCATTGACCTCGTTGCACAATGCATATTATTTCTATTTATTTTTTTTGCTCCAATCGTGATCAGCCGCTATCCATTGCATTCCTTCACCGATCGATGTTCTTCAGACACTGACGCATTTCATTGGCACAAACCTCGCTGTGGCTTTAGTACGGTGGTACATTATTTTCTTGTCTTTAGGGACCCGAGAGTAAAACCACTTCTGGAAAATGGAGCCGTCCGGCGCCCCCTGCGTTGAATCCGAAAACTGATTCTCTCATTTTCCAACAGATCGAGGTTGACCATTACACAGGTGATTGATTTGCGTTCGGAGATACGTGCGATCGTAATAACTAATTAGAAAACTCATTGGCTCGGGAATAATTACTCTGCATTCAGTTTCTATTCGACAGCTAATTCATATTTTTTTTAAGGCGTTACCCCCACTTGTAGCGCAAAAAAGGTCTTTTTCATGAATTTTTTAAAAGAAAACTACAAAACTTTTTTGATCGATCAATATACCATCTTAAAGAACACATCTTGAAGAACTTTCAGTAATTTTTTTATTGAAAAATATTACATTGTTTAGTGGCAAATAGCCGTCAATGAAATAATGTTTTTATATACACGGTTTGCGGTGACCAACATTGCGGCGAAGTGGATCATCTGAAAAAAAATGCGGATGGATTTAGTCAAATATAAACTGGTCTTTAATCGAAGGATTTTAAAAAATATTCATTTTTCACAAAATGGCGGACAGTCAAAGTTAATGGTTCGATTTTAACGAAAAAAACGGCCGTTTTTTGGCTATAAAACGGCCATTTTTTTTTCGAAAAAAAAAATCGAACGATCAAAGACTACATTTTTATGTATTAAATAAGCCTGCAAAATTTCAAGAAGATCGGTTCATTAGTGTTCGAGTAATCTTGGTCACCGACTTCAGAAATGCCATTTTGAGAAAAACGCGTTTAAAGTTTCTCTTTCAACGCTCTTGCAACGCGGATTCTTCTCTTTCAACGCTCATATCTCAGTCAATTTTGTTCGGATCGACTTGAAATTTTCAGGACATATTCTCAGATACTTATACTTCAAAAAAATGCAATAAAAAAAATCGATTTTTTCAAAATCGCAAGTGGGGGTAACCCCTAAGTCACAGTGAGCCCATATGGCATTTATGGCTTTGTTAGTTCATAATTAAAAAAATAGCAATTATGCGATGTATTACGGCTCCAGGTTTGTATCATCAAATTATTTGGAAGGGGTCTGTAATAATTCGTACTGTTCCCACTGTTGAGGGATCATCACAGTGTAACGCTAATGGTCATCACAGGTCGAGAAATAGCTGATTTTCGCGATGTTTTTCTTTCGCTTGTTAAAATACGCTAATCAGTCTGATTTTTTTATGTCAAATCAAAGCACTCATGAAGAACATAAAGTAAATTACCAAACGTATATTCTCATTTAAAAAAAAATTTCACGGTTGAAAAGTCCTCAAAAAAAGAGTCCTTAAAGTGTAAACGGTTGTAGCCGTAAATATTATCTGAAACCAAATCCTCAAAAAGATTATTACTCAGTATGAAAGCCGTTATCTTCCTATAGAGCTTTTTTTTTTATCAAAAATGACAAAATGGCGGCAGGTGGAAAAAAATCGAATTTAGACAATTTTTTCAACAGTTTTTTGTTATTTTTTTCAAACAAAAAAAGCTTCCATAGCAAGATAAAGAATGGCGTGAATAATGTTGTGTCAAGATTTGAGGCGGATAGCTTGAAAACTCTTCCTTTGAGAGTCTACACCGTTTTGAAATACGACATTTCAAGAAAAACGCGTTTTAAGTTTCGAATGCGGAATTTTCATATAAATTGTCTACTTACGTTTATGTGAGTATATGAACAGCATGTTTCTAACCGTCTATACTATCGGATTATGCAATAAAAATCGATTTGTCGAAAATTTTACACTGACGATCCCTTAAGATTGTTTTTTAACATATTGTTCCAGTTGTAACGAATCATTACGATAATTTCGCTTGTTTATTAATTCATCAATAATATATCCACACCAGCAGTTTGATCACTAAGACAGAAAACTGAATTATGAAATAATTGTCAAGTTTTTTTCCCTTAGAAAGTCTATCTTTTGCTGAAGACGAAATAAGAATATTAATAATGGACAATACCAGTCTTTGCGATAATGACATAGTTAAATTTTTATTTATTTTTTTTCATTGGAATTCAATTGTATTATGCAACTGGTTATTTGGCTATATAATTTCCTTTTGAATATTGCAGGTCACCCTCTCCACGGTATGCCAGGTAGTCAAGTAGGCCCGGTGCCAGTAATGAGAATGTACGGAGTTACTTGGGAAGGTAATTCGGTTTGTTGCCACGTGCACGGTTTTTCCCCATACTTCTACGTCACCGCACCGCAAAACTTTACCAACACTCATTGCAAACCGTTCAAGGTGAAAAAGTGGTCATAATAATAATTAGTCGCATATCTTCTCTAGGCGGAAGGAATGAATGAGCCAAAGATTTACGATTATCCTCTATTACAGGATGCCCTGAACGAAGCTGTGAAGAAGGACATGAGGTCCAATCCCGATAACGTTCAAGAGGCTGTTTTGGCGGTCGAGCTCGTACACCGACAAACCGTCTACGGATACACGGGCGCCGAGAAATCGCCATTCCTGTATATAACCGTTGCTCTGCCGAAACTTATCGCTCCTGCGAAGAGACTGCTCGAAAAGGAAACTGTCTATTCTGCTTTTCATCATGAGTACCGAGCTTTCGAGAGCAACATCGATTTTGATATTCGGTTCGTATTCTTTAATTCGCAGCACTTCATTTTAAGGAGGTTGGAGCGTTAGCCACAATCTAAGATCAAATTTGAAACAAAAATATATGTTATGGTCTAGACTATTCTGAGATTACGAATTATTTGAAATTTTTCCAACACCAAACACCGGAGATAGAAAATCGTTTAATGTATGTCGTTTTTCGTGCGGTTTTTTAATGTTTAGTGCGAAGATAAACCATTTCTAACAACGGATTAACGCAAATTCAACTTTTGCTAACATTCAAAAAAAAACCCCATCTTGCCCATCGTAAACCGTATACAGCCTTGGCCAAAAGTATTAGGCACCCTGTACATTTTCTATCCGGACAAAAAATCGAATATCTCGGCGAAAAAAGATCGTAAACCAATTTACCAAACGGGGCTTTGAAGCGGACAAAGCCAGCTTCATTTTGCTTTTTTATTTTTATTCTTCCTGTTTCTTGTTGTACCCAGTACGTCATATTGGAAATGCCGGTATTTCGCGATTTTCGCGCTTTGCAAAATCGCGTGCTGGTCTTTGAAAAATAGTAATCTCACCATTTATTGATAAGATCTTTGAAAAGGAGGCCGTTAGCTTTAGTTTCGTTAAAAAAAATGTTTTACGATCTTTTTTCGCAGTTATTCAGTTTTTTTTCGTGAAAAAAAAAACGTCAGTTTTCCGAAAAGCCGGCATCGTGCAGCGTAACTTGAAAACGATAAAGTTTGGAATATTTAGTCTAAGGAGTAAAAAGTTGTACTTTGTTACTTTAGAGGCGCTAAATGTTTTTAAGATTTTTTTCCCCAAAATTTCTCTGTATCGTTATTTTTTATTGATAGTCGATGATTTGTCTCATTAATTTATTGCCGTTATTTTAAAACAAAGACGTTTTGATGAAAATATCAAGAGGAGAAAAGGTACATACAGCCTTGGCCAAAAGTATTAGGCACCCCTATAAATATTGATATTTCAAAAAGTACATAAAACTATTACAATTGCTTTGAACTAAAGCTAAGACGGCATAATGAAGTTAAACAATAGAAAACCTCCTTTGGTGGATTGCAAAATATCTGGATCGTAGAACGCTAAACATGTGCGTTTTTTAAATTTCGACAAAAACTCTTACGAGTCTTCATTCGCTATTCTTGAATGGGAGAAGCCCTTTTCTTCGATTTCATTAGTTCGGCGCGATTAATAGAAATAATAAATAATCTCGTGACATAGACAGGCATAATGATAAATTACTCAAAATGTTATTCTGAATTATACAAAACATCCGCTGGCGCAGTTTTTCCATAATAATTATTGATAATGTTATACTTTTCAAGTTGGTAGTAACACAAAAGTTTTTCTTATTTACGTAATAAAAATATTAATATTCATAATCTTGACCTTTAATTATATATGGGAAAGGCAGCGCAAAGCTGGGGGCAGATGGTGCCACCATAGCACGTCCCAATCATTTCAAACTCGAGTCACGTCCCCGAAACTGAATGATTATACATATTTTTCTGAAAATTGAATATTTTAACATTAAGTTTTTAAATTTTTGTCATATCGAGGTTTTCTTGTGCTTCCGGTATTAAAACGATATGTTAGCGCCGCCAGTGACGAAAAGTGACAGTTGTCTTTTCTATTTTGTGCAAAAATTGGCATCTACAGAATAAATCTATACCTCGTATGCATTCGTTTGAGGTTCATTGAAAAAAAAACCATTCATAACCACTCCAACCTCCTTAATTGACCACTTGAGTACTTTAATTGTCAAGTATTGAATTATGGTATAATATATTCTCTAATTTTATTCGTGCGCTATTTTCTGATTTGCAGCTTCATGGTTGACACGTCGGTCCTCGGTTGTACATGGATCGAACTGCCAGCTGAAAAATGGCGAGTCCATGGACAGTCGACAACGAGATGCCAAATGGAAGTGGACGTTGCATGGGACGATTTCATCGCTCACGCACCCGAGGGTGAATGGTCCAAAGTTGCACCTTTCAGAATTCTCAGTTTCGATATCGAATGTGCCGGTCGCAAGGGTGAGCCAATATTTCAAGTCATGGCTCGAGACGTTTATGTTTTCTTTTTTTTTCTTTAATTTATCTATTGCAAACCATCGAATTTAATCTATCCAGGCATATTCCCCGAACCGGACAAGGATCCGGTTATTCAAATTGCAAATATGGTCATCAGGCAGGGCGACCCCGAACCGTTTATACGAAACATCTTCACGCTCGATACGTGCGCTCCTATTGTCGGTTGTCAAGTCATGAGCTTCGTCACGGAACAATTGATGTTGCAGGTTCGATAATCCTGATGAGATCAGTTTTATAAGTGTGGGATTTTCTCATTAAGATGCCCTTTTTTCGATCAAAGTTAGCGCATGCGTAGTAAGTAATATAAAGAAAGTTTCACTATTGAAATGTTCACTAAACTTAAGGCGGGATATACATTTAGACAGAAAGAAAATAAGCAATATTGACGGATTTTTTAAACTAAAAAACAATGGTTCTACAATTATCAAACTTTGTTGTTTTTTTCAGTTAGAACATGTATAGTTTCTATGTAACGGCAATTAAAGTGAAGAAAATGTAAATATGAGAAAATGGCACGCATTTACAAAAAAAATCAACATTGCACGCAACATTTCTGTAAAATGTGGATTAAAAAGGTAGTTTTTTGTTCCAATTTTGCAACAACAATTTTCGTCAAGTAAAAGTACCAATATTGTCAATATTTCTACCAAGTTTCAACTCAATCAGCTTAATAGTTTTTGAGTAATCCTGCACGCCAATTTCGATAATGCAGTTTTGAGAAAAACGCGTTTGAAGTTCACGCCTGCTCCGAATCCGAGCGGTGAGGCACAGCGTTGACGGGCTGTAACATTTGAAGTTTTTCGAATTTCGCTTTGAAACTTTGGGAAAATATTCGACACATAAAGTTCGATCGTTTAGAGAAAAAAAAAAAGAAATCGATTTTTCGATCGTTGTAAATGTATATCCCGCCTTAATGTAATGATCCAAAACATTTTAATATGAGTTTAACAAAATCGAAAGCGTACATTAGATTGATGTTCCTTGTAAGTCTACCAAAATCTTCGAAAAATCCCAATAAGCCGTGACTTATAACCTCCACCACGGCTTTTTGGAAGAACGGAACTTTACCGAGGGGGCAAACAGGGTCGAAACACTTTTTTCACTTTTACACTATTTTAAAGGTCTATCCGATAGGAAATTTTCCACCGATTACAAATATGGGGGAGTTTCTGTCAAAAGCTCAAAATTACGCCGGCAAAACGCGAAAAAGCGGATTTTTCGAGTGTTTTTTTTCGTCGAATTTCAATGGAAACTGAGGGTTGAGGGGTTCTATGAATAATGAATTCATTTCAGGGGGTTAAGGGGTTACATATTTTTTTTTTTCTAGGAAATGGTTGGTGAAAAAAAACGCATTTTTTGTAACACAAAGCTATATATTGAGACCCTTAAAAACAAATCACCAAACAGAAAAACAAAAACATGGCTGCCGCAGACGATGAACATTTTTCGTGGCGTTTGGCGGTGGACGATGCAGCCTAAACGGTCCATCCGAAATCTAAAAACCAAACGGGTTATTCGAGTTAACGATAAGTACGAGTCGTTGACGATCGTAGATTTTTTTAAACCTTTTTTCTTAACAACGTGGCGATGAATTGAAACTCGAGCATACAAAATTTATTTAAAAAGACGTTGTTTTTACGTCGAACATTCAAAAAATGTGCTTTTCGCGTTTTTTTCGTTTAATTCTAATGAAAAATGAGGTTGGGGGGGATGAATAGTGACTTCGTATTCAGGGGGTTAAATAAATCGACAGGAACTTATAAAAAACTACATTAAAAATCCAAACTTTTTGCCCACCTCGCCAAAAATAATATTCCTTCACTGAATCGCCGCTTATTTCATTTGCATTTCCATTTTAAATTCCGCTCTACGGGCATTTTTTTCCCAATCGTTTTCTCTAAACACTGCCGACGGCGTCTACAAACCGGTATTCATTTCCTACGTTTTTATGCAGAAATGGGCTGAATTCGTGCGTGAATTGGACCCCGACATATTTACCGGATACAACATCAACAACTTCGATTTCCCGTACCTGATAAACCGAGCGAATCATTTACACGTGAAAGACTTCAGTTTCCTCGGAAGGGTGAAGAATATCAAGTCCGTCATCAAGGACCAGGTTCTCCAGAGCAAGCAGATGGGTCGTCGAGAGAACAAATACGTGAACTTCGAGGGTCGAGTTCCGTTCGATCTGTTGCTGGTAAAGCCTCCCGTCAATTGATCCTAAACGTTCAAAAGTTCCCGTCTCGTGCTTTCCCGCTCATTGTGACTTTTGCCGCAGGTTCTCGTACGCGACTATAAGCTGCGTTCTTACACCCTCAACGCCGTGAGCTATCATTTCCTTCAAGAACAAAAGGAGGACGTGCATCACAGTATAATCGCCGACTTGCAGAAAGGCGACGCGCAAACTCGTCGTCGATTGGCAGTTTACTGTCTCAAGGATGCGTATCTGCCGCTACGTTTGCTCGACAAATTGATGTGCATCATCATTTACATGGAAATGGCAAGAGTCACGGGAGTTTCGCTCTCCAGTCTGCTCACCCGGGGCCAACAGATCAAAGTTGTGTCTCAACTTTTACGCAAGGTACGTAGCAACCGTTAAGGGGCTACACCGGCGTGAACGCTGAAAATTTGGGTGATTTTCGGGAATTTTTTGGTAGAAAAGTACTTAATTAAATGTTTCGGAAAATTAAGAATATATTTGGCTATATAAAAAGGAAAAAATGTCGTTAAACTGGAAGGCATTTCCTGTACAATGACGTAGGATTTTCGAAAAATATCAAAATCTAACAAAATAGCGTAGTTATGAAAAAAAAGTCTGTTTTCTTGCCTGTAAATTGGTCGTTTTTTTCAAAGCCAAATCGTCAATTTTCATTCAATCAAAAATATCCTACGTCATTGTGGAGTAAATATATTCAAGAGTACTCAGTTCAAATTTCAAGTTAATCGGATAATTGCTCTTTGAGTTTGTATGTCAGCAAATTTGAAAAATCTCATTTCATATTCTTGAAAGTATAAATCTTGAAAGTATAAAAATCTCATCTCATATTCTTGAAAGTATAAACTGTCGAAAAAGGCAAAAAAAATCGTTTTTTTTAAAGTGTCACACTGGTGACACTTAAAAATCCTCGACCTTAAACCAATTGGATATTGTTCTTGAGACTACACCAAAGATTCAATGGGGGACATACCTTTAGGCGAAGAAAAAATTTGCTGGTTTTCATGATATCTTTTCAAAAGGAAGTATTTCTTCACCATTTTTTAGACTCAGGGAATGTTTTATTGCTACTTTTGGCGGTTAAGTTGTATTTTTTTATTTATTGATCTTTTAAAATGGCGGGGGTATGGCTAACGAATTGCAAAGAATTATTTCGTTGAAAAAAATCACGAAAATCAGCAGCTTTCTCGTCCAAAGGTACCTCCCCCCTTGAGGGATTATATACAGTCAGGAGACCCAAAAAGATCGATTTTTCAAGAATTTTTCTTGGGAAGACCTTTAAATCTATTAATGTAACAATTTGTACACATATGGTAACGTTTAACTGTATTTTAACAGTTTTTATTTGTAAAAATAATTACTTTGAAAGCTGCTATAGCTGATGTCCGAGAGCATCTCTAAAAAAATCTTGCGGTGAGCACGATATCTCTGGACTAGATAATCTAAAATGAAAAAAACAAAAATACGAAAGAATAAGCAAAATAACATTTTTGACAAAATGGCGGCTTCTAAAAAAAATCGATTTTCGACAAAAATTTAGATCTTAAATTGTTTATAAAATGGAAAACAGTTATCGATGAGAAAAAACCTTTGATTAATTACTAAAAAATATACTTGAAAAGATTGTGTTAAAATTTGAGACTGATCGATTTAGCCGTTTCCGAGAAATCTTGCTCACCGACTTTAAAACACACAGTTTTGAGAAAAACACGTTTAAAATTTCAAAAACACTTTCGAACGCTCTGACGCGTCATTACAAATGTGCGTGTAACTTCGAAAATATTCGCCGGATTGACAAGACATTTTCTGTGTCTACTTAAATATATGTACATTACGAAAATAAAATGTAAAAAAATCGATTTTTCGAAAATTTTAACTGTATATAACCCCTTAAGCAAAGAGAAACCGATTCTTTCGTCGCAGTGCGGTGCTCAAGGTTCACGAAAGTACGTGGCAATTCTTTTTACACCGTTTTTTTCGCAGACGAAAGAGAAGGATTATTTGATACCGGTACACACGGGTCAAGGTAGCGACGAGCAATTCGACGGTGCGACGGTCCTCGAGCCCAAGCGAGGTTTCTACAAGGATCCAATCGCGACCCTGGATTTCAGTTCCCTGTACCCGAGCATCATAATGGCTCACAATATCTGTTACACGTCGTTGCTCAACCCAAAGACGATCAAGCAGTACAACCTCGAGCCTGATCAGTACACGGTCACTCCGGCGAATTCCTACTTCGCCAAAGCATCATTGTGCAAAGGAATATTACCGGAGATATTGGAGAATCTGTTGTCCGCTAGAAAGAAAGCCAAGGCGGAATTGAAGAACGAAACGGATCCGCTCAAGCAAAAGGTCCTCGATGGTAGACAATTCGCCTTGAAGGTCTCCGCAAATTCCGTTTACGGTTTCACCGGCGCTCAGCAGGGTAAATTGCCGTGCTTGGAAATATCGGGCGTAAGTTTCGTTCGTTGGAGGATCTTTTTACAAGCTTTTGTTTAACTTGTTTAATCATACTTGAGACTGGTACTATTTATATTTTTAACATATGCAAAAAAATCATTTGCAATCAGTAAAATTTGTAAACTGTTTAATGAATGTTCATATTTAATTAGAAAAATGAAAAAATTGTTATTCCAACGATTCGCGCGGTATTTCGAGGTTTGATATTTGGCAACATTGGTTCTATCTCCGTCTCTTTTTACTCAACCAGGCGAGTTTGACCTCCATGCTTTTCAACGACGATCTGTCAAAACAATGTCAGGTGCAGGAAATATAAAGCATTGTATTCGGGCCACGACTGGTAAAAAGCGTGGAAAATTTGTGTCGGCGAAATATGTCGGTTACAAATGAAATATGTGTGGAAATTCGAATGAGTGAGATGAGGTTAGGACTACAGTCAGCTGTTGCCTTGCTGTCACGTCTCTTTATCGTAGCAAGTGGTAATAAATCCAATACCGGAAGTTCACATTCAACTTGATATTACATAGAAATTAGGTCAATGAGCGTATTTTTTTCTGAAAGCATTGGACTACTACAAGTCTTAAGTATGTAAATCTGATTATTTTCAAAAATCTGACGGATTGCCACTATCATATACACGTTTGTAGCGACCGGAAATTGGGTTTTTGTACGTCGTCTCGGAATTCTTCACAAAAATACGCAATTTTATTTTTTTTCCTCTGTAATTAGGTCGATAACCTACCCTGCAATTTTACGGAGATGATTAATAATATATTTAGTCAAACTCAACAAAAAAAATTATGAAAATCCTGTGGATTGAAGCCTGGCGATAGGATTACCTTGAAAGGTACATAAACGTAGATATTTGAAAAATGTAAAATATGAATTCAAAAAGCTTAAGGCGTCAAACGTCTTAAGTACTAATACTACTTTGAAATTTCTGGAAAAACGCCTCAAGCTTTGAAAATTTATATTTCATATTTAAAAAATATCTACGCTTATGTATCTTTAAGGGGCCAGTCCACTTTGGAGCCACGAAAATAAAGCTATTTTCGCGATTTTTTTTTGAGGATTTTATAAAAGATATGAATATAAAAGTTGTTGGGCTTGATAAATAAAGACTTGAAATACATTGAAAAAAAAATTAAATCCATTTTTATTCATTTTTAAGTACACAAACTATAGTTTAACGTAACGCCTTAAAAATAGGTGGGCTAGGTAGCTCCATCACAACTCGGCAACGGCTTGTCTGAAACAAAAAAATCAAAGTCCATTAGATTCAGTATGACACGAGCTACAAAATCACCCTCGGATATTAAATTTGATAAAAAAATAAAAAAATGGCAGATGAAAAACGAAAAAAGTATTTAAAAAACGCGTTTTTTCGCAGTTTTTAGCAAAAAAGAGTAAAAATCAAAATTTTAAAACCATCGAGAGTCATCTTGTTGAGAATCATGTTTACAATATGTGGTTCAAATTTCAAGAGAATCGGTTTATTAGTTTTAGAGATACGATGGAGCTAGATTTTGAAAACGTTGTGTCGAGAAAAACGCGTTTGAAGTTTATATTATGCAAAACTCTCACCTAAACTCAATCGGAAATTCCTGCCGCGTACAAAACCCCTCCTGATTGCTCATCATCGTCGTTTTCTTCAAGTTTTGCTTGCTTTCGATTTTTTGAAATTTTCAAAGTGGACTAGCCCCTTAAAGTACTTGCACCTATGATGAGTGACCAAAGAGCGACCAAATTTCAAGTCAATCCGTTCATTAGATGTCGAGAAATCGTGTACACCGTTTAGAAAAGCATAGTTTCGAGAAAAATGCTTTCAAAGTTTTCCCAGCAGTTCTATCGTTGCAATCATAAGTGTACCTTCAATCCGCGATTTCTGCACCATAGCCTAATATTACAATGTGCTATTCCTGCAATAACGCAAGGCGAATCATATCATTATTTCCTCCAATCTCATCAAATGAGTTTTCCCATAGTCGAGACGTAACTCAAATCAAAAGGCCCGTTTTCAGCATAAAATTGACAGACCCAAAGTTACGATATTCCCGTTCTCTCAATAAGACGGTTTACGTTTCACAGAGCGTCACAGCTTACGGCCGAGAGATGATAGAGCGCACGAAGCAAGAAGTCGAGACGCATTACAAGACTGCGAACGGTTACGCCCACGATGCCGTCGTCATTTACGGTGATACCGACTCGGTAATGGTGAATTTCGGCGTCAAGGAGATCGAGGAAGCGATGAAACTTGGAAAGGAGGCAGCCGAATACGTCACGACCAAGTTCATCAAGCCCATCAAGCTCGAATTCGAGAAGGTCTACTTTCCCTATCTTCTGATAAACAAGAAACGTTACGCCGGGCTTTATTTTACGAAACCGGACAAGTACGACAAGATGGACTGCAAAGGACTGGAAACGGTGCGCAGGGACAATTGTCCTTTGGTCGCGAATATGATGAACACGTGCTTGAAGAAACTGCTCATTGATCGGTAAGCAGAGTCGCGATATTTGTAATGAAAAACTAATGCATTATTCATTACTTTTTCAACGGGTTGTGAAAAAATATTTCATTTTCCATTGCACTACATTCAGTAATGTAAACAAATTCCATTACTCGTCACATTATATTTTGTAATGGAAAAAATTGCCGTTACTCATTACATTGGATTTTGTAATGTAGAAAATGTCCATCACTCATTACATTATATTTTGTATTGTAAAAAGATTCCATTACACATTACATTGGAATTTGTAATGTAAAAAATTTCCATTACCCATTACAATGTAATGAAATGAGTAATGGACATTTTTTACATTACAAAGTCTAATGTAATGTGTAATGGACATTTTTTACATTACAAAATATAAGATAGTGAGTAATGGAATTTGTTCACATTACTAATGTAATGTAAACAATCTCCATTGCTCATTACAAGGTAATATGGATTATTGACCGTTTCCCATCGGGTCAGATCAACCCAGTGCAAAAACCGCTGCCCCCAATAGTAATCCTCATTACATTGCAATAAGTAATGAAGTTTTATTACATTGCATTGCATTAGTAATGTAAAAAAATTCCATTACTCAGGACCTTACATTTTGTAATGTAAAAAAATTCCATTGTTCATTACATTACATTTTGTGATGTAAACAAAATCCATTACTCATTCCATTCCATTTTGTAATGTAAAATATTTCCATTATTCATTACATTGGACTTTGTTATGTAAAAAAAAATCCATTACCCATTACATTGGACTTTGTGATGTAAAAAATTACATTGTAATGGGTAATGCAAATATTTCACATTAGACCATGTAATGTAATAAGGAGCGAAAATTGTTTACATTACAAAATGTAATGTAATAAGTAACGGACATTTGTTACATTACTGAATGTAACATAATGAGTAATGAAATTTTTTTTTCATTTCAAAATGTAAAGTAAAAAGTAATAAAAACGCTAATGCATTACAAAAAGTAATGCATTATTTGCAACCCTGTCGGTAAGTAATAAATCCGCGTTTAGTCTTTGTCCAATGATAGAGTGTTGCCCACAGTCGTTAGTTTCCTAATGCTCTATCTCTATCGCGAACACGAATGTTTTACAGAAACCCGGACGAGGCGGTGAGCTACGCGAAGCAAGTGATCAGCGATTTGCTCTGCAACAAAATCGACATTTCGCAGTTGGTAGTGACGAAGGAACTGACAAAAACGGATTACACGGCGAAGCAGGCGCACGTGGAATTGGCGGCGAAAATGAAGAAACGCGATGCGGGCACGGCGCCTAAGCTCGGTGATCGTGTGCCATACGTTTTCATAAGTTCCACCAAAGGTACACCAGCCTACATGAAAGCGGAGGATCCCATTTACGTTCTCGAGAACAATATACCCATCGACACGACGTATTATCTGGAGAATCAACTGTCGAAACCTCTCGTGAGGATCTTCGAGCCAATACTCGGTGACAGAGCCGAGTCTCTGTTGCTCAAGGGTGAACACACGCGCACCAAAATCGTCGTTACGTCCAGGGTCGGTGCTCTCGCGGCCTTTACACGCAAGAAAGAAACTTGCATAGGATGCCGCTCGGTCCTACCCGCTGATCGGGAAAAAATGGCACTCTGCAAGTTCTGCGAAGACAAGGAGGTCGGGTTCTATCAAAAAGAATTGTCCGCCGGCCGGAAGCTGGAGGAAAAGTTTTGCAGATTGTGGACCGAGTGCCAGAGGTGTCAGGGCAGCCTACATCAGGAGGTTCTTTGCACGAGGTCAGTTTGTTAATTTTTTTTTGTCGGCGAACTCTAGTTTTCGCATCGCGGGCCGAAAACTGATACGGGGAATATTGATGATATTCATGTTTTAGGTAATCCTATCGCTTCACAGTAGTCATACCACTGATCATTAGACTGGCCTCAAAAAAATGTAATTTTCTTTTTAATTTGAGTTGAAAATGTTGAGAATGACAAAAAATAAGTGCTGACCAAATTTTAGCCCTTTATATTAATATTTGGAGGTCCCTCATCGCGATGTTCTATTTCCCATTCGTTTAACAGGGTAAAAGTTTTGTTTGCCGCTTCTGAGCTTTATAACTCGCCTACGGGTAAACACACGGAAACGCCAGAAAATATTATTTATAGAAAATTTAACGCTCTACAAAGGAGGTCCCTAGCCTTCATACGATAAATTCACTCGTTCAAATTTTATTCAACATTAAACATGAATTGATCATAAATTTCATGTTTTTGTGAGATTTTTGGACATTTTCGACAAAATTATTGATTTTTTTGTTGCGTTTTCTGATTCATCTTGAAAAGTATTGTATCCTTTTTAAATTATTCGCCAGATTTATTTATCATGCTATGGGAATTGAATTCGGTTTAAGAATAGATTATTGTACTAATGTACTTTTAAGTAAAAATAAAGTTGAATCTATTAGGAATTTTAAAAACTATCTAGGGAATAATTTGAAAAGGATACAATACTTTTTAACATGAATTAGTAAAAAAAAAACAAAAAAATCAATCATTTCGATGTAAAAGTCTAAAAATCTCACAAAATCATGAAATTTATCATAGATTCAACTTTGACGTTGAATAAAATTCGAAAGAGTGAATTTATCGTATGAAGACAAGGGACCTTTTTTGTAGAGCGTTAAATTTTCTATAAACAATATTTTTGGGCGCTTCCGTGTGTTTCCCCGTAGGCGAGTTATAAAGCTGAGAAGCGGCAAACAAAACATGTTAAATGAATGGGAAATAGTAAATCGCGATGAGGGAACTCTAAATATTGATATAAGGGCTAAAATTTGGTCAGCACTCAATTTTTGTCATTCTCAACAACATTTATAACAAAAATTTCAATTGAAAAAAAAAATTTTTTTTTTGGGCCAGTCTACTGATCATATTTGAGACTTGCACAATTTATATTTTTAACATATGCAAGAAAAAATCATTTGTAATAAGTAAAGTTTTCCATGTGTAAACTGGTTAATGAATGTTCACATTTGATTAGAAAAATGAAAAAATAGTTATTCCAACGATTCGCGCAGTATTTCTAGGTTTGATATTTGGCGACATTGCTCCATGCTTTTCAACATCGATCTGTCAAAACAATGTCAGGTGCGGAAAATATAAAGCATTGTATTCGGGCCACGACTGGCGAAAAGCGTGGAAAATTTGTGTCGGCGAAATATGTCGAATAAAAATGAAATATGTGCGGAAATTCGAACGAGGGAGATGAGGTTAGGACTATAGTCAGCTGTTGTCTTGCAGTCACGTCTTTTTATCGTACCAAGTGGTAATAAATCTAATACCGGAAGTTAAAATTAAACTTGATATTACATAAAAATGAGGTCAATAAGCGTAATTTTTTCTGAGAGCATTGCATTACTGCACGTGTTAAGTATGTAAATATGATTATTTTTAAGAATCTGACGGATTCCCACTATTATATGCACTTTTGTAGCAACCGGACATTAGGTTTTTGTATGTCGTCTCGGAATTCCTTCACAAAAACACGCAATTTTCATATTTTTTCTCTGTAATTAGGTCGATAACTGACCTTGAAATTGTACAGAGACGATTATTAATATATTCAGTAAAGCTCAACAAAAAATTATCAAAATCCTATGGGTTAAAGCCTGGCGATAGGATTACCCTAAGGGGCTACATCTACTTAGAGCCCCGAAAAAATGACCAAATTCCGATTTTTTTTTTTGCTGGGAAACGATTCGTGAAAAAGAAACACATTTTTTATAATACAAAGGTACATATATTGACAGCCTTAAAAAAAATACAGAAAAACAACAAAAATATGGCCGCTGGCTGATGAAGAAATTTTTTTCGTGACATTTGGTCGCGGTACTTCTCTGGTTTTTTGCATCTACATAAAAAAAACACTTCATTATTTTGGTCCAGGTTCAATAGGGCATTTGACTGTTGAACGGAAATCATCTTAAATATTTTATTATTTTATATCATGCTCACAATATTTTTTTATCTTCGTGAATGTCAGTATTTACGAAATCAATCGGCAATAAAATATAAATATTCAACCAGACCGCCAAAACGCTCCCGTTGTCAGATATGTAGTCACGTGACGCCTGTCACGTCACACACCAATTAACAAGGTCGCTGAGTTGTCGCACAGCAAACCTTTCTCTTCATTCTTATTTAAAAATTGGTAGTATGGTAACAATCACTACACATAACTATGAATTAAGGTAGTCCGATCGCCAGGTTTCAATCCATAGGATCTTCATAATTTTTTTGAGCTTCACTATATATATTAATAATCGTCTCTGTAAAATTTCAGAGTCATTTATCGACCTATTTACAGAGAAAACAAATATTAAAATTGCGTACTTTTGTGAATAAATTCCGAGACGACACACAAAAACCCAATTTCCGGTCGCTACAAAAGTGTATATAATAGTGGTAATCCGTCAGATTCTTAGAGATAATCAGATTTACATAACACTTGTAGTAATCCAATGCTCTCAGAAAAAATTACGCTTATTGACCTCATTTTTATGTAATATCAAGTTGAATGTGAACTTCCGGTTTTGGATTTATTACCACTTGCTACGATAAAGAGACGTGACAGCAAGGCAACAGCTGACTGTAGTCCTAACCTCATCTCACTCATTCGAATTTCCACACATATTTCATTTTTAACCGACATATTTCGCCGACACAAATTTTCCACCCTTTTTACCAGTCGTGGCCCGAATACAATGCTTTATATTTCCCACACCTGACATTGTTTTGACAGATCGACGTTGAAAAGCATGGAGGTTGAACTCGCCTGGTTGAGTAAAAAGAGACGGAGATAGAACCAAATTGTCAAATATCAAACCTAGAAATACTGCGCGAATCGTTGGAATAAGTATTTTTCATTATTCTAATTAAATGTGAACATTCATTAAACAGTTTACACATGGAAAATTTAGTTATCACAAATTTTTTTTTGCATATGTAAAAAATATAAATTGTATAAATCTCAAGTATGATCAGTGGTATGACTAGTGTGAAGCGATAGGATTACCTCAACAGAAAAAGCACGAAAAGACACTGAAATAAAGTAGAAAATCGCTCATCACTCGTCGCAGGACTCGTAATGGCAATCTGTTTACTGGCATGTGACGACACTAGAGGTCCAACCAATCCTGGACCTTATTTGTGCACGTGACCAAAAGTTCAAATTTATCTAATTTGCAAGATGAAATAAACCAAAATGCATATTTTCCGATATAATAATATAAAATCCTTTTTAAACACTATTATCTTTCAACATGACAAGAGAATGAACCATATTTTTTATATAGCCAAATACCCAATCCTCGGAATCGAAAACAATAGCTTCGTACTTGTACCGCAGTTTTAACCCGAAAAAAATCAACCCTTTCTTACATATATTCGACAAGCTGGCTGTAAATGTGCAATGAATTCAATCAATATTCCGTTAAACCAATTCCAAAATCCTCTGTTCGTTTTTGGAACACGGAAAAAAAAACCTTCACTCGAACTGTGTTTCAGCCGTGACTGTCCAATTTTCTACATGAGGAAGAAAGTACAAATGGAGCTCGACACGCAAACGAAGCGAATCGAGAGATTTGGGATCCCGGAATGGTAGTGTTTGGTACGCGGGTAAGTTCAACGACCACGCAGCTGACGGTGGCGATAAAAACTTTTATTTCAAATTAAGTATAACGATAGCGCTTGCTCGGGCAATTTCCGTACTTCGTGATGATATGAGGTTCTCGAGTGTGATCAATGCAAGCAAAAAAGTTCGTTCAATAATCAACGTTTTATTTATGAAATAGTGCCTCCGTGGAATTCCGATACAGTCGATAGGAAATGGATATCAAAACCTATTTTCGTCGTATGATGCTCGATTACATTAGAGTAGTAACACTATAGTACGGGGCGATCGCAATTCTCTCTCCGTATCTCAAGTCATTTGGCTTGTCAGCTTAAACCGCGCATCGTTAAACCTACGTTCTTCCAATCACTGTGACCCATTAGCATATCGCGCGTTCGTCGACGCAGACCCCCAAGTGGCTCTGATCGCCGCTACCCCGAAACAAGACGGTTTTATTTGATTTTTTTTGTTACCCAGTGACCAACGAAAGAGTGAGAAAGATCAGTGAAAAGTTCGACGAGCTCTTGAACAGCGTATGCGAATTGATCGCGTACTCGAAGTATCGAATTCCGTTTGCGAAAAATTCTCAGCGATCGGCGCAACGGAAAATAATTACTTCGGATACGGGCGCGCGATTCTCTAGTCCCGATCGCCTGTTTCGTAATTTTATTCCCTTTGTTTCTTGTTTTTTTGTTTACGGTAATAATAAATAGTGATCGAAAGGCGGGCGAGCTTTTGCCGTCCGATTTCCGCGTCCCTGTCGTTTCGACGAGGCGATCGGGAGGGGATGTACACGGGCGATCTGGTCGATTAGATCTCTCGTATCTCGGATGAGGCTCGAAACGAATCGATGAACTTTACTGTATGACGTCCCCCCCCATCATTTTCTACTCTGCAGCGCGTTCGAGAGCCAGTCCATCGCTTGGTCGAGGCCCTCTCCCTTCGTCGCTGAAGTCTTGAATATTTGGAACGTTCTGTTTTTCAGAGCATCCAAACCGAGTGCCTGATGAACCTCGGCGACGCTCAGGCAGCCGGCCATGTCCTGTTTGTTCGCCAGTACCACGAGGATCGCTCCTTGCAGCTCGTCCTCCTGTGTAAATATTCATGTTCGTGCCTTCTTGTAAACGTTACTTTTTTTTTTATACGCGAATTCGAATCGACTGTATTGGGGGAGCGTTTGTAATTTTTGTTACCAACTGTCGTTATCGCTTCCGTGATCATTGTGATTTTGAATGAAAATTTCTTGATACATTAATCGTATTTGATTTTGGACGAAAGGATCACACTTACCCTCAACATGTACAGTAGCTCGTCTTTCGATATTCCTATCCTATCCCGGTCCGCTGAATCCACCACATAAATTATTGCGTCCGTATTGGAATAGTAACATCTCCAGTAGGGTCTGAAATAACGAGAAACACTTGCATAAATCTTGCCAACTTGGACTCATTTTTCGACAATATCATCAGTTGCTAGGGTCGTAAATAATCTTAAAGGTCGATCTCGAAAAAAATGCACGAGTACGCTTCCTCTATAAGGCAGCCAAAATATAGAGATGTAATAAATAGTACAGTCGTGTTGTATATTGGAATCGGAAAAAAATTAGAAGGCTAGTTTTTTGACAGGTGATTTTGTGGGTGCCGCACGTGCTGAATCCAAGTTTGCCTAAAAATCGGGGTGTAGGGTTCTTTTTAAGGGGATGGGGGTGGATTAATGTCAAACTACAACCCGCACGAGGCCGGCGCCGGGAGACAAAATGTTCAGAAAAAATCCGGGCTTTATTTTTGTCCACAGCGCCGAAGTCGTGAAAGTTCATTTAGGGGGTGAAAAAGTGGGGTGAAATTTTGAAAAATGCGTTTTTATTCCATAATTCTTTAGGAAAAATTCATATAATTTTTGTTCAAATGGGAACGTTGTAGCCCTTGAAAAGACGCGTCGACCGAGTATTTGATCATCCCTCTCCAATAATATCTTCACCCCAAAAAGAATTGTTGAAGTATAAAAAAATTGTTTATTGAACAACGTAAAAACAATCGATTTTTCGGGGGTGATTTAAATGTACGAAATGTAGAGAATAATTTTCTCCATATTCTCGTTCCTATGGACCATCCTTGAATTTTGCTTTTTCTAACCCCTCTCAGGGGTTGAAAAATCAAAATGAAATTTTGGGCAAACTTTTGACCGAAAATAAAGAGATACAAGTTTGGCGCCGTGGACAAAAATGTAGCTGAGGGTTCAAGCTACAAATTCTTCCACGGCGGCGAATTCGTGCGGTCAATTTCCCAGAATTTCATTTTGAATTTTCAACCCCCGAGAGGGGTTGGAAAATAAAAATTCAAGGGTGGTCCACAGAAACGAAAATATAGAGAAAATTATTTTCTACATTCCATACATTTGAACCATACCCGAAAAATCGATTGTTTTTTAGTTATTCAATAAACAATTTCTTTTTTGGTATTTTAACCATTTTTCGCGAGTGAAGATATTATCGGAGAATGATGATCGAATACTCGATCGACGCGTCTTTTCGAGGGGTACAACGTTCCCATTTGAACAAAAAGTGTGCGATTTTTTTCTAAAGAGTTATTGAATTAACACTGATTTTTCAAAATTTCACCCAACTTTTTCACCCCCAAAATGAACGTTCACGCATTCGGTGCTGTGGTCAAATCTGAAGCCCGGATTTTTCTGCACAATTTATCTCACGGCGCTGACCTCGTAGGGGTTGTAGTTTGGCATTAATCCACCCCCGCTTCCTTTTATCCCCTTAAAAAAAACCCTACGCCCCGACTTTTAGGCAAACTTGAATTTAGCACCCGCGGCACCTACAAAATCACCTGTCAAACGACTAGCCTTCTTCTAATTTTTTCCGATTACGGGGTTTTTCAGCGACAGCACGACTGTACTGAAATTTGGTACAGAATTACTCATATCTGGTGTACGGGGTGTCCTGTTGTGAACGGATGATCCTTTATGTTATTTACAAAAAAATCACCTGCTTTTGGTTTTTCGCATGTAATTTCTACAAAGGATATGAATCGACAATAACTGAGCAACTCTTAAAAGTAATTGGCACGATATGCGTAGTACATTTTTTTTACACCTCAAGCTATCAAAGTCAGATGTTCGAATTGGTTTGTGTTAAAATTCTGCATAAAATCTTTTTTCATAAAGTGTGCTTAACATTTAAGGTTGAAAAGATGACTTTTCTAGATAAAACGAATAAGCAAGAGTATTTTTATTTAAATCGGGTCAGAAAAAGTTATCAAAAGCAGATGATTTTTATCTCGAAAAACCGTGGGCCTTTAACTGAAATTCCAGCATATAGTAGGACATGATCTGACCTATCGACAGTTGCAGGATTATCCATTCATAACTAGACACTCAGTATAAGATTGTAATTGAGAATATGATTATAATTAAGAATCGATAGGGCATGCAATTATAAATGAGATATGAAGGGGTTACACCTAGTTGGCAGCACCAAATTGGAATTTTGGAGGCTGCTACCTCTGCAGAAGGTTTGCCGTGTGGTCCGGGCGTTGATGATTCCATTTAGAGGTAATAAATTACATTTTATCTACGTATATACCTGACGTAAAACTTCAAACGCGTTTTTCTCAGAATTACTTTTTCCGAATCGGTGACCAAAAAATCTCAAAAACAACCAAACCGATCTGCTCAAAATTTCAGACATTTTTTGCATATCAAAAGGCAGTCCTTAATCGAAGGACTTTTTTTCAATGCATACTTATTTTTATATCAAGGAAAATAGAGTGTTTTTTCAGCGAAATTTTGACGATCACTTTCGATCGACGACCATTTTTTCAAAAATCATTATTTTATTGAATCCTTTGATTAAAGACTAGATAATACGGTACAAAAACTAAATTCATTTGGTTTTTTTATTTCAGATGATTTGTTCCCGAGCAGACGTGGTCACCGCGAAGGACCTTTTTTGCACAGCGGTCTGTGCAATTTACTGTATCTCCGTCGTTCATAAATATTTCCCAATAAAAAAAACTGTCAAAGATACTTGAAGTTATACCCTTTAATGAGAAAAAAAGTTTAAAAAAACAGCACCCATTTCCCAAAAAAATATAAAAAATCACGAAAACACCTCTTTTTCCGGTCGCGAACTAGGTGTAACCCGTTAATAGAGTAGAATTATAATTGAATAGAATTTCAATGAAGATTGAAACATAGAAATCTAAAAACACTATGGTAGTTTCGTACGAAAATTGTCATTTTTCCTGAAAAAGTCGACAAAATTCAATTATAAAAATGTTTGCAACAGGATAACAAACAAATCTCGGTCAAGCCCAGCCAATATTATCTATTTTAAGGAAATAACACGTTTTTTCGTTTACAAGAAACCGGGAGGTCAGAATCAAGTAAGCTGTTGAGTCCCTCACGTTCAAAAGTCTTTCACGAGATTGTTTATAACTAATTATTACAATGTTCATGACTTTCGGCACACAACTTTAATGTGCATACAGATAAATGTCCAAGCTCCTTATTCTTTTATATTTAATGTTTTGAAATAACCCTGATTTTCGGGTCGTCACAGTAGCCTAACCTTTTAACTTCACTCGTTAACGATAAAATTTCAGCTTAATGCGTTCTTATTCAGAACCAACTATTCTTATTCATCCAGCTTCCAATAATTTTTTTCCACAACACCGTCAAACTGTCATCAACGTCCAAGCTGAACGTTTGCCAGACGTATACGAGTCTAAGAAAAATCAGACCTTAAGGGATCATCACAGTGTAAAATGTCCAAAAAATCGATTTTTTTTTAATTATCCGATAGTATAGACAATTCGTATGAAAATTCCACACTCGAAACTCTAAACGCGTTTTTCTCGAAATGTTTTTCAAAACGGTGTACACTCAAAAGGAAGAGTTTTCAAGCTATCCGTCTCAAATTTGGACACAACATTCCTCACGCCATTATTTATCTTCCTATGGAAGCCTTTTTGTTTAAAATCTTCAATTTTTTTTACCGAAAAACTTGAAAAATTCGGCTAAGTTCGATACTTTTTTTTTTTCAAAACGCCGCCTTTTTGTCAATTTTTCATTTTAAAAGAAAACCTTCATAGTAAGATAGTGGCTTTCATAGTGATTAATAATCTTTTTTACAAATTTTGTTTCAGATAATATTTACGCCCACAATCTATGTGTGACTTTAAAAATCGGAATTTCTAGTGTATTTTAACCATTAAAAAAAATCGCCTAAATCTATTTTCCGATCCTGTGATGATCCCTTAAAAATTCATTGGCTTCCTCGACATCTCCGAGCTCGGAAGTGACATTGATCCGATTATTTTTGTTTCTTCGTACCGTATGCTAGTCTGTCCGCCGAGATCCCAGACTTGGAATTTGAGATTCTTGTACGTTACTTGCTCGACGTTGAATCCTATGGTGGGTAACGTTGTGACGACTTCGCCGACCTGCAACCTGATTAAATACGCGTAATTTATTTTCCGTGCGCTTGATTTCCTTTACGGATACTTGGATAAGGGACGGAATTGTGATCGGCGCATCCGCACCTGTACAAAATAGTCGTTTTTCCAGCACCGTCGAGGCCCAGGATGAGGATTCGCATTTCTCGATTACCGATAAAATTGCGGAAGTAACTGAGCAACCCACCTGCGAACGAATCGGCGTGTATTATTTCGGATAGTCGTTATTTGACGGGCGAGCTAGCTGTCGAAAACTCGTGACATTGTTTGGAGATTATAAATACGGGGCAACGAGCGAAGAGCCGCTCGCGCGAACCACGCTGTACTTACCCATTTTGGAGTCAGGCCGTTCGACTCATATAATCCACGAATTAATCCCCTCGACAAAATCAAACCCTTGGAATATCGCCGAATAATTTGGGCGCGCAAACACCTCCTTGTTATTCGCGAGCAATAATCCGGAACGATGTACAAAAACGTCGCCGACCGCCCCGCGTCACTGCTCGTGTGAAGTTTGACGTGTTTATATTCTACCGTTGTAGCAGCCAAATGGCTAGAGCGCCACCCGTCCGTTGGCCCGTGTTCCCAAAGTCACGTCGACGCGAAGTTAGCCGCTTAAGGAGTTTCGAAGCTAAAATCGAATTGCTTGTAGACGATTGAAATTTATGTCATCGAGATATCACCTTTTTCGTGAACCTCGTACAAGATAACTCGAAAACTATCTAATCGTTAATTTTTTCATTTTGCTCACTTTTGGATGACTTTATTAGGGTCTATGTGAACCTAAAGTTCTTTCGAAATTATTTTCATCTTTTTGTTAACATTATTACTGTCTATGTGAACATGAAGTTCTTTCGAACGAATTATCTTTAAAAACTACTTTTTCATTAGCAAAAACTATAGAAAAATATTCAACAAAAATAGAAAAACAAACACCCGCCGTTTTTCTTCATTTTCACTTTTTTTGGATTTTTCAGGTTCACATAGAGCGTGTGGGTCTTAGAAATCTAAAACTTCCTGGCTCTGATGTTTCAGATCAATGCACCAGACGCTAGGTTGTCCGGCGTGGATTAACTCAGGCGGCAGCTGTCTCTGAAGCCAGTGGCGTACACGCGACATTTTTATATATCAAAAAAAAATTGGACAATGAAAAGATGTTATCATATGTACATAATATCTTAATTATATAGAATAAATAGTTTGGACACAAGAAAATGGTAAAATCCGCTCATTTCCGGTTGCCCAAAGGAATCGCTTCCTTATGGAAGAATCTGTTGATTTTCATGATTTTTTTTTAAGGAAAGATCTATTCATCGTTTTTTAAATTTAGGGTATGTTTCATTATAATTTTTTTGGAACGGCATTTTTTTATCAATTTTTTGAAATGGCGGAGGCATGGCACCGTCTTCTAAACTGCATTTTCAAAGCTGGTATGACGTAAAGCTAAAAAACTAATCGATCGATTCTCATAAAATTTTTGGTGTAAATCATTCTAACCTTATCGTCTAAAATATGACCCTGAATGTTCTTGAAAATAAAAAAGGATTTTTTAATTGCAAAATGTAGCCATTTTTTCCGCAAAATTCAATCTTGTTTGTTTCGAAGCGTTCTATTTCATCAACTGTCAATGGTTCTCACGTTTCGTTGGTTCATATTCTGCGTACGAGTGTTAATGAAAGAAAAATCTTCGGCGTGACGTCTACGTGTCACGCCGTCTGACAACATCCGCCGCAACCCGTTTAGAAGACCGTGCCATACCACTCCCACTTTCAAAGATTGATAAAAAAATAACACGTAACAGCCAAGAGTAGTAAAAAAAAACAAACAAAAAAGTCTCAAAAATGGTGAATAAATCTTTCCTTTAATAAAATGAAAAACAGCATTTTTTCCTCGCCTAAAGGTATCTCCCCCCTTAAGATAAAAGGAATAAACAAATGGAAATTCTACTCAACTTTGATACTTTCGCGCTTCCGGTCTCTGGTCATCCTATCTTTGCGCTCTTATCGACTGAACTCTTAGTACAAATTTTCCCAGCAAGATGTCGCTAGTTGCGCATTTGTGGCGTTCGATCTCCGGGAGAGCATGGGCGCCATCCGCACGCAAGGTTCCCAAACGAATAAAAAAAACATTCGATCTTGCTCCATACAATATACATAAATTATACATCGCAAGGTCTCATCGCGGACAGGCTTTTTTTTCGAAGCGAAACGTAAAACTTTCCACACGCTTCGTCCGCCGTCGATACTGTAGTCTCCTGCGTTACCGACGGTCGGTCCGTTCTCGATCTTCTTATCCGCAGCGTTCGGTCCGTTTCGTCGAACGCTTCCATCGACCGCTGTCGGATGGCGCTCGCAGCCCGTAAGAGTCGCGATCTTTCGAATAAGATTTTTTCGTGCGTTCCATGTACGATTGCGGGCCGGCGCTGGACCGAAAAGCGATGCTGCGGCGAATATACGTTGTCCGCGCGGCTGGAGCCACTGTGTGTCTCCTGCGCTTTCCGTAGTTTAATAATTGACAGCTGCTGAAAAGCAGCAACGTACGCGCGCGTCCTCCCAACCGCACGCCGATGTATCGATACATACGGATCCGCGGGACCAGTAATTTATCCGCGAAAGATCAGTGATTTGTGAGGGCTGTTGACTCGTTCGGCTGTCAGCAGCCTCGCACGAGCCTCTCGTCAATCCGTTTTTCCCCCATCTCTCTATCATTGTCACCTCCTCTACAACTTGGCGACACGAAAATTGCATGGTACCCGGTACAAAATAAGAAAAAAAAATGAATCAAATTTTGAAAAAATTGCAAAATAAAAATTGAGCAAGTGAATGATCCTTGACACGCGAATCATTCGACAGTGCGCGCGTGCGTGTGGTTTGTGTCCAGTGATTTCGCGAATTGTCTCCGCGAAAATAGAAAAAAGAAAAAATGCGTTCGTATCACGAGTGTCGCGGCGCGCGAAACAAAACTCGTTTCACCGATCGTATTTTCGACGGGGGCTGCGTCCAAGCTGGAATGTTTTGACTAACCGCAATATCGTTTTCTCCGTCTGCTGGATATATCGCGGTGACCGCGTGCGTCGATTCGTAACAATTATGCGATAAAGTGTGTGCGCGCTGCTGCTTCGCGTGTGACAACCGATGTCTCTCGATTCCCGCACAAGCGATAGCACGGAACCGCGGTAAGTCCCCGGTACGTCCGTCCCGTACTCACTGTAAATAAGCGATTTGCGACGAATGTTTTACCATCGGTCATACCGATATCGCCATCCGATTGAAATCATCTACGATATTGATCATTGGCATCGCATAGCCACTAAAGAATAGCGTGGCGATCTATACGCCACCGAATCTCGACCAGGGAAAAAGAAGAAAAAATAAACAAATGCGAGTCCGCTATGTATATGTGTAGGAACTTTTGTTGATTCGGGGATGCTTCGCGTACGAGAAACTTGAAGAAGAAAAAACGTATTCGAGAGGATGATGCGTGACGCATGCGCGAATGTGTCGTATGTTATTGCGGATCTTAACGAGCAATATTGTCGTAAAAAATGGAAAATGGTCGCGATCGAAAATTCAATCGTTCAAGGGGATATATTATTTTTAAATTGTATTATTATTATAATGATGTCATATATTGGTATTATTATTATTATCATTATACTTCTGAAAACTTCGCGATCGATCGATCGCCCCGTTCAAACATCGCGGGGCGTCATATAAATATTAATAAGTGCTCGCGCATATATATATATATATATATATATATATATATATATATATATATATATATATATATATATATATATATATATATATATATATATATGACGAGCTAAAAGGCCTGCGCGATCGCCCAAAAGTAACGGATGAAGATCACATACCGATACTCATATAAGAAAAAGATACTATATAACTTAATCACGGCGGCATACTAACCGCTATTTCGAAAGCTATATAATTCCCCCAGCTAAAAACGTTAAATGTCGCTTAAACCTTTCCGTTTACGTACATATATATATATGCATTTATGTGTGTATATATATATATATAGCAGTTAAAAGGATACATATAGCAAAGAGCGTGTATTTATGAAGTTGCGCGGCAGTGTGAATGAACAAAGGGGGTGCGATGCCCGATCGAGATGCCATCGATCCAACATTTTTATGGTCAGGTTTTCGAGGCTCTCGAATAATTGTCAGCGGTGCAACCGGTTGTCGGACGCATACTTTTACAAACACACATACGACACATTCTCTCTCTCTCTCTCTCTCTCTCTCTCTCTCACTCTCTCTCTCTCTCTCTCTCTCTGGGTAAGTATATATATATATACATATATGTACACACATGCTCATTGGCGTAGCCAGGAGGGGACCGGGGTGGGCAAGCCCCCCAAGGAAAAAATCAATTCAAAATGATTAAGGGGTCGTCTCACTTTAGACACTAAAAAAGCCTATTTTCATATTTTTTTTTTTGATAGGTTTATATTATAGATATTGATATAAAAGTTGTTACACTTAATAAATACACTTTCGAAATACATTTTTTTTAAATTGTTTTTATGTAACCCAAACAAACTTTAAACGCGTTTTTCTCGAAACAACGCTTTTCGACGGCTCGTTGATAAAATCTTCGAAACTACCTAACCGATCCTTATGAAAATTTAACCAGATATTCTTTACAATTATAGCTATAACGCATATCAAGGATTTTTTTTAATTTTGATATTTAGTAATTTTTTTTGCAAAAAACACGTTTTGTGGTTTTTTTTCGAAAAATCTCGGCCATTTTGTTATTTTCGCATATATCAAAAGTCGTATGATATGCGCTATAACTATGACATATTGAATCTAAAACCGTTTGATTTTTTTGTGTCGGATGATCCATCTCCGAGATTCTATCAACAGCGCAGACCTACAATTTTTTAGGACATTTTTTTAACTGCCATTTTCGTCGATAAATAGGGACTTGAATGAATTAATTTAAAAAAAATGTATTTCGAAAGTGTATTTATTAAGTGTAACAACTTTCATATCAATATCTACAATATGAACCCATAAAAAAAATCATGAAAATAGCCTTTTTTGGCGTCTAAACTGAGAAGACCCCTTAAATTCGCATAGATTACTTTTATTCAAGTTCCATCCGAACAAGCATAAAGAAATTGAGTGGCTACTTCGTTACGTAAATAGATATTCCAATTTCACAACTAAGTTAACTGGGGCGGGGTTGAAATTCCGAACTTTGAATGACCAGAAGGCTCAAAATTCCGAATTTTCATATTCCGAAACTACAAGTTTCGTAAAGTTCATGCCAGCGAAAGGTTACACAGTTGACTGTAAATGGTGTAGAACGGTGCAAGTAGCGATAGCAAAAGGATACCAATATTATTTTTATACGACATAATTATCAGAAATAGTATGAAAAAGATCAACGCTTTATTAGAATGACCAGTAGTAGATGTACAAAACAACGAATATGTAATATTAAACATGCCACAAAATTGCGATTCTTTTATTATAGAAAACGAACTATACCAGAAAGTTTAAATATAATTAAAGCTAATAAGAGATTCGTCAGGTGTACGAAAGAATTAGATTCCGGAAATTATAGCTTCGAACATCCAGTTTGCGAAAACTGAAGTTTAGATAGTATAAGATTCCGATACAGAACGTTCAGAACGTTCAAAATCCCGAAAATTGACGCATACAGCAGATAGCAAGTGAAGCCGAGCGCGGCTAGATGGCAGCACTGTTACCACCGTAACGCATGGTGACGGTGTTCAGTTTTTCGGACTTTTGATCCTCCGGGTAACATTCTTTCGGAGTTTTGATCTTTCGTGGTAAAATGTTTTCAGACTGTTATCGTCCTTTACATTATATTGTGAATATATACCGTAAGGATGTTTAGCTATCCATGATTTACATTGATATTCTTATTTTCGGAAGTTTTCACAGTACAAACCTTGGCCGTTCAGGAACCCGAAGTTCTAATACTACAGTTTTTCGGAACTATGAACTTTCTAGACATGAGAAGTTGATACTTGTTTTATGCGCCGTGTTCTCAGGTCGAAAATTTATCAGTCTTATCATGGGACCGAAGTTTGCATCGTTTGAATACAACGAAAATTAATTTTGTTTCTTCTGAAATTTCTTTCAGCCAATTTGAGCCACTAAAGTCCCTCGACTATTTTTTGGTATGCTTATCGAGAGATCTGCAATTGACATTTGCAAAAAAGATGTCGTATGGTAATAGAAGTAAGGTAATAACAATATGAATATGAATTTTCGTTGCGTTCCAACGATGGAAACTTCAATACCATGATACGTCAGCCTTAGAAGCTGAAGCGATGGTCATGAAAAACATACTCTTATATGAAAATGATGAAATAAATGCTGGAAATTTAAGAAAGCATATTAAAAAGGAGTACTGCCCTGACTGATATCAACTTTTCCAAGCAGCAATAGTCTTCCCAGTGAGTCGGTTGTGAGACGAGTTTTTCCGCCGTGAGGCGCATAAAAACGTGGCTCAGAGGCACAATGCTTCAGGAACGATTCTCCCATATGTCACTGCTAAACATGGAGAATGAAATTGTTAAAAAAAAATGCTAACTACGAAAGTGTTGGGCCGATTCGCTGAAAAAATGTGAGTTTGAAGTTTGCATCTTTGGAATGGAACGAAAATTAATTTCGATTTTTATTTTTATTTTTAATTTCGATTTTTTCAATACAAATTGAAAAAAATAATCTATAATGAAAAAATGAACAAAAGAAAATGTAAAAAAGAGGTTTCGTTGCGTTCCAACGATGCAAATTCCAACACCATAAAAATATACAAAACTGAGACTTGTTCAATTGAGTACTTACTGAAAGTAAAGTTTAAATACCCGTAACTGGATTGAAGAACAATGAAAAATTAGTTCATTATTTAAGGAATGGCAAAAGTTTGATATTTATTTTAAAATGAACGTGTGATTAAAGCTTCGTATTTTATGAATGTTCCGTAATTATCGACTATTGGGCAAATTTTATTTCAATAAAAGACGATTTTCGAAAACAGCACTTTTTCGTCAGCCCCCTAGCCCCCCTCCCCCTTCCTCACAGGAAAAAAAGCTGGCTACGCCAATGCACATGCCCCTCGACGAAATGCGCCGTCGCCCCGACGGCTATATACACATCGAGACGGAAACGGGATTGAGGAAAGAAGTGCCAAACTCTCTGTCTCGGGGAGAAAGACCCCCCTCCTTCTACAAGATACTCAACCGAAAACGGTGGCAGGACACTTTTATTATCGTAGTACGTATATACAACTACTTTAGTACTGCGTCGCGATATTATGACGTGATGTGTATATATGACTCGAATATATATATATATATATATATATATATATATATATATATATATATATATATATATATATATATATATATATATATATATATATATATACACAGGGTGTCCTGTTATGAATGGATAATCCTGCAACCGCTGGAATTTCAGTTTAGTAAAAGCCCCACCGTTTTTGAGATAAAAATCATCTGCTTTCGGATTTTCGCATGGCATTTCTACAAATGATAACTTTTTTTGACCCGCTTTTTTAAAAAATACTCTTGGTTATTTGCTTGATCTATAAAAGTCTTCTTTTTAACCTGAAATGTTAAGGAAACTTTATGAAAAAACATCTTGTGCAAAATTTTCATACAAACCAATTCGAACATCTGACTTTGATAGCCTACGGTGTTAAAAAAAATGTACTACGCATATCGTGCCAATTACTTCAAAAAGTTGCTTAGTTATTGTCGGTCAGATCATTTGTAGAAATGGCACGCGAAAAACGATACGCGGATGATTTTTTTCAAGAAATAACATAAAACCCAAATCTCGAAAACCGAGGGACCAAACTGAAATTCCAGTATATGGAAGTATATGCACTGAAAAAAAAAAAATTTCGTTCATCCATCCAAAATTCAGTTGGTTTCACAAAATGTATCTTTAAATACGTTCAACTTGAATTTTGATTGGCATAACAAAACAGTATAGTTGGTGGTAAAATAGTATAGTGGTGTGAACTGTAGCTTATTTAGCATGTCTGAGCAACTGTTAAAACAACAAAATTTCGAGACAACAAAATGCATTTTGCACATTCAATGATTCTTTTTTCTCAGTGTGGACACCATCTGACCTATCGATAGTTGCTGGATTATCCATTTATAACAGAACACTCTGTGCGTATATATATATTTATATACAGGTTGCCACCCGAAATAACTCGGCAATTATCGACGTCACAAAAAAATGTTCCAGACAAAAGTTGTACGGTGTGATGGGGGCCATCAAATGCGACCATTTTTTTTTATCTCGGTGGAGGCGCTGACATACAGTGAAGGCCACCTCCACTTTTTTAAATGGAATGGTCTATTTTTTTTCCACCATCTTGTGGAGCACCTCAAGCCGCGTAAAAAACATTAGGGGTCAAAGTCGCTCAAGGTCATTCAAGGTCAGTATCGATAATACAAATCTAAATATCTCGGATCACTACCAAATATTTGGTAGTGATCCGAGATATTTAGATTTGTATTTTATTTTAATAGATGACCTTGAATGACCTTGAACGACTTTGACCCCCTGATGTTTTTTATGCGGCTAGAGGTGCTCCACAAGATGGTTGAAAAAAATGTACCATTCCATTTGAAAAAGTAGAGGTGACCTTTACTGTGCGTCAGCGCCTGGACCGAAATAAAAAAAAATTGGTCGCATTCGATGATACCCTTCGCACCGTACAACTTTTGTCTGGAACATTTTTTTGTGACGTCGATAATTGCCGAGTTATTTCGGGTGGCAGAGATGAGAGAGACACCCTGTGTGTATATATATACACATATGTACAGTTACGGCGAAAAGTTTTCGATCTTTTTGGATAATTGCAAAAGTATATTAGAATACTATAATTCATTTTATATAACTATATTGTGTCTCCGTAAAATATTTTTTTCATGAAATCATATTATTCGAATATAATTTGGAAATTATACAAAGTGATCGAAAACTTATGACCGGTACTTTATATATATATATATATATATATATATATATATATATATATATATATATATATATATATATTTAATCGCACGGTTTCGCTTCAATATACGATACCAACGAAAGTACGACAGTGACGAAGCGTCCAGCGGAATTGTTAATTCGAGTAACGCTCTGAGTGTGGGGATCAGGACAGAAGTAAGGAAGGAAATACGCTCCTCTGGATTTAAGTTGAACGAGTTTACGAATAGCGGACGGCAAACGATATCGCAAAGTGTTTTTCATCGGAGTACATATTTGATATATATTTATATATGCATGTGTGTGCGTATATGAATATTTGTCCGAAAGGCGGCGTGAACGTTGCGAAGTTTTCGGCGACCAGAGGGTGTGCGTATGTCATTTGTTATATATATATATATATATATATATATATATATATATATATATATATATGAGCCCATCGTAATGTAAGTACGTATGGGCTTGTGATCGTGGCCGGATCGCTCGAGCGCACTGAATACTGCGAGCTCTCGGGCAGTGAAAGCCTCCAGACGAAGGACTCCCGTGTTAACACACACACACATGTGCAGCCTGAAGCAATCGAACGAGCGCGTGATATGCAGACCAATATACATATAACAATCTTTTTTAAATAAACCATTGAACAAGTATTTTAAATAAATGCTTGTCATATTGCAAAATATATATATAATTTTAATCTAATTAATAATATTGTTAATTTTCTTCATAATCATTTATTTCATGAATATTTAGTTCTCCGAAATTTTCATCACATATAAAACGTCTATTCAGTTTCGAAACACTTTTGAGAAAATGGACCAATCAGATCGATTTGAAAAAATGAATTATCCACTAATCATGTAATAAATTTGTATCTGATTCGCCTTTATGATTGATTTTTGATGATTTTGATTGGATATTGCAATTTCTGGAAACAACATAGCGCTGATATGTCTTTTTGGACCCTCAGGCCCCCTTCAGCAAGCACTGCTCGATCTTTTATATACATATATACATTATCGGGCAAAAGTTCTGGGACACTTCAGATATTTGCAAAACTTTCGATCAATGTGATAATTGAAAAATTATATTAGAATAATATGATTTGTTATATAGGCGGGTAGTTTGGGTCTTGTAGAGGTGGTTTTGGAAGAAATTTTCGTTTTAGCGGTTTGGCTCATGGATATTCGTAGAGCCCATAAGAAGTACATAAATGTGAACTGCTTTGATTTTGCGATATCGAAAAAATGAACAATACCCGTATTGGCGAGTAGCTTGGGTCTTGTAGAGGTGGTTTCGGAGAAATTTGCGTTTTAGCGGTTTGGCTCTTGGATATTCGTAGAGCACATAAAAAGCACATAAATATGATATATTTTCATTTCAGAATATACAAAAAATCGTATATGCTCGTATTGGAGGGTTTTATGAGGGTCTATATCGGGCGAAAAAACATAGGGGTTTGGCTCTTCGATATTCGTAAAGCACATAAAAAGCACATAAATATCACGTAGTTTCATTCTTCGATATCGCAAAGATCATTGAGTGCTCTGCTAGCTTGATGTTAAGCCAACAGAGCACTTTTGATTTCTAACTACCCGAGAAACGACAAGAGCACAACAATTTTTAATGGAGCACAAAATTAACACATAAATGTGGACTACTTTGATATTGCGATGTCGAAAAAATAAACAATACCCGTATTGGCGGGTAGCTTGGGTCTTGTAGAGGTGGTTTCGGAGAAATTTGCGTTTTAGCGGTTTGGCTCTTGGATATTCGTTGAGCACATAAAAAGCACATAAATATGATACACTTTCATTTCAGGATATCCAAAAAATGGTATATGCTTTTATGGGAGGGTTTTTTGAGGGTCTATATTGCGCGAAAAAAAATAGGGGTTTGGCTGTTCGATATACGCAAAGCACATAAAAAGCACATAAATATCACGTAGTTTCATTCTTAGATGTGGCAAAGATCATTGAGTGCTCTGCTAGCTTGATGGTAAGCCAACAGTGCACTTTTGTTTTCTAATTTCCCGCTAAACGACAAGAGCACAACATTTTTTAATGGAGCACAAAATTAGCACATAAAAAGCACAACATTTTGATACCAATTAAATCCACTTTGGGGACTTTGGTCTGCTAGCTTTATGGAGGTGAAATGGCATGCGAAAAACCAAAAGCAGATGATTTTTATCTCGAAAACCGTGGGACTTTAACTAAACTGAAATTCCAGCATATAGTAGGGGATGTTCTGGACATAGGACAGTAGGACACCCTGTGTACATATGTGTGTATGTGTGTGTATGTATGTATGTGTGTGTGTGTGTGTGTGTGTGTGTGTGTGTGTGTGTGTGTGTGTGTGTGTGTGTGTGTGTGTGTGTGTGTGTGTGTGTGTGTGTGTGTGTGTGTGTGTGTGTGTGTGTGTGTGTGTGTGTGTGTGTGTGTGTGTGTGTGTGTGTGTGTGTGTGTGTGTGTGTGTGTGTGTGTGTGTGTGTGTGTGTGTGTGTGTGTGTGTGTGTGTGTGTGTGTGTGTGTGTGTGTGTGTGTGTGTGTGTGTGTGTGTGTGTGTGTGTGTGTGTGTGTGTGTGTGTGTGTGTGTGTGTGTGTGTGTGTGTGTGTGTGTGTGTGTGTGTGTGTGTGTGTGTGTGTGTGTGTGTGTGTGTGTGTGTGTGTGTGTGTGTGTGTGTGTGTGTGTGTGTGTGTGTGTGTGTGTGTGTGTGTGTGTGTGTGTGTGTGTGTGTGTGTGTGTGTGTGTGTGTGTGTGTGTGTGTGTGTGTGTGTGTGTGTGTGTGTGTGTGTGTGTGTGTGTGTGTGTGTGTGTGTGTGTGTGTGTGTGTGTGTGTGTGTGTGTGTGTGTGTGTGTGTGTGTGTGTGTGTGTGTGTGTGTGTGTGTGTGTGTGTGTGTGTGTGTGTGTGTGTGTGTGTGTGTGTGTGTGTGTGTGTGTGTGTGTGTGTGTGTGTGTGTGTGTGTGTGTGTGTGTGTGTGTGTGTGTGTGTGTGTGTGTGTGTGTGTGTGTGTGTGTGTGTGTGTGTGTGTGTGTGTGTGTGTGTGTGTGTGTGTGTGTGTGTGTGTGTGTGTGTGTGTGTGTGTGTGTGTGTGTGTATAGCTGAGATATAGGATTTAGTTTGGGCAGCCCTTGGAATGCAGTGGCTGCGAGTGGAGGACGCACAAGACGATGCAATACCCGCAAAGCCATGTGGACACACACACGCATTGCCCACATTGACGTTGCGCGTACACCCCGAACGGAGACACGGACAAACACACACTTGCTAGCCCATAAGAAAATGCATGACCGAAGGCGCTGAGCTCCCTCGTACTCTCGTATCCCTCGTACCGGTATAATTTAAACACAAACATATTCTCATAACCGAACTCCTGTTGTGTTCCATATCGGGCAATAAGGTTGATCCGCTGGGGATATATCTATATATGGAAAAATGTGATTTTTATGAGATTCGACTTCAAGGACCGGCTTCATAGTAGCTTATTGACCCTGTACTCAACGTCGTGTATGCCCCGGTGTCCTCAGAATCACGATTAGATAAATGTTGGCATATGTATGAAAGTCGTTTCAAGGAATAACCTGTGGGCGAAATCGACGATTTGTTTGAAAAAATTGTACAAGCATGATTGGGCCCGAAGATGGGTGGATTAAAATAAAAAATCTGGGGAGAGTTATTGGGATGACGAGGTCGAAATTTCACACACAATTAACACATAGTTTTTCCATGTTAGAGTTTTTTAAAATTTAGTATAGGATAGTATAGTTTTTTTTAATTTAGTATAGGAATAAAACTTTCGATCAATTTTTATATTTTTTTCTACTTATACTTTATTTAAATTTTGAAAATTACGAAAATTGCAAGCATGTCGAAAATAAAAGTTCGATTTTTAACGAAAAGTTAACTTTGATGATTTGCTATTAACAAATGGATAAGAATAAATGTGAGAAAATTACACGATCATACGATAGAAAATGTTATAAACTATGCTCTGTCCGAATTTGAAGTGAATCGGATGAATAGGTTTTGAGACACGACTTACACCGTTTCCTAAAACATAGTTACGAGGAAAACGCGAGAAAAAAGGGAAAATTGCAGAATATGAACCGAGAAAAGTGAGAGATGTTGAAAATCGATCAAATGGTACGCTTTGAAAGAAAAAAAATTGAACTTTTCGAAAATAAAGGCTACATTCGGCAAAAAAAACTTTTAAAAAAATTCATAAACATTTAGGGTCATGTTTCTGACAATAATCGCACCAAATTTCATCATAATTGGTTGATTCGTTTTTTAGCTATACGCCAGGCCAGCTTCAAAAATGCAGTTTAGAAGATCGTACCGCACCTCCGCCTTTTTTGAAAATTAATGAAAAAAATGTCTAAAAATACCATCTAACAGCCAAAAGTAGTAATAAAACATACCCTAAGTCTGAAGAATGTGGAAGAAATCTTTCCCATGAAAAAAAAATCATAATCAGCTATTTTTTCCTCACCTAAAGGTATCTACCCCTTAAGGAGTTAGCCTACTGCGAGGAGCCGAAAATCGGGGTTATTTAGAAAAACAATTCGAGAAATAAGTAAAATTCTTGAAAAACCGTTTGGACATTTATCTGTAGGTAAGTACATTGACAAAGTTGTGTACCAAATTGCGTTAAAAATATTAATAGTTGAAGAAGTTCTAAACAATGTCGTGAAGGACCTTCGAACGTGAGGGGCTCAACGGTGTCCTTGATTTTGGCCACCCGGTTGATCTGATAAAAAAAAAACGATTTTTTTTCTTCTTAAAATCGATAATGTTGGCTTGGCCGAGCTTTCTTTCGTTATCAATTTTCAATCATAAAATTTTTTTTCGTTTTTTTTTTTTCGAGAAAAATCATGATCATTGTCGCTAATAGCTGAACAACAAATGTTAAGAAGAAAAGCGTCGGTCAAGACTAAACTTCTATAACACTGAATAAGTGTACCAAATTTCAAGTCAATTCGTTCATTAGATATCGAGAAATCGTGTATACCGCTTTCAAAAACATAGTTTCAAGAAAAACGCGTTTAGAGTTTTACAAACAGTTCAATGGTTGTAATCATAAGTTTACCTTCAATCTGCGACTCCTGCACCATAAGTTGGACCGTCCTTTTTAATTTGAGTTGTCTTAATGTCGTCATTTTTGCAGTAGTCTAACTTAACAACAATCGTCATAAATCGGTCGATTTTATGAATTTTTACATCTCTGTTGCAAATCAAAGTTAGGCTATAAAACAATGCAATGAAAAAAAATCGCATTTCCGAAATTACAAGCTCATGCTGACCACTTGAGGCGGGATATACATTTAGACAGGAAAAAAATAAGCAATATTGAGGGATTTTTTCAAACTAATACTTTAATAGTATACTTAATAATTTAATAGTAACTAATACTTTAATACTTTAATAGTATATTTACGTATACAAAACATTTTTTTTAAATTAATTCATTATCAGCACGTTCGCCGCGGGAGTTGCGAATCGGCTTGCAGTCTAGCTTACCGTAGACTTTGATCCGTAAAATTTTGTCATAAAACAATATTTGCATTATAAATATTAATATTTTATATTGTTTGTGTTATCTTCATTAACAAATAAAAGTGTTGGTTCATTCATGACTAATTAAAAACTTTGTTCGATTAAAAATTACTTCCAGATAAAAATTTGTGCTGCAGTATAATTTTAAATATGCCGCGCAAACTCACGTCATTGGATACGTGGAACGATGCGCTGTTGCCATATTTCTTCTTATTATGGGGGACAAATATTTTTTACGGAAAATTATTCTGTCTAAATTTCAATGCAGACCCTGCAGTGTTAAATTTGCAATTTTAAGACCCATTATCTCCCAATCTAAATAGTCGACTGTTCTGAAATTTCACTCAAACATGCATAATGATATGAACAATGTCTGGTTAAAATTTGAACAAAATCTATAGAAATCAAGATTCCGCGCTTGTACCACCTTAAGACCGTCTGCAAAACATCCACATTTGGTTGAATCCGACATTACATAACGGCTTCAAAATTTTCTCTCTCTCTCTCTCTCTCTCTCTCTCTCACACACACACACACACACACACCCACACACACACACACATGCGCGCGCGTATGTATGTATGGACAATACGGAAGTATTTCTCGATCGTGTATCGACGCTATTATGTAATTCCCACGTAATGGCCGCGAGATATATCGGGTTGGAAGGAAAATTAATAACGATCCGCGGTGCGACCGATCGATCGCTTTATGATTCAATAAGTATGATCGAACATCTCGTGTTCGCGATACGTATCGTGTATAAGGCGCGCACGTGAACGACGAAGCAGAAACGGGGGCGTGTCGGAATTCCTGCCTCGCGGTATTCCAATCGGCGGTATATGCGGCGAGAGACGGGCCGAAGTTATGGACGAGGGAATAGCGACAAGTGCAGACGTATCAAGTTTCGGATACTTTCCGCGTAGCGAAAATCGCGACGGTATCCCAATGATATGCTAATGTATGCGAAAACAACGAGAGCGAGAAAGAAAAAAAAACATGGTATCGCGTAGGTCGAAATTATCTCTCGTAGACTGCACGCGTTTGGATATTTGGCGGTTCATTTTTGTTTTCTCGCGACGCGCGCGCGCAATTCCCGATGGTGTTTGTTATTTGGGGCAAAGGGAAAGTCTCCGGCCCTGCGGGGCGAATCGAGGAAGGGAACGATGCTTTGCTCGTGTCCGAGATGTTAAGTCTCGCGGAGAATTGTTTGTTCGAAACTGCGTGCGCGAGGTTGTGTTGACCTTTCGCGCATCGCCCAAAAGGAGCCTCTGCTTGGCTCGCTTTCTCGCTCGCCTCGTATCGCTCGCCTCCTGCACACTTGTTGGAAGATGTAATTCTATTGTACGAGCTCGTCTTTTTTTACCTCCGGGTTAGAATCCGAGAGGTCGCGGTCGGTCCCTGGCTCGCCTCGTGAGTACGTGAGTAGAGGGGGGTGGGGGGTGGGGAGAGAGAGAGAAAGAGAACGAAAACATAAAGAGAGAGACCAAGAAAACAAGATAGGAAAAGAGAGAGCTAGAAAACATGGCGAGAGAGAGTAAGAGAAAGAGAACGAAAACATAGAGAGAGAGAGAGAGCAAGAAAGAAGAGAGAGAGAGAGAGAGAGAGAGAGAGAGAGAGGGCTGCGATAAGATTAGGTTCATTAGTGCAACTACACTAAGAAAAAAATCATTGATCCAATATCATTGGTGTTATTGAATGAAATTTCGTTGATTCGATTGTGAAATTGTTGATCTAAATAATCGGATTTATTAGTCCAAACAAAATGCTTTAATAACATGATAAAATTTAATAGTTTTTAATAACATGATAAAATTAAAACTTCTTTTTTCATTCAAAAGATATATTGTTAGCCGCGTTCAATATATTATTGTTCAATATATTATTGAAACCATCTAAAAAATTATCGCGAACAGACTGAATAGTGTTGAATGCATTTTCTGCAACGAACAAAAAAAGCGTTTCAGTTCATGACATGAATATTGTTGATTCGAGTACACAAGACAAATTGAATTTCGCTCGTTTAATTCAGATAACATTTCTACTGAGTAAATATGTTATTTTATTTTTTTTCACCATATCCGATATTTATTTTCAAGTACATTGAAAAATGTTGAGCAAATGTCTGAATTGGTTAAAAAATTATGCGAAAATAAAATTTGTTTCTTGCGCATTTGGTTGAAAAAATGCAACGAAATCATGGCCGAGCGCCACCGAAATTATGGGGCCGGGTTGAAATTCCGAACTTTGAATGATCAGAACGCTCAAAGCTCCGGAAGAATACTACCCCGAAAGAATTTTACACGAAAGACCAAAACTCCGATCATTTGAACACCGTCAAAATAATTCGGCTGTGGAAGTTTTAACAGTTTCAACATTTTTAATAAATCGACGAATTATTTCAAGAATTTGTTTTTTTAGCAAACCACAGGCCACAGTAACGGGTATAAAATCATGTGCGAATTTAACAATTTTTATCGCATGAAAAAGTGATTCACTCATAAAATTAATTACACATCTATTTAGTATGAATATGAAGCTGTTAAAAAAAAATTATATTTTCGATGGACAAAATGGCCGACTACTCGAAACTTCTTGAAACAGCTTTTTTCCAATTGGCATGACAAATAACTTCAACAATTTTCACTCGTTTTACTTCAAATTTAAAAGTTATGTTCCTAATTGCATTGCACAGAGAAGTACGTACGGAATTTCTGGTTAATCGAAAACGTTTCATTTTATGAGCTGTTTATGAGCAGTTACAACGAAATTTTTCACTGAAAATTCATTTCTTAATTTGAAATACCTACAACTTTTGAATAAAACAACATTTTTTAAATTCCGTACGTGTACTTCTCTAGGTATTCTAATGTAGATTGACGAGAATTTTTCTTTTTTGTTCTCAGTAAAAAATTGCAGATGCTAAATGTCACGCCGCGATGCGCCTAAAAAAAGATAACCAAAGAAAATATTAGTAGTCGGCCATTTTGTGCATCGAAAAAAAAAATATATATTTTCCAACAGCTTGATAGTCAAACTAAATATATGTGTAATTGATTTAATGAGTGAATCACTTGTACATACGAAAAAAAAATTGTTAAATTCGCACATGATTTTATACCCGTTACTGTGGCCTAAGGCCTTAAGAAGTGATTTTACGTCAATTTTGAAGTTTGTCTAGACAATGTTATACGTCCTACGTCATATGTAGTCAACTGTGTAGACTTTCGCTGGCATGATCTTAACGAACCTTTGAATTCCGGAACATTAACATTATGAATTTTAAACCGTCGTCGCATTCGAAGTTCGGAATTCCAATTCGGCCCCTATGTCAAGATCATGCCAGCGAAAGTCTACATAGTTGACTGGAAATTATGTCGAACGTATAACGTTGTCTAGACAAATTTCAAAATTGATGCAAAATCACTTCTTAATAAATAAATAAATCTTGAAATGATTCGTCGATTTATTGAAAATTTGGAAACTTTTTAAAACTTCCGTAGCCGAATTATTTTGACGGTGTTAGGATTTTCGGAGTTTTGGTCTTTCGGGTCAAATTCTTTCGGAGTTTGGAGCGTTCTGATCATTCAAAGTTCGGAATTTCAACCCAGCCCCGAAATTATAGGTGTGAGGAAACCCGTAGTTCTCGGAGTAGCCGCTAGAAGCCGCACGCGCGCTCGTTTCTCGTAAGCGTAGCGCGAACCGAAAATCTACTTAAGGTAGTACCTCCACAGAAGAGTTGAATTAAGAAATGGTTGAAATTTTACATATACGTTGTTTAATACATTATCCAAACATCTGTGCAATTTGAATAAGTTTGACCACCCCAAACCTGAGATATTTACACTTAAAGTTGGCTTGGTTTACACGTAACAAATGCGTTATGATGGGCAAACAGAGCATCATTAATTCTACCGTCAAAACTAAAATTAAGAAATTGATAAAAAACGAGGATAAGCTACAGTAAGATATCACGAATAATGTGAAAAAAAATGAGAATGATTCACCATCTAGTTTCCAAGATATAACCATGAGAAGCCTTCACAATTTTGGTGCAAAGCCTGGCAAAGCCGGGAAAAAAACAATTGGGGCAAAGCCTGGACAGTCCCGGCAAAAAGTTTACTGGCAATGGTCGATCAAAAACACAATACAAAATATATTTTACGGAAATAAATGATATCCATCGTATTTTCTACTAGTACCGAGTCAATATTGGCGTAGTTTTTAATTTTATTCATTACTAATTAACCCAATTATCAATCTTTTAAACATGAACATGGTATGTAAACTTTTGGTTGAGATTTTCGCAGAGGAACTACCTTAAACGCCGGAGAAACTCTAAGGAGTATCGCTTCGTGGCCTGTGGCTAAGATCAAAGTGGAGTATCTGTTCTTATCAGTTGAATATCTGATATTCTCTCCACTATTATCGTGGATGATCATTCTAGTGCTCATTTTTTATTTAAGATTTAAAACAAATTGAAAAACTTACGTCTCAAGGCATATTCGTTTCGATGTAGTAAAGCAATAATTTATTCTATTGTTTATATTCTTGTACAAAATAAAAAATGTTGTAGCAACCGCTTAATTATTTCATCCACACATCTACGGATTGTATTTAGAATAATTTCAATGGAATATAATTTTATTTGAAGGATAATGTAGATATTCAGAGAACAGAAGAGATTTTCAAATAAAATAATATGTTATTTGAATCAATCACATTTTCCAATATTTTATAGTATCGTAACAATCTCATATATCGGTGGTACTCCGCGATCGGACTTTTATTTGAATCAACCAATATTTTTTTTAATTCAATTCGTTTTCTTTTTTAGTGTACAAAAACAAAAGAAAAACTGACTACTTAAATTAAACTGAAGTGAAGAGAAACATGTAGATTAGAAAGGGGCCGTCCATATATTACGTTATCGATTTTTTGCTGATTTTTAGGCCCAATATTTCCACTCGGGCACCTAGCCACGAAAGACTCGACCACGTGGTCATTGTTTTGCCCTCCGACTCTTCCGTCTCTCTCCGTTTCGCCGATGAACGTCAGCGAAGGATGAAACGCGCGCTTAGTTATCCCAGTACGCGCCCAAGTGCTTAGTCTTAATTATCCTCCGAGTTGGTAATTGGATACATCAGCGTGTAGGTACCGGGAGATATCTCGGCGTTAATGACCTTCGATCCTGCGCTCGTAGGCGAAAAGAAAGTAAGTTTGCGCGAGCGCGCACACGGAACGCAACGTGTGCGTGAAACTTTCTTCGCGCAAGTCGCATCCTCGCGAGTATTCCATAAGGCGTGTGCACATCCGCGAGACGGTTCCTTCTTCCATAAAATGGAACGGTTTTGCCCGTGGCGAATGTGCTCGTGTGTGTGTGTGTGTGGATACGTCGTGGGAAATGCACTTGCCAGACTCACGTACGTATTCACGATGCTATTTACGTGCGCCCTCGCGACTTCCCGTTTGCTTTCATTCGCCTCGACGCTGCAGGCATGTACTCATTTGCGTGTGTGCACGCGCACTCGCGTAGGATCTCAGGAAGATTTACGTTCGCCGCGCGAGCCTGGGAGAAAATTATGACTAGCCGATTGGGTATCGCGTTGATTGTTATTGAGGAACGTGTCGAAGAGAGCCCGTTGACTTTGATGCTAAACTCCATGTTCTACAGTTAGAGCTGATCATCGTCGGAATCAATTTTCGGTTTTTTTTTTTTCGTTCTGAGGATGTGATTACGAGGGTGTAGGGTTAATGGTGCTGAAGTTTTCAACGTTGGAATGCAACGAAAATTCTTAATTTTTTTATTTCGTAATTTTTTTTAACCATATGAACTCTCTTTTCAGAAGAAAATTGTCAGTCAGAAAATTGTCAATAACAAATGAACTGTGCAATATAAAAATAAAATCCTACGTACTTCCATAGACAATGTATTTTTCAAGATATATTCAACATTTCAAGTGAAGCGGTTGAAAATTGTCTGAGTTATGTTTCCGGCCAACTTAAAAAATTGAGTTTTGAGATAAAAGCTGCACAGCCGCCATTTTTAAATTAATCGCTTCAAAAAAATTATTGTATACAGTCACTGATATTTATGATAAACACCCTTTTTTGTAATCCCGATTTATTTTGTAGTTTTTCTGAAAAAAAAAAATCCCCAAAAAGCCTATTTGTTTCGGCCTTTAGAGTGGCCTAACCCCTCAAATGGAAATAAAAGTGCATCAATATAACACAAACAACAGCAAATAACACGCATGAAAAGAAAGGAGCGTATCACCACAAAATGCCACATCCACTAGAGAGAGAGGGAGAGGGAGAGAGAGGGAGGGGGAGAGAGAGAGAGAGAGGCTGCATCATTGCATCGTGCTTCGTTTTCCGTTGCAGGTTTTCCGGCCACTCGAATCCGTAGATTCGACGCGATCATGATGAACGTCGAACGTCCAATGATGGACGGCTGTGGTCAGCAGCAACAGCAACAACAGCAGCAACAAACGTCGCTTTTCCTCAGCGCCAACAACACCGTTTCCGCTCCCGTCGAAATATCCCCGCCCCAGGAGCAAACGGTCATTCATCAGCCGGCGGCAACACCCACCGAACACTACGGGGCTCCGTTGAGTCTGAGCGTTTGTATATCCGATTCGGGCCACGAGATACTGCGGCCCAAACCCCGAAGGTATGGACAACCAAATAATTCTCACCATCTTCGTCACTCGCTTCAACCGAAAGAAAGTAACCAATGCTGCTGGCGAACCCTGCCCGGTCGTCATTTCAGCCGCGTCAAAAATCTCGCCAACACAAAAAATCCGTCGCAGTACATCCGAAAACAAAAATACTTGTCCCCCAAATATCAAGAGCCAAGTTGATCCAAACAAGCCCAGCGCTCGTTGAATTATCGACAACGCTTCCGTCTTCGAACCTACGAATTTGAAGTTGTTGCTTAAAAATATTGGGGCGAATAGATATTAGTGAAAATGTTACTAGTCGTTACGGACTATTTTCTGAATATACTGGCAAAAGGAAACCGGAGGTTTCCGCACTCGTTTGTTAAATATGAAAATGTAAAGTCTACGTCAATCTCCGCTTGATCGCGTTGGTTGTACTGGGCAACGTCGTTACCATTTCAGTTTCTCGCGTATAGCTGCCCCATTTGTGGACAAAGCGATCCAAAAATCGAATATTGTGTGCACGGTACTGTACAGAACAATATTACCGAAATAAAAAAAACGATAGGTTACCGATCCGATTAAAGTAGTCCTATCGCTTCACAGTCATACCACTGATCATACTTGAGGCTTGTACAATTTATATTTTCAACATATGCAAAAAAAATTCCAATAACTGAATTCTCCATGTGTAAACTGTTCAATAAATGTTCACATTTAATTCGAAAGATGAAAAAATAGTTATTCCAACGATTCGCGCAGTATTTCTAGGTTTGATATTTGGCAATATTGGTTCTATCTCCGTCTCTTTTTACTCAACCAGGCGAGTTTAAGGGGGGATTGTCTTTTTTTTCGCAAAATTTACCGCTTTTTGGGAATTTTTTTGTGAAGAAAGTATACAACGGAACACTTGTGAAACTTGGCATATAGTTTTATTAATCTGTTTACTACATACAAAAATTTTTTTAAACAATTTCATCAAAAAATCCGCCTCCCACCCCCCTCGACGCGCGATGGTCCTTTTTTGATGGTGTGCACGATTACAGCCTTCACGTTCATCCTGCAACAAAAACCCAAAAAGCATTTTACTTTAGACACATATAGCTATCGTTCGATGAAGGGAAAAAAAAAATTGACGATTTGGTGACGTTTTGAACTTGAAGTATCGATTTTTCGAAAAAAATTGATCGATTTTTTGTTATAAATAAAAAACTATCAAACGTATTGCTTTTTTGCTTCATCAAACGATAAAAGGATGTCAGCAGAGCATTCTGTCCAAATTTGAAGGCAATCGGTTGAATAGTTTTTGAGAAATCGTGCACACCAGTTGTGAAAAAGCTGTTTCGAGAAAAACGCGTTTAAGGGGGGATTTTTTGATGAAATTGTTTAAATTTTTTTTGTATGTAGTAAACAGATCAATAAAACTATATGCCAAGTTTCACAAGTTTTCCGTGGTATACTTTCTTCACAAAAAAATTCCCAAAAAACGGTAAATTTTGCAAAAAAAAAAGACAATCCCCCCTTAAATGGTGCCTACACAATAAAATCAACATGCCCGCCAAATTTCACGTTTCTCCATCTAGCAGCTTATGCTGGGCGATGATGAGTCAGTCGGTCAGGACTTTGCCTTTTATATATACAAGGTGTCCTGCCATGAATGAATAATCCTGCAACTTTTGATAGGTCAGATGTCCTGCTATATGCTGGAATGTCAGTTCAGTAAAATTCACACGGTTTTCAAGATTTTGAAACATCGAAAATTAACTTTCTGATAATCCTAACCCTTTCAAATGACCATGTATGTGAATAATAATTACCATTATGTAGCGTACACTTCAACATTCTCGCAGTTTTCATTCGTACACGTAATATTTTGCTACGATAAGTTGGCACTGGTGACACAATGTATTAGCGTAGGAACTTCGTTATTCATCCCCACCCGTAAAAAATGATTGAGCAGCAGGATGTCTTGGCGCGGAGTTTCATCAGCGCCTTCCGTCCGCAATTTTCATTGTTTTTCCATCACCCGATTTGGATGTTGGCACACACTCCGCTACTCTTCCAACAGCCTCCCAATAAGAAATTTCACCCATTTCTAAACGTTACTTCTCCATTCACGCGTGACATTTTTTTAGGCATCGAGAACGCAAAGAATTCACGTTCGCGGAAATGTAGAGGGCAATTTTTGCGACGCAACATTGTCCAGGCTGCGTCTCGTTTGAAGAATGCAATCCGTAATTTTTACATATGTATATATATATATATATATATATATATGTATGTGTGTGTATATATATATATATATATATATATATATATATATATATATATATATATATATATATATATATATATATATATATATATATATATAGTTGGTTACATCCGCGCGTCTCAAGAATTTTCGTTGGCCGTTGATAAATTGATCGCGGTAAGTGAACCGGGATCTTCCGTGGATCGTTAAAACTTACGAGCCACGCAATTACGAACGATCCGATAAACGATGTCAAACGAGCGCGCGCGTATAAAGGTTCACTTCACCTTCTCCTTATTCTCTCTCTCTCTCTCTCTCTCTCTCTCTCTCTCTCTCTTCTGCGAAGAGTTTGATACACCTTGCTCTCCGTTGTACATTTGGGGCCGTCATTTAGTCCCGATCGCGCAAGCCCAGCGGCCGGGTCCGGCCGAATCGCGTCACTTTCGCGTCCCGCAATACCTACCGTGCGCGCTGCTATGGGGAACGCTCGTAAAAAGCATTTCGGCATACGAGATAAGATCGTCTCTCTCTCTCTCTCTCTCTCTCTCTCTCTCTCTCTTTCTCTCTCCGCCTCCCCTCTCCCTCCCCTCTCCACTCCCTCTCCCGCTACCCCCCCTCTCTCTTCCCTCTTTATCTCTTGCTGTCTATCGCTTTTTCTCTCTACCACGAGATGGGCATTTTTAAAGTCTCGCGCGGTCACATGGAGACATCGGCAGCCAGAGAAAGAGAGGTAGAGAGAGAGAGCGAGAGATCCAAGTTCCCGTCCTAGTCCGTGATGATTCTCACAAATCATCCTTCACATCCCGTTTCTCTACGAACTATCTGCCCTCAAGACTAAGTGGAAGCTGTGCCGCGTAACACACGAGTGCGAGAGAGATAGCTGAAATTTTCGGGAGGCTCCTTAGAGATGAATAATATTCAGGACAAAGGAAAATGGTGAAATCTACCGAGCCTGATGCTCTGCTTTTCCTGATAAACTCGTCCGGAAATGAGAAAAATCTGTTAAAAAAATTGGGAATTACGTTGACGTTGCTCTCGTCCTAAATGGGTCTGCTCAAGTTTCGAGACCAAAAAACTGGTCGATATTCAGTATTTTTTGCTGATGAGACTATTGGGATGACGAGGTCAACGCATTAACAATTATCCGACGATTTATTAGGCAAATTTTTGGAAAGTGAAAAATTTGCCTTAAAAATCATCACATAATTGTCAATAACAAATGAACTATGCAATATAAAAAAAATCCTACGTCCTTCCATAGACAATGTATTTGTCGAGATATATTCACCATTTTAAGTGAATCGGTTGAATTGTCTGAGTTATGTTTCTGGCGAACTTAAAAAATGCAGTTTTGAGATAAACGCTGCACAGCCGCGATTTTTAAATTACTCGCTTCAAAAAAATTAATGTATACAGTGATATGTATGATAAACACCCTTTTTTGCAATCTCGATTTATATCGTAGTTTTTCTGAAAAAAAATCGCCAAAAAGCCTATTTTTTCGGCCTATAGAGTGGCCTAAGGCTTTAAGGAGTTACGGGAAAATTGACGATATGTTACCATTTGACACAAATTTATACAGTAAACTCTGTGTCATATACTGAATGCACTCTCCTAATTTGAAATCGATCGTCTACACAATTTCTATAAAACTCACAATTGAATAAACACTTTTTCACATAGAGAGGTGCCTACGCTCATCGCTGAAGGGCTCCGTCTACTTTCGATGCATGAAAAAAACGCTATTTTTATTAATTTTTTAAAAGAATACTTTCATGTTTATTGATATAAAACTTTTTGGGCTTAACAAAAACATTCGTAAATTACAACAACAAAAAAATGTATTGATTTTGAGCACTTTTTTAGTGTGGAAATGCCAGGTAAACTGGAGTCCTCAAAAAGTAGGTAGGTGTGCGCTGTTGAAAAAATCTGAACAACGGCCCGTCCGAAACAAAAAAATCAAATGCTTTTAGGTTTAGTGTGGCAGTGGCTATATCCCGTACCTCTAATATTAATTTATGTGCAAAAATAACAAAATAGCGGACAAAAAAAATTTTGACGTTTTTTTTTTGCATGTTTTTTGCCAAAAAAAAATAATAAAAATTGAAATTTTGCAATAATTCGGGTACGGGAAATAGCGATAAGTGGACAGAATATGTGGTTAACATTTTATAAGGATCAGTTCAGTAGTTTCTGAGATTTTTTCAACAAGCGGTCCGAAAACGTTGTTTCGAGAAAAACGCGTTTGAAGTTTCAATTTATAAAAAATCGTTAAAAAATCTGACTTACACTTATTTAGCAATGCCTGGACCATACATAATTCCTTCTGCCCCTTCCTGCAACTCAATTTCTTGCGATTTAGCTTTTTTGAAAGTTTCAAAGTAGACAGAGCCCTGAATGACAGTTTTACGCACGAAATCGTGATGAAAAATGTTTAAAATGTTATGAAAAACTGTCAAATCACTCAATGCATTACGACAATTTCGTCTCCCTTTACATTATGACAATTAGGCATCTTCCTAAGTTGAAAAGTATTTCTTCAATTGCAAATGTTACGAAACCGGTGCAGACGATTGAAATTCGGAGGGTGCATTCAGTATATGACAAAGAATCTACCATATAACTTTGAATCAAATAGTATCGTATCGACGATAGACCCGAAACTCCTTAAGGGGAGGGTAGGGTTTCAGCGTGAAAAAAAACACTTTTCTGCGATTTATTTTTCACCTATATGGATAGAGTAAACTTATTGAAACCTTTTGTACATTGTTGAGTGTCATTTCAAGAACATTCCGTGAAATTTGTACGCGAAAATATCCACAAACAAGCCGGTGACAAAGCTTTTCCAAGAACGCCTTTGGAAAAACACGATTCGCGGTGTTCACTGTATCTCAGCTAGAAATTATCTGAAATCAAGTACCATCAAAATTTAGTCAAAGTATCATCAAATCCTCCCCCCAAAGGTCTTGATAATTTTTTTTACGATTCTCAATTTTTGGCGGTCGTGTAAAGTGAAAAGTGCTATTTTTCACGAAAAATTCCGCCATTTTGGGGGTGGAAAACCCCCAATGTAAAAAAAATCTCAAACTAACCGTTGGGGTAAGGTATTTTATATGTAGAACGTGCGTACCAAGTTTGAAATAAATCGGTCATGTAGTTTTCAAATGCCACTGAACACGGACTTTGAAAAAGTGGTTTCGAGAAAAACGCGTTTGAAGTTTGGAGAAGTCGGAGCTACAGTGTCAGGGGAGCGGGACTAAATAGTCAATAACTACGAGAGTATTGCTCTGATTGACTTGAAATTTTCGCATTATATTCTTGAAATGTTTAACTATAAGAAAAGACACCAAAAAAAAATCGATTTTTCAAAAGTGCAAACCCCTACCCTCCCCTTAAAAGTGCATGGCAAATAGTATTTTCTGCAGAGCCCCGATGAACAACACTGCCGGGCTATATGTGTATGTGTATGTATATGAGCGTGAGTTGCGTGGGTGGCAGATGTATACGTGTGTATATCCCAAGTGGATAGGTGGATAGTCAGGTGTATCAGGAGGACGCGATGGTTTTTTGTGGTAGGCCATGGCAGCGCGGAGAAGCGAAAATCGTGAAGAGCCAAATGGCGGACATATATATATATATATATATATATATATATATATATATATATATATATATATATATATATATGTATATATGTATATATGTGTGTGTGTGTATATATATATATATATATATATATATATATATATATATATATATATATATATATATATATATATATATATATATATATATATGTATATGTATATATATATATGTACATATATATATCCACATGCACAAGACGAGAACATGCAAGACAGAGAAAGAGATAGATGGCGAAGTACGTGTATGCACCGAAGAGTCAGAACCTCAGGATCACAGAAGCCAAGAAAGAAAGGGTCGACAACCCGCTCTTGGTGCACGCCGCTTGCGGTTGCAGCGTTCGCGCTAAGAGGGTTCCAAGGTAGCCATTAATAATCGCGCGTCGCAGCAGCCGAGAGGCAACCCAAGAGATTCGAACTCAGCTCCTCCCGGTTCTCTCTCTCTCTCTCCCTCTCTCTCTCTCTCTCTCTCTCTCTCTCTCTCTCTCTCTCTCTCTCTCCCTCCCTCTCTCTCTCTCTCTCTCTCTCTCTCTCTCTCTCTCTCTCTCTCTTGGTCCTCTCGTTGAAGAGCTTACAATGTCTCGGAAGGGGCATCTTCTTGCACGTATAGCTGTGGCATCTGGCCTGCGACAAACAGTGGACCAACGTGATTTGGGCGGCCCCCGTTCTGCACCGAGGCAAAAAGAGAATTTAAAAAAAGCAGGGGCAAGAGGGATGGACCCGGGAGTAAGAGAGTGAGTGCGACGAGACGAGAGACGAGAGGAAGTATCGCGAAAAGATGTACGAGGATACGTGTGTGTATATATATACAGGGTGTCGTGTTATGAATGGATAATCCTGCAACTGTCGATAGGTCAGATCATGTCCTACTATATGCTGGAATTTCCGTTTGGTAAGAGTTCCACGGTTTTCGAAATGTTGGGCTTTATGTTATTTGTTGAAAAAAGTCATCTGCTTTTGGTTCTTCGCATGCCATTTCTACAAATGATGTGAATCGGGGATGAGTAAGCAACTTTTTAAAGTAATTGGCACGATATGCGGGTGGGGATCGGAAGTTTGAACGATGAATATTCAGAAGGACCGAAATTTCGAATTCAGTAAGGACGAACGTTCCATTATGGATAGATCGATCTTATGATGGTCTGTAAAATAGGTAATCGAAATTGGGAATACAAAAATCTCGAAGTTGATTTATAGCGACAACAAATATCGAATTTGACGAAATAATGTGAGATATAATGTCGATTCGCCTGTATATATACACTCAACAATTCGAAACGTCGAATCGTCGAATTGTAAATATTACGACAGGGAATTCATTAAGGGGTTAGGTCACAGTAACGGGTATAAAATCATGCGCGAATTTAACAAATTTTTTTCGTGTGAGAAAGTGATTCACTCATAAAATTAATTACACATTTATTTAGTATGAATATCAAACTGTTAGAAAAGATATATATTTTTTTTTTCGATGTACAAAATTGCCGACTACTAATATTTTCTTTTCTTATCTTTTTTTTAGGCACTCCGCGGCATCCACAATTTTTTACCTAGAACAAAAACCAAAAATTCTCGTCAATCTACATTAGAATACCTAGAAAAATACGTACGGAATTTGAAAAATATTGTTTTATTCAAAAGTTGTAGGTATTTGAACTTAAGAAATGAGTTTTCAGTGAAAAATTTCGTTATAACTGCTCATAAAATGAAAAGTTTCCGATTAATCAGAAATTCCTTACGTACTTCTCTGCGAAATGCAATTAGGAACATAACTTCGAAATTTGAAGTAAGAGTGAAAATTGTTGAAGTTATTTGTCACGCCAATTGGAAAACAGCTGTTTCGAGAGGTTTTGAGTAATAATATATACATATTTATACATATATAATAATATATACATATTTTCCAACAGCTTGATATTCATACTAAATAGATGTGTAATTAATTTCATGAGTAAATCACTTTATCATACGAAAAAAAATGGTTAAATTCTCACATGATTTTATATCCGTTACATATTTATATACATATTTATAATACATATTTATACATATAAAAAAAAACGTAGATTGGCATATGGTAACCCAATCTACATTTTTTTCTCAAATTCGTAAAATTTGAGGGGCAGACAGCTGCTCGTCTATCTATTTGACGTCGTTTGGCAAAGTTTCGACGGGATCTGAAGAGCCGTTTCAGAGATTTTTGGGTATCTATAATTGTTCTACCATACCGACCGCGATGAGGTGTCATTCCGTCTTAAAGCGAGGGTCCAAAAAGTCGATCAGTTAAAATAGCGATTGGCCAAAATGGCGAACGGTCCGGATAGCGAAAACTTGGGGTCGAGCAATACTACTTGCGCTTCAGAATGAAGATGGCAGATGGCGTTAGTGGTCAGTCGGGGCAGGCAGCCATGCCATGTTCGCCATTTGGGTATTCGCCATTTTGGACCATCGATCATTTGCGCTTCTAAGATCTACACATTCGAATTTTGTAGTCTCGGAGATGTGAATGTTGTAGATTGTTCGAATCTGTATTTGTATGACTCAAACTGCAGACTATCTGAATATATATATTCTCGTATAAATAATCCTTTGGTGTGATAGTTATTATATATATATCGTCATCGGTCAAAGGATAAAATTTCGAATAATTTAACCTTCGTTATTTTGAGAGTTCATAACTCTGTCGTTTCGAAATCTTTGTCGTTATATATTGATCATTCGACATTTTGAACCCCACCCCTGCGTAAGATCTTTTTTCATAAAGTTTCCTTAACGTTTGAGGTTAAAAAGAAGACTTTTCTAGATAAAACAAATGACCAAGAGTATTTTTTTTAAACCGGGTAAAAAAGTTACCATTTGTAGAAATGGCACGCGAAAAACCAAAAGCAGATGATTTTTATCTCGAAAACCGTGGGACTTTTACTAAACTTAATTTCCAGCATATAGCAGGACATTATCTGACCTATCGACAGTTGCAGGATTATTCATTTATAACAGGACACCCTGTATATGTATACACACACGTGGAATTTACGTTGTACGTATACGACACGCGCGCACATACAGTATGTGTCTCTGCTTCACACATGTATGACACATATACGTATATGTATGTACGTATTATATATTTATACACACGTATGAGCCCCGATGGACTAGAATCAAGCCAACAATTTTATGAGGCAGACGTAAATTCCCCGGGACGAATAATTACCCATCTCGAAGAAAAAATCGGCGCTCCGCGCGGCCCAGCAGAGTGAACGACCTCCGAATAGCCATAAGTCGAGCGTTACCCTCCATCCCCCAACTGCAAAATGCTTTTTGGAACCTTGGAAAAAATTCACCTTCGCGCATACACGCGGGACTTTACATCTGTATGAAAGGCGCGTCGGTGAGGCTTTACAAATGAAAGACGTGTATCACGAACGCGAGATGAAAAAAAGATAAGATGCGTCGGTGAGACTGAAATCTCGAATTGGTTGCACAGACCGGTGGGGAATTTGAGGCCGTGAAGGGAACGCGTTAGCGGTTCACTGCTGTGGCGAAAAGTTAAATCATCACGTCGAAATTTCATCGTCGCGAGGGGTGGGGGTCGAAGTGTCGAATGACCAAATATGGAACGACAATGATTTCGAAACGACAGAATTATGAATTATATCGGTTGATCCAAACAAATGTGCTGCTGCGGAGTGCCACCGATATATGAGATTGTTACGATACTATAAAATATTGTAAAATGTGATTGATTTCAATAACATATTATTTTATTTGAAAAAGCTCTTCTGTTCTCTGAATATCTACATTATCCTTCAAATAAAATTATATTCTATTGAAATCATTCTATATACAATCCGTAGATGTATGGATAAAATAATTAAGCGGTTGCTACAACATTTTTTATTTCGTACAAGAATATAATCAATAGAATTAATTATTTATTTACTACATCGAAACGAATATGCCATGAGACGTAAGTTTTTCAATTTGTTTTAAATCTTAAATAAAAAGTGAGCATTAGAGTGATCATCCACGATAATAGTGGAGAGAATATCAGATATCAAATGGAATATCCATGGAGAGAATATCAGATATTCAACTGACTAGAACAGATACTACACTTTGATTTTAGCCACAGGCCAAGAAGCGATACTCTTCAAAGTTTCTCCGGCGTTTAAGGAGGTACGGTGATTGGAGCGAGTTCAAGATAAAAGCCCGATTTTTTTTTATAGCATTATCGAGACCTTCGTCCATGCGTATGCGGAGTTTCCACGAGATTTACCGTACACTTTCCGAGTTATTAATTGTTAAAGTTGGTGAATTAGTCACACGTAGACGACAAAATGTGCCTGTCCTCTCATATATCGATTTTTTTGTGCTACTTGGAGCCAAGAAACACGTAAAAAAAACTGATGGTTGCGTTCGTTGAATCTTTGTGATCGATAAGGCGCCTTGAATTGGAAAACTCATCGCAGAAATAAGCAATAAATTTAGAAATAAAGTCGCCAAAACCGAAGTTTTCGGAGAGCGAGACTTCTCGTGACGTAACAGTAGCCATCTTGCTCGACGTGTCGCAACGCCGGATACCCGCGCAAATTTGATTCGTCTATCGGATATTTTCAACGCGAATTAAAAATATGATTGTGCGAAGCCGTACATTTTTTGATGGGTTATAAAGGGCCTTTCGTCGTTATTTACTTGAAGTTCTTTTGCGTACAGCAAAGGCATCTGAATTTTTCTGGCGACATGTACCTATACAACGCATCTATATATAAATTCAGCATGGGAGAACCGTCATATAAAATAAACGTTCCTTTTTATACCTGCAAATATTGTGAAAATTGGGAAAGGGAAAAATAACATAACAATCGATGAAATATGTTTTGACTTTGGACAGATTGGACATTGGACATTGAGGTTAACTTCAACGCGACGTTTTTTTATTTGCAATCGCAATATTATCTTTTCATTTTCTAATTCTTGTCCGTCAGAATCTACATTTGTCTCTAAACTGGACTTCAGGTACAATCCCGTTACTCTTTTGATAAACTTCCACAGTATTTTCATTCTCCATGTTAACCGGCTACAAAAAATAATAAGCCGGGCGCGCGGAACCGATGACAGCCACCGAAAATGCGACGATGCTAAACGTCAACGATATGGCGTACCACTAAAGTCGAGTAGTAGATTATTAAGGTTGTTTCCATATTATAGAAATAATAGGAAACTCGAAATTCAATACTTAAAAAATATTTCTCGAAAAATAGGCCATATACATATATCTAAAACGTGGCGGTATTGCGGCGTGAAATAGACTCTAAGTTCACTAGCATGGTCAACACCGTACCTCCTTAAGTAGATTTTCGGTTCGCGCTACGCGTATGAGAAACGAGCGCGTGTGCGGCTTCTAGCGGTTACTCCGAGAACTACGGGTTTCCTCACACCTATAATTTCGGTGGCGTTCGGCCATGATTTCGTATCTAATAAATCCGATTATTGACACCAACAATTTTACAATTGAATCAATGAAATTTCATTCATTAAGACCAATGATATTGGATCAATGATTTTTATTCTCAGTGTACAAACTTGGAATCTGTAGATCTTAGAAGCGCAAATGATCGATCGTCCGAAATGGCGAATACCTAAATGGCGAACATGGCATGGCTGCCTGACCCGACTGACCACTAACGCCATCTGCCATCTTTATTCTGACGCCCAAGTAGTATTGCTCGATCCCAAGTTTTCGCTATTCGGACCGTTCGCCATTTTGGCCGATCGCTATTTTAACTGATCGACTTTTTGGTCCTACGCTTTGATTAATTGGAAATTGTAAACTGTCGTAATATTTACAATTCGCCGATTTAACGTCTTGAATTGTTTGGTGTATATATACGGGCATATCGATATTATATCTCTCATTATTTTGTTAAATCTGATATTTGTTTTCGCTATGAGTCAACTTTGAGATTTTTGTATTCACAATTTCGATTAACTATTTTACAGACTACGAAAGATATCTATCCTATCAATTGACCTCGGTTGCTTCAGAGCGACTTTTTTCAACTGCAGGTCTTATTCAAATTGATTTGCGCAACCGATTGTCAGCAAATAACCTTGAGGGGGTATACCAGTGTGAACGCTGAACATTTGGGTGATTTTCGGGATTTTTTTGGAAGAAAAATACTCAATTAAATGTTTCGGAAAATGAAGAATATATTTGGCTATATTTGACTTATATTACATATTTTTTTCATTGAAAAATAGTGAGATCCAAGCGACTTATGCGCTGCCTTCGGAGCCGCAGCTCCGAAAAAAAAGTTCCTCCACTGCTGAGATGATTCCGGCCGATTGAGTAGCTGAAACCGAAAAAGGAAAAAATGTCGTTAAACTGGAATGTATTTCCTGTACAATGACGTAGGATTTTCGAAAAATATCAAAATCTAACAATATGGCGTAATTATGAAAAAACGTCTGTTTTCTTGCCTATAAAATGGTCGTTTTTTCAATGCCAAATCGTGAATCAATTCAATGTAGAGTAAATATATTCAAGAGTACTCAGTTCAAATTTCAAGTCAATCGGATAATTGCTCTTTGAGTTACAATGTCAGCAAATTTGAAAAATCTTATTTCGAGAAAAACGCGTTTAAAGATTTAACTATCGATTTTTGCAAGATAAAATGAAATTGATATAAATGATATAAATGATAATGATATTCTTGAAAGTATAAACTGTTGAAAAAAGCAAACAATAAATCGATTTTTTAAAGTGTCACACTGGTATAGCCCCTTAATGAGCCTTGCTCTCTTAACAAAAACCTCCCTACGGTCAAGTTTGCTTAATGACTGTCTACGTCACAGCTAAAAGCTACTTACGTTAAAACCCTGTAGAAACCTCTATTTTTAGACTTCGGTTCAATTTCAAGTTTCATTAGTATAATTTCACGTTTAGATTACTTCAAGCACTAAACTTTAAATTAATAATAAATAAAAGAGTATAATTATACTTCTGTTTGATTTTGACACTCCTTTCGCTCCTGGAAGGTAGGTAATTAATTTTTCACATTTTCATTTTCGTACTTAAGTACCTTGTTAATGTTTAGATCATTGGTTAGTGTACAAAAAGAATTTTTGTTATTATATGATGTTTGCTTATAAATTGTATCGGTATCGGTATCGGTATCGTATCGGCTAAAACAAGTATCTTTACATCCCTATCTCCTACGAAACATTACGAAATCCCGATATCTTCAAAATCACCTTCGGATAAATGTAAGCCTATTTATCCAAATGTTATTTCCACTATTGGTGTAAAAAAATTGAGGTTTGACCTCGAAGCAGCCAGATGTGTCGATAGCCAACGTTATGTAGTTACAACGGGTTAAACATTTCAGTGTCTATGCCGATCTTGATGTTTACATCATTGGAATGCAACGATAGTTCTTGTCTTTTCTTCGTTTTCATTATGATCTAGAATTTTTCAAATAAATTAACCCCCGTTGTTACTGTGGGTCTAAACGACCCAGCGTTCTACTTTAGCGCCAAATATATGTCCTCATTTGGTCTACGATGGGGAGCCCTACAATCTACCTTTACCTTATAATGTCTCCTGTAGGCGAAGCCAGTGGCTTTAAATGCCGGAATAAATATGTTTTTCGAAACGCGCACCGAGGGATTATTTTTTCTCTTAAAGGACCATATCTCGTGCGTATCAAACATAAATATTAAGAAAAAAAACATTTTATTGACAAAGCTATGGATTTATTAGCAAAAAAGTTTTTTTTGCGACTTTTTCTCTTTACGATTTTTTTATTGCATGTTGCCTTTTGTTTTTTGATATAACAATTTTTGACGCGTATCATGCAATATTTAAAGTACAGGGTGTCCAATAGGAAGTTGCTGAAACTAATCGACTGTCATTTTAAAACACGTGCACAGAATCAGGAAAGTCAAATTGCTTTGTATAGAGGAAACTCTGCAGTTTTAAACGCACATAAATAAAACCCAGTCAAATATTTTTTATGTCAATTTATTACATCTTACAAAAGTAACGAAAAAGTACAGTGATTAATGATAGATATTTTCGAAGTGCGAACCGTTAGATTGTGCACAAAAATCAGTTCTCTTTTAAAAACTGTGAAAAACTGTGTCCAAAATATCGTTCGTAATGCCGCGAACCACTTCCTGGATGGCCGCGATCAGTTCTTCTACTGTGCTGGGGTTTTTAGCGTAACAATGACCTTTAATGTAACCCCACAAGAAAATATCACAAGGGTTCAGATCCGGTGAGTACGGAGGTCATTCTAGTCCGCCTTGAGCAAATTTAGGGTACCCCAGACCGATTACTCGAGTCCCATATACGCGATGAATAGCTTCAAACACCTCATGAGTCCGGTGCGGCGTCGCTCCATATTGCATGAAGTAAACATTTTTAACCAGTCCCCTCTTTTTTGCATAAGGGAAGAATTTCGTTTCCAAAAGCTGTTTGTAACTCTCTCCTGTTACCGTAGATCCCAAGAATAGCAAATAAATTCCCTTTACTGAAATCGCTGCCCATGCCGTCACTTTCTGTGGATGAAGGGACTTCGCTAGCGATATGTTGGGATTTTCCGTTCCCCAAAACCGGTAATTTTGCTTGTTTACGTAAGCATTCGTCCAAAAATGTGCTTCATCGGAATAAATAATCAATTTCTCATTAAGTTCTTCGGCTTCAAACATTCCCGTAATAGTGTTACAAAATTCGATGCGTTTCGTCATGGCATGTTCAGTTAACAATTGATGAGTGCTTATTTTATACGGATGAAACTTTAAAAAATATTTCAAAATGTTGTGTAATGATGATTTGGTTATTTTTAATGCTTGAGCAGCTTTCCGAATCGAATCATTTGGATTTTGTTTGAAATAATTCTCAACTTCGTTGATCTTCTCTGGTGTAGTCACCGTAACAAATGGACCTGGCAACTCGTGTCTACGGTCCTGGAGTGTACCATACTTCACGAAGTTATCGATTATCCTAAAAAAATTAACGTAAAATTCCTTCAATGCAGTTCAATTGAATTGAAACACAAGTTGTGTGATAGATGAATATGAATAAATATAAAATTCTTACCTTTTCAGAGTGTTTTCGCTGGCAACTCTATGAGTTCCAAACTTAATACGAAACCCACTATACGCATTACTATAAATTTTTCCCCTCGAGAAGAAGCACTCAATAAGATATACTTTTTCTTCCGTGGTGAACTCACTCATTTTGACGCGCGCGTACTTGCTTCAACCACGGCTGGAATCAAACTGCGGGGCCGCAGGTATGTCCCTTAGAAAAAGGGACCCCTATTGAATTCATGGAGGGAAGAGACACTTATTTAGTTTTAGCAACTTCCTATTGGACACCCTGTATGTCCAGGAATTTTTACATGATCATCCGACCGATAGGTTTCCTGTGCCAACAGTTTGAAAATGGACTGGGTCAATTTGACCCAGTGTGACAAGCATGATTGTCCAGGTAAGTGTGACAACGAAGGGTTAAGATCGTGGATCTCTAATGACGACGAGAAAAACCGTTTGGGTGATTTTCGTACCCTAAATCGGCGAAATAAATATGAGCAATAGAAGCAAAATGATGAAGTTGAAGTTTGCATCGTTGGAACGCAATGAAAATGGATATTTCTGAATAAGATGAACGCATATTGGCATGTTTCGCCTACAAAAATACCACAATAATTTTTCAAAATACTTATCTAGCATTTTTACAGAAGAGATCTTTATAATATTAAGAATAAGAAAATTAAAATGTAAAAACGAACTTCCCTTGAGTTCCAACGGTGCAAACTTCAACACCGTGAAAAATGAACTTTCGTTGCATTCCAACGATGCAGACTTCGACATTATTGTGTATGCCGATACGTTAACACAAATGACGTATATCATCCCATGCATGTACACATATCGTTGGTCCCTCGCATCCACCAGGAAGACTTTCATCGACATCGAGTACCATGTATCCCCATCGTATGCATCGTTGACTCTTCGCTTTCCCCCCAAGATATACGACCCGACGACTTCTGTAACGTACGATTCTGTATACGACCTTACAGTAAATTGGAAGAAAAAAAACGACGAGATGAAGAAAAGCACCGGCAGCAGTAACAACAACAACAACAAAACGAAGAACGATTTCTTTTCACCTGCTACCATACGGCTCGATGGCAACGAATCGTATGAGGCAGCATATCGCGTGTGCTCTTATGATATATGGAAGCAGGCGAATAACGAGTTATTCGCGAATAAAGGTTCACGGGATTATGCCAATTTGTCGAGATTTATTACCACTCGCGGGCCTTTTTTCTTCTTCTTTTTATTGCCTTCGTCTTTTTTTTAAACTGTCATTTATCGAAACACGCCGCGTTCGCGGCAGTAAGTTTATTAGAGATACGAGAACGGGATTTTTTTTTCGAAGTATATTTAGATGTTGAATTAGTTCTCGCTGTTTTTTTTTCGTGAAAATTGATGCTTCATTTTTAATATTATTTTTTTAAATGTAGTAGTGCAGTAAAATTCTCCGCAAATACGCTTTTTTTGGGCTCGAAATTTGACATGCTTAAGGGGTTAGGCCACAGTAACGGGTATAATATCATGTGCGAGTTTAATAATTTTTTTCGTATGAAAAAGTGATTCACTCGTAATATTAATTACACAGCTATTTAGTATGAATATCAAGCTGTTAGAAAATATATATATTTTTTTTCCATGTACAAAATAGCCGACTACTAATATTTTCTTTTGTTATCTTTTTTTAGGCGCTCGGCGGCGTGACATTTAGCATTCACAATTTTTTACCTAGAACAAAAAACAAAAATTCTCGTCAATCTACATTAGAATACCTAGAGAAGTACGTACGGAATTTAAAAAATATCGTTTTATTCAAAAGTTGTGGGTATTTGAACTTGAGAAATGAATTTTCAGTGTAAAATTTCGTTATAACTGCTCATAAACTGCTCATAAAATGAAAAGTTTTCGATTAATCAGAAATTCCGTACGTACTTGTCTGCGAAATGCAATTAGGAACATAACTTTTGAATTTGAAGTAAATCGAGTGAAAATTGTTGAAGTTATTTGTCACGTCAATTGGAAAAAAGCTGTTTCGAGAAGTTTCGAGTAGTCGGCCATTTTGTACATCGAAAAAAAAATATATATATATTTTCTAACAGCTTGATATTCATACTAAATAGATGTGTAATTAATTTTATGAGTGAATCACTTTTTCTTACGAAAAAAATTGTTAAATTCGCACATGATTTTATACCCGTTACTGTGGCGTAACCCCTTAAGACGGGAAACCGGTTTAGAAGTACGATTTTTTTGTGATTTTCATGGTTTTTTTTAGAAGGGATCAATTAAAAGAATTTATTGAAACTTTGGCAATATTTTATACATATTATTAAACAAATATATTAATTTTTCCGAAGCATTTCGTCTGAACATATGAAACATATAACCTGCCGCCCATCGAAGGTCGCCATCAGACTTTGCAGTTTGTGTACACTCTGGAGGTCACAATTTGCACCAGAAATCAATATGGTTTGAAGAATTCTTTAAGGGATTATATACAGTCAGGAGGCTCAAAAAGATCGATTTTTCAAGAATTTTCCTTGAGAACACCTTTAAATCTATTAACGTAAAAATTTGTACACATATTATGGTAAATTTTAACTGCATTTTAACATTTTTTGTTTGTAAAAATAATTATTGTGAAAGCTGCTCATCTCCGGGACCTCTGAAAACGGCGTCTTGCGGTGAGCACGATGTCTTTGGACTGGATCAAATGAAATGGAAAAAATCAAAAATATTTCGTTAATATAATGGAATATCGTATAATTGATCGAAGGAATAAGCAAAATAATAATTTTTGACAAAGTGGCGGCTTCTCAAAAAACAAATCGTTTTTTGACAAAAATTTAGGCCTTAAATTGTTTATGAAATGGAAAATATTTACCGGTAAGAAAAAACCTTCGATTAATTACTAAAAAATATACTTGAAAAGATTGTGTTAAAATTTGAGACTGATCGGTTCAGCCATTTCCGAGAAATCTTGCTCACCGACTTCAAAAACACAGTTTTGAGAAAAACGCGTTTAAATTTACTAAAAAATATTTACATTGCGAAAAAAAACTTTTGTAATCGATTTTTCGAAAATTTTAACTGAATATAACCCCTTAAGAAAATGTTTTCCTTCTATATGAATCCTTCTCTGACCAAGAAAATTGAAAAGTGCATTTTTTAGAAGTCTCCAAACAAGAGGGTATAATTTTTGCTATTATCTTATCATCTTTTTTGCTATAAAAAATATACTTTTTTAAATAATATTACCCCAAATTTTGGTTCATACAGAGCGTAATTATATAAAGAAACTAACTATGAATTTAGAAAATCATAGGTTCGAAACCTTTTGAGCTAGAGTGTACACAAATTGAAAAAAGTCGTTCCAAGAATAACGCGTTTGGAAAAAATTACCGAAAACGAGAAATTCAAGGCAGTAATGATTTATTTATACTGCTTACCGGTTAATTAGCGATTAGTTTCACTGATAATTTATGGAATAAAAAAAATCGACTTTTTGAGTCATCTAAACTGGCTTCCCGCCTTGACACTATGAAAAAAAAGTTGTTTACACTTCGGCGGAATAACATACACTGAATTTCAAGCTTGCTTATAGTACTTATTCATAGATACCTTAACATCTTAATTTAAGATTCTCAAACACGCACGCAGTTCTGGTAACGCCATCTGTTGGAAAACAGCGAGAACTTATTCAACGTCCTGATAGATACCGTAAAATGGGTTTATTTTGACAAGGTATTGAATTGCAACTTATGTCAAAGATTAAGGTTTACTTTGACATTATTTTGACAAAAAAATTAGATTTTATGCATTATACATGCAATTAAATTTCCGTAAAAACTATTTATCCCCTATAATAGGAATACATATGGCAACACCGCATCGTTCCACGGATCCAATGACGTAAGTTTGCGCGGCATATTTAAAATAATACTGCAACACAAATTTGTATTTGGAAGTAATTTTTAATTGAACAAAGTTCTTAATTAGTTATGAATTAACCAACACTTTTATTTGTTAATGAAGATAACACAAACAATATAAAATATTAATATTAATAACGTAAATATTTTTTTATGATAAAATTTATCAACTTTAGGAACACGATAATTTTTTTTCTCGGAATATTGAACAATATTGTTCTGTGGTGTTGCCATATGTCTTTTTATTATAGGGGAGAATTATTTTGTGTTTACTGAACGTTTTTAGCAAAACTGAATAGTAAAGGCAATCCAAACTTTTATCACTCTTTCCCTAACTAGTTTTCTATCTAAGCATAATTTTTTTTTCAAAATGTGTAAACACAATAGAATGGTACGACAAATTATCTGACCTGACTTTCGATCAATGCTGACCCTGCAGTATTAAAAGATGCAATTTTAAAACTCGTTATCTCCCAATTTAAAGAGTCAACTGTTCTAAAATTTCACTCAAAAATGCATAATGATATGAAAAATGTCCGGTTGAAATTTGAACAAAATCTATAGAAATCAAGAGCGCGCGCTCGTTCTACCTTAAGACCTTAGGCCACTCTAGAGGCCGAAAAAATAGGCTTTTTGGGGATTTTTTTTCAGATAAACTACAAAATAAATTGAGATTACAAAAAAGGGTGTTTATCATACATATCAGTGACTGTATACAATAATTTTTTTGAAGCCACTAATTTCTAAATGTCGGCTGTGCAGCGTTTTTGCGATGAGTTCTCCATTTTTCCAGGGTCCACGGCCGGACAAACAGCTCCTGTAATTTTTTAACTATAATGAGCCAATGAATTTTTTCGATTATATATAATAACTGCTATAGAAGTACGTAGGATATTTTCGATATATTGATTTTTGGCCGAATGGCGCACTTCTACAGTGGAAAGTGAAAAATTTGCCTAAAAAATCGTCAGATAATTGTTAATAACAAATGAACTATGCAATATAAAAAAAATCCTACGTACTTCCATAGACAATGTATTTTTCAAGATATATTCAACATTTCAAGTGAATCGGTTGAAAATTGTCTGAGTTGTGTTTTCGGCCAACTTAAAAAATGCAGTTTTGAGATAAACGCGTTTGAAGTTTTGATTAGCTCGCTGGGGGACCATTAAAACAAATCGATTTTTCGAAAATTCTAGAGTGGCCTAACCCCTTAAGGCAGTCCTCTAGTTTATCGGCTGTTTTTTTACGGCTTTTTCAATAATTTTTTACGGGCAAAGCATCGAAATAATCAATTTCATTGTTTTTGCATAATCTTTATTAACATTTAAATAAGCTTTACAATTTTTTTGAAGTCAAAATATATAATAGAATAAAAGTTATAGTGGCCGACAGGAAGACATCAAGTAAAAGAGGTGCTTGACGGTGACCAAGATTGCGGCTTTTCTGCTTATCTGAAATCAAAAAACCAAACGGCATTTTAATCTTCATATTTAAGACTAGCGATTGAACTACAGTGAATTCTAAATTACAAAAATTGACTTTTTTATACACTTTTGAAATTTACATTCTATTTTTTACTCATTTTTTCTTAAGTTTTTCGCTCGTACAAAAAAAACTATCGAAGCAATCATGATAATCCTAGTTCAATCGCTGGCTTATAACATATTAAAGATGCTGTATAAATTTGAACGAGATCGGTGCAGTAGTTTCTGAAATATCGTGGTCACCGTTTCGAAAAATGGTGTTTCGAGAAAAACGCGTTTGAAAGTATACCTGCTCCGTATACCTGCTCCGTTCCAGGGCCGCAACTTGTGAACCACTTCGAACGTCGAAAAATCCTTTGGCACACATTTTCTACACATGTTGTAGATGTGATTTATGAAGAAAAAAAAATCGATTTTTTCGACCCGAGAAACTAGAGAACCGCCTTAATGTCAATTTAACCCCGTTCTACGGTATGCCTTTGATATTTGAGAGGAACGGACTCTTCAGAGTAGATGCATTTTTTACGAGAAGTAAAGAGGCGCGATTGGTATTTCATCCTATGTGCGGAGATGTTTTTGGATATTTATTCGTTCAGCCAGCGATACTCTCTTCTAGTATGCCTATTCTGTTCTGACAGTGTACAGCACGAAGCTGGTTCGCGTTCCATGGCGTGCCGGGATTTTCTCTCTCCACACACGACCGATCGTGCGCCCTGCTCCTCGAGATCCTTCGATCCGGACAAACGATAACCATCCCAACCGCAATCTGCACGAGGGAAACACGCTCGCGAGTCTGTGCACACAGATGGTGCGCTTATGTTTCCAATCTCGGATACCCATAGTTCCTGAATCGCTCGTATTCTTCGGATCGAATATCGGTACTCTGCCTCGGTTTCTAGGCGAAGAAATATTTTCCAATCTATCAGAGAAAACTTTTCCAACAAAAGCACATTTGAAAGTCACTTCTATTCTTTCAAAATGGTACTAGTATAGTTCTTTATTTCCAAGTACACCCTTGCGGGTTTTTTGTACAGTTGTACATCGTACATTGATACACTTTTACACGTTTCCTTAAGGGGAGGTACCTGGGTAAACGGCGAGAAAAACAGGTAAACTTCGGGAATTTTTATCTCAAAAACTAATGTTTCGATTGGATCCGGGTTTTTTCATTGGAAAATATGTACATGGAGGTATTTTTAGGAATTTTTTTTTATTCGTTGACTGGAAGGTACTCAAACGCGATTATCTCGAAACATAGTTTTCAAAGTCGGTGCCAGATGTATCTCGAAAACGGCTTGTCCGATTTTGTCCAAATTTGGATACAATATTCTTCGATTGTTTTTCTCGTTCGCCACGTAGGATTTTTTGGAAATTTTCATTTTTGACGGAATTGCGACCGTTTTAATTTAACATTCGTTTTTCGTTCGAAATTTCCGACGATTTTGGATTGCATACCCATTGCATAAAAAAGCAATGGTTCAATCAAATGAAAAAGCCCTACGTGGCGAACGAGAAAAACTATCGAAGAATATTGCATCCAAATTTGGACAAAATCGAACAAGCCGTTTTCGAGATACATCTGGCACCGACTTTGAAAACTATGTTTCGAGATAATCGCGTTTGAATCGCTTCCAGTCAACGAATTTATTTTAAAAAAATCCTAAGCATACCTCAATGTACATATTTTCCAATAAAAAAAAACCCGGATCCGATCGAAACAGTAGTTTTTGAGATAAAAATTTCCGAAGATTACCTGTTTTTCTAGCCGTTTACTCAGGTACCTCCCCTTAAGGGGTCTTCTCACTTTAGAAGTTAAAAAGGCTACTTTCAGGATTTTTTTTTGATAGGTTTATATTATATATATATATATTGATATAAAAGTTGTTACACCTAAGGTGTAAGGCCACAGTAGAATTTTCAAAAAATCGAGTTTTTTCTCGCTAAAACGGTGCTTTATCATCATAAGAATAAGTTACTATTCGATTCATAGGAAGAACTTTTTTTTTTCGCCGACTATGAGCGTATAACGTAATCCCACTCTCTGGCACGGCCATAGAGTACCTAAAACTTTAAACGCGTTTTTCTCGAAACAGCTTTTTCCAATTGGCGTGACAAATAGCTTCAACAATTTTCACTCGATTTACTTGAAATTTAAAAGTTATGTTTCTAATTGCATTTCGCAGAGAAGTACGTACGGAATTTCTGATTAATCGAAAACTTTTCATTTTATGAGCAGTTTCATACGAAAATTTTCACTAAAAATTCATTCATATACCTACAACTTTCGTATAAAACAATATTTTTTAAATTCTGCACGTACTTCTCTAGGGATTCTAATGTAGAATGACGAGAATTTTTTTTTTGTTCCAGGTAAAAATTTGTGGTTGCTAAATCGAAAAAAAATATATATATTTTCTAACAGCTTTATATTTATACTAAATAGATGTGTAATTAATTTTATGAGCAAATCACTTTTTCATACGAAAAAAAAATAGTTAAATTCCCACACGATTTTATACTCGTTACTGTTGCCTAACCCCTTAATAAATACATTTAAAAAAACATTATTTATTTAAGTCACTATTTATAGACGAAAATGGTAGTTAAAAAAATGTCTTAAAAAAATTGTAGGGCTACGCTGTTGATGAAATCGCGGAGACGGATCATCCGGAAAAAAAATCAAACGGCTTTAGATTCAATATGTTAATGGCTATAGCGCATATCATACGATTTTTGAAATATGCAAAAATAACAAAATGGCGGACATTTTTGGAAGAAACTAAAAAAACGTGTTTTTTCACCGTTTTGTGCACAAAAATAATAAATATCAAAATCTAAAAAAATCCTTGATATGTGCTATGGCTATAGTTGTAAGGAATATGTGGTTAAAATTTCATAAGGATCGGTTCCAGTAGTTTCGAAGATTTTATGAACAAGCCGTCGAAAAACCTTGTTTTGACAAAAACGTGTTTAAAGTTTGTTTGGGTTACATAAATATAGAAGAAAAAAAACGTTTGTTTTATATATTTCGAAAGTGCATTTTTTCAGTCTAACAACTTTTATATCAATATCTACAATATAAACCTATAAAAAAATCATGAAAACAGCCTTTTTTTTAGCCCCAAGAACAAATTCCCTACAACGCTGGAACAAATTGTTCCGCCCGTGCTTCGATCTCCGCTATCAGCGCCTCGAAGCAGTGATCCAAACAAACGAAGGACATGCACGTGCGCCCCCCGAGCGGTCAGAAAAGCCAAAAAAAGTTCCACACGAGGGCGTGTAAAGTTGAACTTTCGAATAAACACAAAGTGAATTTGTTGAAGCATAACGGTCGAACGAGCGACACTAGCGCTGATACGCAACGCCCTATATTCGAGACGCAGTGAAACTGCTCGTACGAAGAAACCCATTATTATCATTGCCTCTCATCAAGATTTCACCTTCTCGCGCGTTCCGTGAATCTCATCTCCCCACACTGCTACTACCCGCCTTGAACATACACGCGCTGTTTTTGCACTCTGTAATGTACGCGGCCAACGAGGAACAAGGAGCGTACATAAAGTAGAAATTGTATATAGGCACGATTCTTGTAGGCATGCGTGCAACGTTACAAGACTACGCGCATCGTCACTTTGCGAACCCAAACATGTATAATAATAATAATAATAAATAATAATAAATAATAAATAATAATAATAAATAATAATAAATAATAATAAATAATAATAAATAATAAATAATAAATGAGAATAAAGAACAAATAACAATTTATAATAAAATCGTAACAAAGCAGCAACTTTTGGAATGACCGTCTATTTGTGGGTGAACGCATCACGCTGAAACTTATAAAACATTTTTATTAACACTTGGCATAGATAAACCTGTTATCCCGGACTAACATATCGGATACTTTCGATCCCGATCGTTGTTATGGAACTTTAGCTTGACAAGCTTAAGGGGTCTTCTCACTCTGGACGCTGAACCGGCTATTTTCATGAATTTTTTTGATAAGTTTATATTATAAATATTGATGTAAACGTTGTTACACTTAATAAATACACGTTCGGAATACATTTTAAAAAATGTCATTATCTTTAGCATAAACGAACTTAACCAAACTTGTAGGGAATGAAATTCTCCACAATTTTTGTCCTTACCTTTCTTTTCGGCGTACGAACTTAAATATTAATTGTAGGGAAAATAGGTAGGAACGAAAATTGTCCGAAATGTAATTCTCTATGAGTTTGTTTACTTGTCTAGATGTTCGTTTATGCCCTAAAGTTGAAAATAGACGAGATAATGCAATAGCCGCTATTTTCACGTTTAATTCGAAAAATATCGATGGTAGAGGAAAACTGTAATGACCAAAGTTGTAAAGCGCTGGATTTCCTACAAGTTTAGTCATTACCATTTTTATTTAAAAATTGTAAATCGCCGAGTTATTCAACAAAAAAAAATTTCCATTAAATTAAAGACGACGATATTAACTGAACGCAATCTCTGCCCAGATTGAAACTTACACATGTTGTTTTACACTAATAAAAGAAAATTCAGTGTAAATTTTAGCAGGATCAACCTAGTCATTGGGGTCGAACAATTGAAAAATGAAATATTTTTCGTTTTTTTTGTGTTGTAGTACGTGGAAAGTTTTGAACTTTTTTTTCAAAATAGTTAATAGAAAAACGCATCTTTTTTGTAGAGGATATTTTTTCGTACGACGAGAAGATCACTACAATACGATCATTTGAAATTTTATCACGTGTAAAATCTTATCCCCGAGTTAACCGAGTCAGCGAGCTGATGAAAATGTGAAAAAAAATGCCACGTACTCCAAATATATGATGAAAAAACATCACCAACTTTGAAAAAGATTCAAGAAGGTCAGGCTTTTAGGCCGTTGGAAAACACTTGCAATACCTCATATATATATATATATATATATATATATATATATATATATACACCGCGTGAGGCAACAACTATTCGCAGTAGAAATATTCTCTAACCTATCAGGCTTAGGAGAAAACTTTTCCCACAAAAGTTACATAGTTCGAAGGGGATCATCGAGTGGTGGCCACAAGGTTTCTTCAGATGGAGGCGCCTCGAAGATTTCAAGGTATCCTCCATTTCTCAAAATGGGACCACTATTTTTTTGTAGAATTTCATCAAGGAACTAGAAATAAGTTGACACGCCAAATTTCAAGAAGATCGATCAAGATTCGATATAAAAAGTCGATAAAAAAAGAAATTTCCATGTTTTTAGCCTAGACTCGATTAAAGAAAAGGTGCAACCACTTACTCCTGTAAAAGGTACTCAAAGTAACAGCCACCACTTTCACTCCACGCTTGCAATCTGATTCGCATTGAATGTATTGTCTTATTAATCACGTCAGTCTGTCATTAACTAACAGGCGTTAATTGAGGTTTCAATACTTCAATACTAAGCAAAATCCAGGTAAGACGTACGGCTTTGTTCACATTGTTGGCAACTAATTGTATGAATCTTATCAACTTGATTTGGAAAGCAGTGAGAAGTTTATGATTTCCATAACAAACGTGTGTTCTCTTCAATGAAGAGTACCACGATAGAATTTCCTTCTGTCAATACACAATTAAATTTTCCGCTAAATGTTTCCTCAGCAAGTGCAAATCGATATGAACTTAAGTTACGTAAAATGTCCCAAAAATGCAAGGCAATCAGCGCGAATACGATTGCAAGCGTGCATAGAAAGTGGTGGCCATCACTTTGAGCACCTTTTATAGAAGTAAGTGTTTGCACTGATTTTTTAAGGGGGCGACACTTTTAGGCCAGGAGAAATTTGCTGTTTTTCATGTTTTTTTTTAAGTGAAGATTTCTTCACCATTTTCGAGACGGCGTGCCACGCAGCGTCGGCGGGATTAATGTGAAAAAAACCAACGACGATTATTCTCTCATTAACACTCATACGTAGAATATGAACCAAGAAAATGTAGGAAATGTTGAAAATCGATTAAATGGTACGCTTTGAAACAAAAAGATTGAATTTTCTGAAAAAATGGCTACAGTTTGCAAAAGACTTTCTTTTTATTGCGAAAACATTTAGGGCCATGGTTTAGACAATAAGGTTAGAAAGATTTACACCAAATTTCATCAGAATCGGTCGATTAGTTTTTTTAGCTATACGACAACTTTTATATCAATATCTATAATATAACCCTATCAACAAAATTCATGAAAATAGCCTTTTTTAGCGTCCAAAGTGAGAAGACCCCTTAAGGAGAGGGCAGGGGTTTCAGCGTGAAAAAAAAACACTTTTTTGCGAATTTTTTTCATTTATATGGATAGAGTAAATTTATTAAAACCTTGTGTACATTGTTAAATGTCATTTCAAGAACATTCCGTGATATTTGTACGCGAAAATATCCACAAACAAGCCGGTGACAAAGCTTTTCCACGAACGCCTTTGGAAAATCACGATTTGCGGTGTTCACTGTATCTCAGCTAGAAATGATCAGAAATCAAGTACCATTGAAATTTAGTCAAAGGTATCATCGAATCCTCCCCCAACGGTCTTCGATAATTTTTTCTTCATTTCTAAATTTTTTGGTGGTCATGTAAAGTGAAAAGTGCTATTTTTCACGAAAAATTCCGCCATTTTGGGGGTGGAAAACCCCCTCAATGTAAAAAAGAATCTCAAACTAACCGCTGGGGGAGGTATTTTATATGTAGAAAGTGTGTACCAAGTTTGAAATAAATCAGTCATGTAGTTTTCAAATGGCAGTGAACACGGACTATGAAAAAGTGGTTTCGAGAAAAACGCGGCACCGGCTTGTTTGTGAATATTTTCGCGTACAAATTCCACGGAACGTTCTTGAAATGACACTCAACAATGTACAAAAGGTTTCGATACATTTAATCTATCTATATAGATGAAAAAATTCGCAAAAACTGTTTTTTTTCACGCTGAAACCCCTACCCTCCCCTTGAGACAACCACTAAAAGGATTTGTGGCGACGCGCAATAGTTTTTGGGTTTGTTTGAGTATTTTTGTTTGAACAAAGTGGAGAGCGCGATAACATATATAGGTATGAACGGAGACATAGTAGATATAGATGTAGTCGGCACGCTTGAAAAAAAAACATTAAAATCCAACATCTCGAAAACTATTGCGAGCCGCCAAAGATCCCCTCTCCGGGGGGGGGGGGCCCTTCTAAAGGTTTCGGAACCTTACCCCAATATTGAAACATTGAGGTATATAATTCGGTTTCTTTGGAATTGTTTGAGTTTCTTTAGCTTTGTCTGGGTTTATTTTAGTTTAAACTTTAATTTTGTAACATATTTGTAATATAAGTTGTAACACAATTTTTAAATTAAGGGAAGGTTCTGCCTCGTTGGGCTAAAAGATGTTCGATTTTTCACCAATTTTTTTATACCAAAAGTATTAAATATAGAATGTTGATATTTGGTATGTTGACCAAGAGGTCTTTATTGAACATCAAAATATTTTTTAAAGTTTGACAAAACACGGTGGTGGGAGTGGGAGGAGCCACGTATGTCGGTGCGCGGGCGATGACATTCTTCGCTTCGAAGCACAAAAATCAAACATATTTTTCCTTTGTACAATATTGTCTATAAGTTGATCTAGAATCAAGAAGAAAAATTGAAAAATAAAAGAACAGTGAGCGGTCGGAAGGAAGTTTGTTTTTTTTCCCAAACATTTTCGCAGTTTTTTGCTCACGATTTTTTTATTTTTCAACTTTTATTCTTGATTCTAGGTCAACTTATACACGATATTGTACAAAGTAAAAATATGTTTGATTTTTTTGCTTGAGATCACCTGTCCGGGACTTGGGACTTCCGCAAGCGAAGAATGTCATCGCCCGCGCAGCGACATACGTGGCTCCTCCCACTCCCACCACCGTGTTTTGTCAAACTTTAAAAAATATTTTGATGTTCCATAAAGACCGCTTAGTCAACATACCAAATATCGATATTCTATATTTAATACTTTTCGCATAAAAAATTGGTGAAAAATCGAACATTTTCTGGCCCAACAACGCAGAACCTTCCCTTAATTACAAGATTAGAATTGGGTGGAGGGAGGGTATTTTTCAACCAATCACAGTATTTTCAGCATGTCGCCCCTCCCCCCTCTTTTACTACAACACAGGGGCGGTAGAGTGGGGGTAGCGTTACGTTCGCGTGACATCCAGCTAACTCAGACCCAGCCTACCTTAACAAACATATCCAAATATCAAGTTTCAAAAGTATTTTCAATGCTACAAAATGGGGCTACCAATAAAAAAAATTTCGAAGTCGACCTTCACGCGAGCTCGGCGCGTCGGGACGGCAACGTTTCCCTCGAGGTTACCCTCAAGGTCGAATCGACATTCATCCGCCATGGATAAACTGCCACGAGCTTGTGCTCTCAGCAAGTACGGAGTGCGATTAAAAATGTTGGAAAAAAAAATGGGAACGAGAAAATGTCGATTTGATCTTAAGGGTAACCTCAAGGTCAAATCGACATTGTCGTCGCGTTTTCCCGTCGAAACGAAGCAACTTTCATTCGGAACATTTTTCATCGCACTCCGTATTTTCCGAGATACAAGCTCGTGACAGTTCATCCGAGACACCCTGTATAAGCGTTGAGCACAAGCGGTCGCCAGATCTCGCGTATCCGGCGATGCGGCGACGTCACTCAAAAGGGAAGTTCGTGTGAAAAAGAGAGTCGGTTGGCGCGCGTCGCCAAAACTACGAGAGGTACAATAGAAACTCACGAGGGAGCGCCTCTCTCTCTCTCTCTCTCTCTCTCTCTCTTATCTTTTCTTGCTCGCGACACGCGCCGAAAGTCGAAACTTTCGTTGCGCCTTGCTCGCCTCTGCGAACTTAATGGAGTTTCCATACGAAAGTATGCGAAAGCTCGTTGCCCGCGGCTGTCTCGAAGGTTATTGCGGGAAGAGCGAGCGATATCTGGGAACGAGGCGATCGCGATAATGGATAATGGGCCTCGAATCTGTGAGAAAGATTTGTGCGCGCGCAGGCACGCTTTGCTTCTGCATTAACACGAGCAACGCCGCATACCTATATAGCAGTGACAACCGGTGGGGAACGTGTGTACATATGAAAACCATCAGCAGCAACGCTTATCCCCCTTTCTAAGCGCCCAACGTGCAGACAAACATGATTTTGTACATATAAAGGGTGTCTCGAAATGACCTGACATTTGTAATCATTGATAAAACGTATTATTTATTGGAAAAGTACGAATATTTTTATTTTAATATAAGGTAGAATGGAGGTTATGTGTAGAACGCGGTATCCGAAAAATGGCATAACCGGCATGGAGAAGAAGACTAGAGGTAAGGGGGACGAACGCCTACGGCGATCACGATCCAAAAACTTCCATGGAAATCCGGATGAGGAAGGGTGGCGCTGCTCTCCTACCGAAACGAATTGAAGTCAGCAACAAACCAGTGCAGAAAACACCCTTTGCTACTTCATATGGAGCGATAATTTGATCAAATTCATTGTGAAACCAGTTCGTGACGGAAATGTCTATATATTAGATAGATAGAATTCTTATATAAATAATATAGATTGTTTTAGAGAATAATAACGAAATGCGGAAATTCAGTCAATATGTTTTTTTTTTCGTTGCGGAAGCAGTAACAAGCCAAATTTATTTATAGACCGAATAAAATTCATAAGAATTTTGAATCCAGACAAAACTTTGACAAATGATCACACATCATGATACGCTGTACAGATAAAGAATAATAATGAAATACAGAAATAAAGTCAATGTTTTTTTTCGTTGCGGAAGCAGTAACGAACAAAATTTATTTCTACACACGAAAATTCATGAGAATTTTGAATCCAGACAAAACTTTCACAAATGATCACACATCATATTCACACATTATAATACGCTGTACAGATAAATAATAATAACGAAATACAGAAATTAAGTCAATGTGTTTTTTTTTCGTTGCGGAAGCACTAACAAACAAAATTCATTTATAGACACAAGAAAATTCATAAAAAAACTTTAATCCAGACAAAACTTTTACAAATGATCACACATCATATTCACATGTTATGATACACTTTACAGATAAATCGATCTTACAGTTTTGTTTTTTTCCAAGTGTCTTTCGTTTTTATGTTTCTTGCATTATTATTTTCGCTGACCGATCGCGCTAGAAAGGGTCCTCTCATGACAAAATAATAGTTTATCACTCTCACAAAATTCATAAGAATTTTGAATCTAGACGAAACATCTACAAATCATCGCACATTATGATACGCTGTACAGACAAAGAATAATAACGGAATACAGAAATTAAGTTAATATGTTTTTTTTTTCGTTGCGGTTTCGTTGCGGAATTACTTTAAAAAGTTGCTTACTTATTGTTGATTTATATCATTTGTAGAAATGGCATGCGAAAAACCAAAAGCAGATGATTTGTTTTTCAAAAAACAACATAAGGCCCTCAATTTCGAAAACCGTGAGATTTTTACTCGACCGAAATTTCAGTATACAGGGTGGGGTACATAAAGTGTTACAGAGCAATAGCACTCAAACTATTGATCATATCCAAAAATGTTTCAAACTAAAGTTTCAGTGTTCGAGAAAGCCTACTGGATCACCCTATTTTTTTTATCGGTGGAGGCGCTGAAGCTGCGTCAAGGTCAACTCCACTTTTTCAAATGGAATGGTACATTTATTCTTCAACCATCTTGTGGAGCACCTCAAACCGCATAAAACACATTCGGGGTCAAATGCGTTCAAGGTCATTCAAGGTCAGTATCGATGATACAAATCGAAATGTCTCGGATCACTACCAAATATTTGGTAGTGATCCGTGATATTCAGTTTTGTATTTCATTTTAATAGGTGACCTTGAATGACCTTGAACGACTTTGAACCCCTAATGTTTTTATGCTACTGTATCGTCGATACTATCGATACAGTAGCATAAAAAACATTAGGGGGTCAAAGTCGTTCAAGGTCATTCAAGGTCAGTATGCATGATACGAATCTAAATATCTCGGATCACTACCAAATATTTGGTAGCGATCCGAGACATTTAGTTTTGTATTTTATTTTAATAGGTGACCTTGAATGACCTTGAACGACTTTGACCCCCTAATGTTTTTTTTATGCGGCTTGAGATGCTGCACAAGATGGTTGAAGAAAAAATGTACCAATGCATTTAAAAAAGTGGAGTTGACCTTGACGTAGCTTCAGCGCCTCCACCGATATAAAAAATAGGGTTGTCCAGTATGACGGATTTCTTGAACACTGAAACTTTTGTCTGAAACATTTTTGGACATGATCAATAGTTCGAGTTCCATTGCTCTTCAACACTTTATGTGCCTCATCCTGTATAGTAGAACATGAGCTGACCTATCGACAGTTGCAGGATTATCTATTCATAACAGGACACCCTGTATATATATAGGCTTACAAACAGCGCTATCGCACCACTACGCTTCTCCTTCGCTTCCGTTCCTTTTACTTCACCTTTTCCTCCGGCTCGTTTGTTCTGTAGGTCAGGGACTTGCGCCTGCACATACCTAGTATACCCACTCGCTCATCCGGCCAGATTCCTTATTCACTCAGCGGATGATCCACACTTGCGTTTTCCTTCGCGGATGCTCGCGCAGATCCGTGAGATCGTTGATGTGTAGCAACGACGGATCGTAAATCGTGTTGGAATGAAAATCCTTCGCGGGCACCTTCATTGAACTTCGAGCCGAGATAACGTGAAAATCCTGTGTGCAACGAGAGCATCAACGGGTTATGCCTGTATAGTCCGTACTATTCTGCGGACAACTATATAGGCTACAACTACGGAATTCTATGAAAAATATTGAAACTACAAACATAATAACCAATAAGACAAACCGTTCTATATTTATATCTCTCATTATATATTCAATTCTATAAATAATTATACTAAGTGAAATCATTAAAAGTAATCTTATAAATAATCAATTGATTCAATCTAATAAAATAATACATTCAATTTTAATGGATATCAAATTAAGGGGCTATACCAGTGTGAACGGTGAAAATTTGGGTGATTTTCGTGATTTTTTTGGAAGAAAAGTACTTAATTAAATGTTTCGGAAAATTGAGAATATATTTGGCTATATTTGACCTATATTACATAATTTTTTCATAGAAAAATATTGAGATCCAAGCGACTTATGCGCTGCCTTCGGAGGCGCCAAAAAAAAGTTCCTCCACTGCTGACATGATTCCGGACGATTGAGTAGCTGAAACGGAAAAAGGAAAAAATGTCGTTAAACTGGAAGGTATTTCCTGTACAATGACGTAGGATTTTCGAAAAATATCAAAATCTAACAAAATGGCGTAGTTATGAAAAAAACGTCTGTTTTCTTGCCTATAAAATGGTCGTTTTTTTCAATGCCAAATCGTCAATTCTCATCCAATCAAAAATATCCTACGTCATTGTAGAGTAAATATATTCAAGAGTACTCAGTTCAAATTTCAAGTCAATCGGATAATTGCTCTTTGAGTTACAATGTCAGCAAATTTGAAAAATCTCGTTTCATTTTTTGTGCAAGATAAAGAAGATTTTTGCAAGATAAAATAATAGATACATTGCCTTGAAATTTTTACAGGATATTGAAAGTGTCACACTGGTATAGCCCCTTAAATAAAATATATTATCAAATTGAAAAAAAATGGAGCGTGTTCAAAGCGAGTCTTGATTTATGTGAAAAAAATTGGCATTTTTCGTTCATCAAATTGAAAGTAGGTATACATCGAAACAGATAACAGCCTGTCAATTTTCGAAACAAATAATAAACCTGACGTAGCCCCTTAAATCAAATATATTATTAAATAAATAAAAAAAATGGAGCGTGTTCAAAGCGAGTCTTGATTTTTGCGAAAAAAAATGGGCATTTTTCGTTCATCAAATTGAAAGTAGGTATACATCGAAACATATCACAGCCTGTCAATTTTCGAAACACATAATAAACCTGTCAATTTTGATCCGTTCGCTTTTAAATTCTCAGAGAACATGTATAAGATGATATACCGTCAAAATATATTGGTTTTCGAAAAAAGTGTTTTTTCGACTTTTACAGCTAGGCCCCCTTAAGAAGAAGGACACTGTAATCGATTTTGTGCAATGGAACATTAGAAGTTGAGTTTTTTATTCGACCGTATCGTCCTTCTTTTTGTTTTTCTTTTTTTTTATGAGGGACGAATGATCATGAAATTATTTTTATTACGAGGCAACGCGTGCGGGACATTTGCCATTTATGGGAAAAATTCAATTAGTTTGGAACACGGAAGCCGAGGCACGAAATTAGAAACGTGTCTGAAGGTAGTTGTCCCGAGGGAGCAGGATTAGCCGCTGACTACGTGACGCTGGACACGTGACACGGATCGGGACTCACTGATCACCGGTTGTACACATGCGAGAGCTTTATTTGAGGATGCGCTGGCGGTACACTCGTCCCCATCAAACGGTACACGTTTGAAAACAGTTTTTAATGCGTCTCGCCAGGCAGCTATGTATTTTTTTCATACCGTTTTTGCTCCGGTACATTTACAATGAACGTAGAAAAGCCATAAACTACTGTTAGCAAAGTTCATGCGAGAGTAAATCATTTGCAAAGTTACAGTCGAAACATCACGCTCGAACATTGGATTCTAATCGAGAATCCAATGTGGAATCCAAAGAATCCGATACGATTCATCATGGGTACCATCGCATTCTGTATGTTGAATTTTCTAAACAAAATATATAGATTTACAAAATAAGTGGATCTTGAAAAAGTATGCATTTCATCTTAAACAAGTACATATTAAAAATCCATGTGAATCACATCACTAAAAATCCCCATCGGAATCCAATGTACGAATCCAATTCGAATCCTGAAGAATTGCCACATCGTCGAACAGAATCCGATACGATTCTTCCTGGGTACCATCGCATTCTCTGCGTTGCATTTTCTAAATAAAATATATAAATATACAAAATCAGTGGATCTTAAAAAAGTATTAATGTGATCTCAAAAAAGTATAAATCGCTTTTTTGGATTTTTTAAATTTTGATACTCACTTTGTTTGCCAAAAACGGTGAAAAAACGCGTTTTTTTTTCGGAAAATGTCCGCCATTTGATTAGTTTAGCATATATCAAAAATCGTCTCCGAGATTTCATCAACACTGCAGACCTACAATTTTTTTAGGACATTTTTTTAACTACCATTTTCGTCTATAAATAATGACTTACATGATCAATTTTTTCAAATAATGTATTTCGAAAGTGTATTCATTAAGTGTAACAACGTTGATATCAATATGTATAATAGAAAACCTATCAAAAAATTCATCAAAATAGTCTTTCTTTAGCCTCTAAAGTGAGAAGACCTCTTAAGGGGGAATATACCTTTGTGAGGGCAAAATCAAGGGTTATTTTTGATAATTTATTTAAGAAAAACAAACCAATATTTTTGAATTCGGTTTTTTATACACGTTGGTACAAGTCTTAGAGTAAACGAATTTTTTGTAAATTATTTTGAAACAAATTGGCGGCGCAGTAGTCGATGAAAACTCCTTTTTTTCATAGTCCTTTACGGGCGTATTCGCACAGGTCATAATTTTCGAGCTAGAACAAACAACGAAAAATATTTAGAAAGTCGATATAAAAAACTGGTCCAGTCTGTAGGGGTTTTTCAAAATAATGATTTAAAAAAAATGGCGTTATGAAAAAAAAAATCGATCATTACATTTTTAAATTTCAACTTGTCGTAAAAACCCTACGTCCTGGACTAGAAAATGTTGTCAAGAAGCTACAGTTAAAATTTCAAGTCAATCGATTGAAAACTCGAGGCGCTACGCATACGCCCGCGTTTAAAAACATAGTTTCGAGAAAAACCGCGTTTAAAGTTTTAAACACAGTAAAATCATGGAAATTTCGTGTTTACCTTTAATCGGCGATGCCTGGACCATACAATTGTCCTTCTGATTCAACATTCTCTTGTTCTTCTTCTTTTCTGGAAGATGAAAGAAAAAAAATGCAGAACAAAAATTTACCAAGGTATATTTCCCCTTAACTAGTAGTTCTAGTAATCACAAGTTAATCTTCAATCTGCGATTCCTGCACCATACGTCGGACCTTCCTCTTCAATTTGAGTTGCCTCAAGCAACGAACCAGTGGTCGTCACTTTCACAGTAGCCTAACCCCTTAATTGTATGATTATTTATTCAGTGTCAATGTAGAGGTATTTGAACGTTTTCATAGTTCGTTCTCCCGTCTAACGTTCCGTGTCAACGTCACTCCAAGTTACAAGACGAACAAAAGGAGCCGCGTAGATTGCTTCGCGCATTGGGATCGAAGCACCCTAGGGCGGTTGATTGTGAGTCACACAGTCTACGAAAAGTAGACGGATCTTGACTCCCCCCCCACGAGAGATCGGCGAGCGCCTCAGTGGGAATTAAAAATGTCCAGTTTAAGGGGCTATACCAGTGTGAACGCTGAAAATTTGTGTGATTTTCGGGAATTTTTTGGAAGAAAAGTACTCAATTAAATGCTTCGGTAAATTAAGAATATATTTGGCTATATTTGACCTATATTACATAATTTTTTTCATAGAAAAATATTGAGATCCAAGCGACTTATGCGCTGCCTTCGGAGGCTCCAAAAAGAAAAGTTCCTCCACTGCTGACATGATTCCGGCCGATTGAGTAGCTGAAACCGAAAAAGGAAAAAATGTGGTTAAACTGGAAGGTATTTCCTGTACAATGACGTAGGATTTTCGAAAAATATCAAAATCTAACAAAATGGCGTTGTTATGAAAAAAGTCGGTTTTCTTGCCTATAAAATGGTCGTTTTTTTCAATGCCAAATCGTCAATTTTCATTCAATCAAAAATATCTTACGTCATTGTAGAGTAAATATATTCAAGAGTACTCAGTTCAAATTTCAAGTTAATCGGATAATTGCTCTTTGAGTTACAATGTCAGCAAATTTGAAAAATCACATTTCGAGATAAACGCGTTTTAAGATTTAACGATCGATTTTTGCAAGGTAAAATGATATTGATATGAATTATATAAATGATGATGATATTCTTGAAAGTACAAAGTGTCGAAAAAGGCAACAAAAAAATCGATCGATTTTTTAAAAGTGTCTCACTGGTATAGCTCCCCTTAACGAGTATACCGAGGAGCTGTCTCGTGTGCCAAGTAGGCGAGACGAAGTCTGGCTCGCCCTTGACAAAAGCCATCTCGAGACTGCTGCTCGCACCGGCGGAGTTTCGCACCGTGAACACGGACAATGTACACACCCACCTTGAACTCTCGTTTGCCCTCTCACCGAGTAGTATAATTCACGAGTCCGAGGCGCCCGAGAGCTCGTGTGCCCGCGTTGTTGTTACGCCATTGATTGAAAGAAACGATTGTACAGTTACGCCTTTATGGCCACGATAATACTGCTATAAATTTTTCTTCAAGGGAGGAGCATACCTTTAGGCACGGTAAAAATGGCTTATTTTCGTAATTTTTTTTTAAAGGAAAGATTTCTTTATAATTTTCGAGACTTAGGGTATGTTTTATTACTACTTTTGGCTGTTACATGGTATTTATGTTTTATTTTTATTTATCTTCAAATATGGCGGAGGTATGGCCCGGTCTTCCTAAACGGGTCGTGGCGGATGTTGTCAGACAGCGTGACACGTAGCGTCGGTAGGATTAATCTGACAAAAAAACCAATGAAGATTTTTCTTTCAGTAACACTCATACGCGGAATATGAACCAAGAAAAAATGAGAAATGTTGAAAATCGATTGAATTGTTCGCTTTGAAACTGAAAGATTGGATTTTCCGTAAAAAATGGCTACATTTTGCATTAAAAAATACACTTTTTTTAATTTTCCAAAACACTTAAGATCGTGCTTTAGATAATAAGGATAGAAAGATTTTTACCAAATTTCATCTGAATCGGTCGATTAGTTTTTTAGCTATACGTCAGGCCAGTTTTGAAAATGCAGTTTAGAAGACCGTGACATTCCTTCGCCATTTTTATGGATTGATCAAATTTGAAAATACCATGCAACAGCCAAAAGTATTAATAAAATATACCCTGACTCTCAAAATTTTTAAAGAAGTCGTTTCTTAAAAAAAAAACATGAAAATCAGCCATTCTTTTCTAGCCTAAACGTATCTCCTTCTTAATGTTTTGGTAAATTTGCTTAAATTAGAAAATTCGTTTCTCCCCCCAGTATAAAAAAAAATATTTAGCAACAACCTTAACCCTTATTCGGCACACTGGGGTGGCTTGCACCCCACGACCATATTTTATAGGTTTTAAGCACTCAAACTTTTACGCAATTAAATTTTTTTTAACATATTCAAATTGTATTTTCGGGTATATAACCTGCACTGCTTTGAAGAAGAAGCTTTCAAGAAGTGCCAAAAAAATTCAAGTTCAAATATTAAATAGTTTATTTATAATTATCGGTTTAGGTCGCTGGGGTGTAAACAACCCCAGTGTGCCGAGTGCGTCTCTCCACTGAAGTGTGCCCGAATAAGGGTTAAGTGAATATCCCACATAAAATATAAAGTTCCACTAGCTTTGATCATTATCTGATTCAATATTCTGTTCGTTTTCCTGGCCATTGATTAATGGGGTTGAAGTGTGCATCGTTGGAACGCATCGAAAATTCTTTCTAATTTATTATATTCATTATTATCCAAATCATACTATGCACTTTTGTTGTAGATCGCTGAATAATAATCCTAAAAAAATGTTTTCCCTCATTTTCGTACCTCAATCTGCCGATGGAAATATGGGAAATTAATTAATTTTGCATATTTGCAAACTTTGCATTCCAACCATGCAAACTTCAACGTCATTTCGATTACAAGTATTTATCAATAGAAAAACAGGTTTCTAACTGTACAGAAAAAGTGTTTTTTGAATAAATAGAAAACACTTTGATCACAACTTTGGTATATAAAGCTAGATACGATATAACGCCGAAATCCATTCCCGCCGTACACGAACCAAATATCCACCATGTACGCGAATGGCGCGCAAAAGCCAGCTGGCTATTATTTTTCCAGACAATTGTAAACTACAGAAAGTTCGTACTTGCATCACAACAATGGTGACCCCCTCCCAATGTATAAAAAAGAAGAGATACGACAATCCAACGCACTTCTTCACCGGAAGCACCTTCGCCGTTCACGCCGTTACCGACACTAGCAGTCAAAGAAGCTCTACCATTCAGCTCTTGACTACGACATTTTTTGCGT